>OZ038386.1:73693499-74115999 GCA_964036045.1 Eutreptiella sp. 'Long Island Sound 2002'
GGGGGGGGGGGGGTCTAAACACCCGGTTCATTGGCTGCCACATTATGACTCACTTTACTTGGCTCTACATGCATTGCTCCATGCACCTGTGGCTAACTTCTTTTCTTGACTCAAACGTCCTCTCCTTAGCAGCAAACCCCCTTTTGGGGTCCGTCACCAGGTTCTCTGGCTCCCGATGCGCTTGTACCACTGCGCCCCCCATTTTCCACCTCACTGGGTCTGAGCACAAGGTTTCCTGCACCCTGTGCGCACCGTGCACTCTCTGTTCCGGTGCCCATGCTTGTCTGGGTGACCACAGTCTTGGGGGAGGTCAGGTGTGGCAGGCACGCAGCATTGAGGGCATAATCCTCTTAAAATGCAGAAATAGTGAAACTTGCAACAATAAAGGGAAAACACCATTCCATGACCATTTGGAGTACCTGCCTATACAAAATCCACTGAGTGGGAGGGGGGGTGCACATTGATCTGTTGACACCATCGCTCTCTACAATGGAGAGACTACGGCCCCGGCTCAATGTGCAAGCGTGGTAGGGAATCGCGCCCTTCTACTATGGTTGCGGAGGAGGGGCGTTACTCCCTCAGCGAGAAGCAGCAGAGCCCCATTGCTGCTTGTGCCCCATACCCCAAGGAGAGGTTGCTTGCAATGACTCCCCCTCGGGTTGCCCATTCCCGCACGACGAGCATTTCATTTCGTTTCACGTTTCGTATCGTTTCGCGTTTTGAGTTACACCACATGGGGTGCCCAATCCCATGTAGGTGTCGGTTCGGTGCCTTCCATGGCCACTCCCACTTTATTCGTCATCCAGGGAGTAATTGATCTCTGACTCAATCGCATCACTGCTGCACGAGGTATTCTTCGGGGTGAGCGATGATAAACTTGACGAGGAGGTGGACGAGCATGTGGATGAGTCAGAATCCACTGTACATGCTTTCGTCCGGAAAGATGTTCTTCGGGAAATGACCCCAAGGACCATGTGGTTGATACCTAACGCTCCTCTTGTTCATGAACTGCTGCACGTGCACAACCGCATGCACCATGAGATGTAAGCGTTGAATCCGCTCCTCCCAATTGAGACCAAGCTTTGTGCACGCTTGCGACAAACTGCCCATGTGTACAATTGGGAAAATAGGTGTTCGCCACGCCCACAAAGGAATTGGTGGCCATCATTATACTTGGCACACCATCGTGCAAGTGGCTTTTTCTTTGGCTTTGGGTATGGGATAACCCAATGTAGTCGCCCTGGGAAACCACCATCTAGCAACATGACTTCACCCTTCTTGAAGTGGCTAGGTTGTGGCCCACACTCCTTCAGAATTCGTGTGTCACTGCGGGCGCCACAAGCCAATCCACCAACCTATCGATATTGCCCAAGTTGGTCCACAAGGAACTGAATTTCGGGCATTCCGGGGCATCCTTTCGGCCGGACCCTGCCAGGACCGCCTCGTATGCAGCCTTTTCCACATCGTTGCATTTGGTGATAGGCATCTACTTTGGCAGGCCGGATCTTGGGGAGATCCATATGGGCTTGTCGCCTACGAGGTACACCCACCCGTCTCTTCTTGCGCGGCCGATCTTTAAAAGCACCACGTGCAACACGATACCGTTGCCGAAGAGCATTCATAACCTTCGTGGCCCATGCCGACCATTGCAAAGACCCTTCTTCCACATCTTTGCCACATAGATTCCAGGCCACAAGAAAATGTAGGGAGACCTTCTTCCACTCGAGTGTCTCGTCGGACTTCACTGCATTTGCGGAAATCCACTCTAAACCCTCGCGCACTTGCTCAAGGGAGGGAACCCACTTAATGCTCTTAGCCGCAGCACGTTCCCGCTTTTGCTTCTAAAGCCACTGAGGCTCCGTGTGAGACTCGGAGTCCGCATCCGATGCACTCATGAAAATAAGAATAGAGGGCTAAACGGGACAAACAAACAAACAAACAAACAAACAAACAAACAAACAAAGGACAAATGGTTCCATGGTCCCAGCAGACAAGGCGGACAACACGGGGCCGGCCCCTCCCCAATTGCAGCGGGTAATTCTTAATGACCATGCCACCCGTGGGAGTCCTTATCCCCAAGTCAAGGGGCCACACCAAAGTGTGGGAGTCCGTATCCCCAACTCAAGGGGCCACACCAAAGTGCGGGAGTCCTTATCCCCAACTCAAGGGGCCACACCAAAACGTGGGAGTCCATCACCCCAACTCATTGGGCCACACCGAAGCATGGGAGTCCATCACCCCAACTCAAGGGGCCACACCAAAGCGTGGGAGTCTGTATTCCCAACACACGGGGCCTCCAACGTGGAGGAGAGAACCGTGAAGTGGTTATCCTCAATAGCAGCAGAAGGTTAACGAATTGGCCCGGTTTCCTCAATAGGACCGGAAGGTTGAAGGCCCACAACTGGGCTGATTGGCTACATCACCCCTGCCTTCTCGGGGTCCCTATGGTGGGGAGAAATCAACCTAGAAAAAGAGCAAATGTGGTGAAAATGAGAAAAAAATGGACCGTGAGCGGAATGGCTACATAACCTGGCATTGCCCATCACCCCAACCCCAAGCCCCAACACACACTGGTAAACGAGGGGGGGAAGGGGCTCAAAAAAAGAAAAAAGAGTCCCTAAGGGACGTATTGCACAGTGTAGGGGTGGAGTGTGAAAAAGTAGGAAATACAATAACATAGAATTGCTTGCCTTGTTTGCTGTCGGAATTATTCCTAACGCGCGCCACAGGGCGCGCCGCAGGCGCCACACGCGCCGCAAGGGTGTAGCCCTCATAAGTGTTGGGGGCTTGCAGGTCTTGAGACGCGAGCGAATGAAGACGCTTCAGAAAAAGTCATGCCCACGCGAGTGGCCACCCGCGCGGGCACAGCAATATGATGGTGGCACCTCCGAATCTTGTGGCGCAGAGGACTCATGCCAATGCAGGGGCCGAGGAATGAGTAGAAGGATTTGTGAAGGAGGTGGTCCTTTCGTTCATTCAGATCTCCGTGGGAATGCTGCCTGGCCACCCCCGTGAACATTGTGTGCACGTCATTGCAAAGTGTTGCATACCACAGTGCTTGACATCGCGCAACAAGGGCACGTTGTCATGGGTCAATGAGTGCCATGTCTTTTGAATGAACTGCCTGTTGGTGGAGGTCAAGTGCCGGGGGCAGTATGGGGGGGATGGGGGCAGTTTTGTGGGTGAGGGCGCAATGTCCGTCCCACTGCTCACCATTACAGCTACTGCCCCAGTGACGCCCGCTCTCCTGCCAGCGCTGGCAGGCTTTGCATTCGGTGATTCCCACGCCGCGAAGTTTGGAGAGTGCTCTGCACCACCACCATCCATGTGGGAATGGCACCGCAGGGCCCGGGGGTTCCAGATCACCGTGCGGTACACATCACAGCGGTGCACTGCATTCGCAGGCATTTTGCCCGTGGGGTCGCTAGTGCAGTGTGCTCCCTGTGCCATTGGCCAGGAGGTTCCCAATGGGCTGTGTCTCAAGCTGTCGGGGGTCGGGAGGGGGTGTGGGATGGATGTACGGCTGACACCTGAGCACCACCCATAAATGAGGCATTTCGTGTTACGAGGGACATTCCAGGGTGATCAGAGGTGGCTCCCAATCAGCTCTTTGCACTTTACCCATCACGGCCGTCACCAACCGATGGCGAGCGCGCGCGATAACCAACAGGCTGTTGTTGTGGAATTCCCCCCTTTGACTCTCAGTCGCCCCAAATTTCAAGCTAACGCAAAGCGAGAGTTCCGGGCATGGGCTGTTGGCCCCCATTTTTGGGGACAGCAAACGACCCAGAGAATGCATGGCCAGAGCATTACCGACCTGTACGATCATGCAGGAGGGTCACCAAAAAGAAATGAAAAACCGCCGAATGACTGCAACAGAGCGGCAAGAACCCATGCAGTGTGTCCCTACGCCCAGCCCGCACCCAAAGTGTGGCTCAGGGCAAATCAAATCCAAATCAGCAGCCCCTCGTTTCCACCGCCCGGACCCTCCGCCTTCAAAAATAAACCCTCGTGAGCGGGGCCTGGTGCACGCACGCACGCGTCGCATACGTGCCATCCCACTGCTGGCGACTCATCTGGCAATGACCACAGTGCTCATCGTAGTAGTCTTGAGCATGAGATATGGTGCTTTGTCCATTATATGCCCTCCACTCATCATAGACGTAGTCCTCTCCGTAGACTTCATAACCTCTTTCGTAGACTTCATAACGACTTGGAGACATCAGGGCTTGGGCCTGTGCTTCAGCTTGAGCTTTTCGAAGGCTTTCCCTCTGCTGATACGACTCCAACATTTGATCCATTTGCGACCCAGACAGCCCCTCAATTTCTGTGAGGGATAGAGGCAGCCGGGGAGGCCGGTGCGAAGAGGGCGCGAGACCCCTCGCGTCACCCACCCAACGCCTCCTCCGCTTGTTGCAAATCGCTCCTCCTCGTGGTCCTGCCCCCAACACCTTCGGGTCGCTCAACCACAGCTCTGGTGATCAAGCGCACGACCGCCACTGCAGGGATTGATGCCACGGCCACCCCACGCACCCCACGCCCCCAATGACAACGACGAGTACAACACCGCTCCGCCGCCACACCGGCAGGGGGCAGCAACCACCATCCTGTCACCCAGACCTCAGGTTAGCCGAACAGTTCACCACCGCCCCACCACGTTGACCGCCGTTGAATGACCCTTCTGCCTGTCTCACCAGCCCATTTCGTGTAATACCATGACTACCCCCCGCCCCAAGGAAAGGGGCTCCGAGGGGGTACAGGGTCAGTTAGAAAAGCGGTTACTGGGAACCAGTAAAGAGGGCGGGCGGGTTTGTGTGCTCTCGTAATTGTGTCATCGGGCAGCAGCCCCTTTCCGCCCTCACCCACCAAAACCATCTCGTCGATCTGATACCCTTCCCTACGCCACTGGTCACGCCCGCCGCCATGAGCCCCACCCCTCGGCCAAACGAACGGCGTGTTGGGCGAATGGGCCATCGTTTGGCTCAGGCACTCAGTGTTCTCGGGCATACCTAAGCGCAGGCTCACGCCCCGGTCCACCCTGAACCACTGCGCGACGCCTCCTCCGGTCGGGACGTCGGTTTTCCTGAGGTCCAACTGCGTCTCGAGTGTCTTCCATTCGTAGCCCTGCGGGAGGGGGCACGGGGGGCGCAGGACCAGAGGGACGGGGCCCTGAGCGGCGGTCGGGTCGCCACCCGCCGTCTTGAGGGGGGCGGACGGAGCGGCGGTGGCGATCGAGGGGCCGCCTTGGGCCTGTGCAGTGCCCGGGTGGCGACCCCCGGCCCGTCTTTTGCGGACCTCCGGGGGAGGGGGGGGGGGGGGGGGGCAGTGGCGCAGATGGACATGGCGCGTGGCGGCGGTTGCGGCCACAAGGCCCTTTGTCAATGGCTACTTAAAGGCAACGCGGGGCCGCCGCGATGCCTCGTGCCAAGGGCGACCGGAATGCGGAGCGGGGCCCACCAAAATGCGATGTTGGGTGCTGCCTCAATGCCATGCCCCTCGTGGCCCTGCACTGCGGTGCGCAGGGCTGTGCTGTGGAGTCAGAACGGGAAAAAAAAAAAATCACCGAAACTCCGACTGCGCTACTGCCACTGAACTCGTTGGGATGGCCACAGAGGGCGGTCGGACTGCCGGACTGCCCTCCAACTGCCATCTGCCGCACTCCGCCGGGTTTTGGGTTGAAGAAACGAGCGTTCCGGGTGGGGCACGGCATGAAATGGAACGGAGCGGACTGACGAAGCGCTGTCTGTTGGCGGTTGCTTTGGGTCAACTCCACGGCTGACTTTCACACGGGGCGTCCACCTCCTCTCACCTCCGCGATACGCAGACGTGAGGGCGTCCGGTTGGCGCATCACGTGGGCGGCAGCAGCCATACCGATATACTTTTCAGGCCGCATTTCACGACCAAAGAGCTCCCCTCCGGCACGTCAATGAGGCAGCGCTCTCCCCCAACGCCCCTCCACGTCATAAACCCGCGGTGGTCCCCTTTTCGAACGGAGAACTCCACATCGGCAGATGATGAGCTATGGCCATGCCGCGCCTCTTTGTCCACAAGATCCAGAAGCTGCGGTGTAAAGGGGCATGGCTCGTAATGTCCTCGGCCTCATCGCAGTGCCCACACGGGTCACTTCCAAGCCCCCACCCCCTCCTCTAAACTGCCTGCGTTGCCCGTGAAGACCGACGGCGTGCATCACAACCACCAGAGTACACGGCAAGTGCTCAAGAAATTGAAATCGGCGACGGGGGCTCCTGCACTCTCGTCTGCGCGCAAGGGGGGGGGGGGGGGTAACTACCGGGGCGGGCCCGGTACCCCTGGACGGATCCCCCCAAAGGGTGTGAGCTCACCAGTGACCAACCCCACCCCACCCCAGTACGAAAACGTACTAAAACAACCCCATCCCCCCCCCCGACTTTACCACAGCCCCCCCCCCCCCCCCCCCAACACACACTCTTTACCTGAACATGGACACCTCCCATTCCTGATCCCCCCCCCCAAAAAAAAGCCATGGGGGGCGCCCAGGTGTGGTCCCTTCTCCCCATTGGCTTGTACTATGGTCGGACCTTTGGAACATTTTGGCCCCCTGAAGGGGGGGTTAGGGATTGCACTTGGGCACCCCCCGTGAAAAAAGCCTTCGTGTTAACAAAAGGCCCCTAAACCCCACAGTTGTGCGGATACCCCCCACGCACATGTGACCTAGGCCCAACAGGAATGGGACAATCCCTTTGCGACCCATTTTCAAGCCACCGCCAGCCGTCAGGGTCACCCTGTGATATCGGCGCTGTCACGACAGCCCCATTTCCTGACCCCCAGCCCCGACCCTCTGACGCAGGTTTTCACTTCTCAATGGGCCACAAAACTGCAACCCAGACTCCCTCCCTAGTTGTTGGGGGATTCTATTGCCCTCACATCCCCCCCCTCCAACGGGGGATGTCTGGCTCTTCTCAATGGGGAGCGGGGACGTCTTCGGGCACTTTTTCCAGACCTTCCCCTTTTAGTTGCCCCCCCCTTGGGGCGGCCCAAATGGAGGCTGGGGGGGGTGGGGGAGTGGGGAGGGATGTGATGGCCATATACAATTTTCTTCGTTGGCCTCTGCAGAACACTTGGAAGCTTCTAAAAATGGCCGTCGACATGTTCTCGTCCCGAGTGTGCCACCGGGACCTCCAATGGGGAGGCTGGCGTTTGGAAAGAGGCACGCCTCCTTGGCGAAGAAACATCACACGGTTGCCACACAATCAACAGCAAACACAACTAATTCGGACGTCGTTGTCAAAATCCTATCCTTTACCCCGACCAAGCCTTTTTTGTGATACGGGGGGGGGGGGGGGATCTTGGAGGAGGCAGGCACTTTTTCAGGGCAGGCACTGCTTTTTGTCCTACCCCTACCCTAGGGGGGGGGGGGTCCAGTCAAGGAGGCAGGCACCCACTCACCGCCTTGTCCACCTCTAACAACATCCAGCTCAGGGGTGGAATAGATATTTTAGTTTGAAACTTTTCCCCCACAAAATCTCCGCCTCGCCCAGCCTGCTGCATTAATTACCCTAGCGCCCTGCATTGGAACCCAGGACCCCAGAGTGACAGATATGATATAGTACCACTAGGGTAATGACCAGATCTTGCTATGTATTGCTCAGGGGCGAAATGAATATGTTGGTTACAAATATTTTTCCCAAAAAATCCCAACCCACTCTTGGCTTACCCCCACCGGGGGGGGGGGGGGGATTCCACTGAGGGCACCCAGAATTTCAAAAAAGGCAGGCAGGCACCCCCCCCCCCCCTGGGGGAGGGTATCCAAGCCACTAAAAAAAGGCTTGACCCCGACCCCTGTTGTCGCTCTCCAAGCACCGTTCACCATACGTCCCCAAGGGCTGTGCGCAACAGAACTAAGACATGACGTGACGTGATGTGATGTGACATGACATGACATGACATGACATGACATGACATGACATGACATGACATGACATGACATGACGTGACCTGACCTGACATGACCTGACGCGACGCGACGTGACGTGACGCGACGTGACATGGCCGTGATGTGTGTCTTATAGACGTCTCTGGCCTCGATTGCCCGTCAAGTACTTCACTGGCTCGATTGCAGATCCCTGGAATCAGTCTCCCAAATGGACCCTCAGCAGACAGTCATACTGTGATTCGCAGGCCACGGACAACGCCTCTATGCGGGCTGAACCAATACGGAGTCACCAGCAGGACGAGTTCAGCCGCAGGGGCATCGTCATTCAGCAGCGAAACTTGAGTGCGGACCGGCCCCTTCAGGGGCAACCCACCGAGGTCCATGTACCCTTCGCCCTCGGGGAAATCTACAACTTTCCAATCGTCCATCAGCTTCAGCCGCATGTCCAAATCAGTGTCTGGCCGGATCTGTGGAAGGCAATAGTAACATCATCGAAGGCACTGCATGTGGCACTCCAGCACCGGCCCGGCGACATACGTAGATAAGGGGGGTGCTGGTCCTACAACGCCTGCGGCACCTGCGGCGCGCAATGTGGGAAAGTATCGTGGAACAGGGGAAATTGTGCCCTTTGTGAAAAGTACTTTTGAATTGAGGGTAATTATCGCAACATTTTTGTCCGTTTAGAGTATTGTGCCTCGCCATTGTGCCCCTTTGACCTATTTCCTTCACCCAAAATTGAGGAAAATCAGGGAAGTGCTAATTACCTGAAGCTCATTATCCTTACCCTGCGGCGCCCTTGCGGCGTGCTGTAAACGCTCCCAAGGGCATGCCATGCACAGGCGCACTGCACAGTGCAGTTGGGGACACTTGAGGGAACTGTAACCTCCGCCCCTTTTTTCAAAGATACGGGTAGGCCCCAAATTAATTCGGTACACACACACACGCCCTGTATCACAGACACCACGACGCAGATGGCCTCGCATCAGGGGCTATGCAGCCTTTTTTTCTTTCCTCCCGACTTGACACGCCCATGCTTATGTAGCCCCTTTTGATTCCTCCCATTTAGGGATCCCGAGACAGCAGGAGTCGGCTGTAGATGTGCAGTGGTTTGGACAAGTGCCTGCAGGGCCTTGCTAGCTCCGCCCCCCTGTGTGACATTCCGTCTGGTTGTTGTTCCTTTACGGGGCCCTGGACAGTCACCCGTTCTGCCCTTCGCATATTGCGTCAGGTTGCTGCTTTCTGCCGGCCGCTGCGGCAGGTGCTCTTGCTGGTGTCGTTTCCGCGTTCGCGGAGCCCAGTAGTTGGTGTGTTGGGGCTGTGCCGAATGTGGCATGGTGTGCCGTTTGCGCGTCAGCGGCGCCCAATAGTTGGCGTATTGAGGATGTGCTGGTTGTTGCCGGGGTCGTTTGACTGTTTTTGCTGTCCACGCGCCTCTGTCCACAGGCCGTCCATAGCCTGCCTCGCTGTGTTTCTGTGTGCGTGAGGCCCAGGTGCCCTGTTCCTCCACGCGCTGTCCCGGCCGTCCACCATATGTCCTTTTCCCCCTCACGGCTGGTCTGCCCCTGATGGGCTCCCGCTCCTGTTGCGCAAACAGCCCATCTGGGCTGCGGGAGACACACCCCCCCCGATGCCGGTTGAGCAGGGGTTGCCCTGGCACCCAGTAGCGGAGTGCTGTCGGAAATGCACTGTACGACGCGTCGGGGCGTCGTACAAGGTGTCGGGGCCCGACGCGTCGGGAGCGTACGACGCGTCGTACAGTGTCGTACAAGGCGTCGGGGCCCGACGCGTCGGGGATGTACGACGCGTCGTACAGTGTCGTACAAGGTGTCGTACAGCACCGACACCGTACGACACAGTACGACACAGTACGACACAGTACGACACGGTACGACACAGTACGACACAGTACGACACGGTACGACACAGTACGACACAGTACGACACAGTACGACACGGTACGTCACACACAGACATATACATATGTAGACATATAAACACATGTAAATGGAAAAAAAAACAGATTGGTCAGAACGGGGCAAAATGGGTCCAAATGCGTTTCCATTTTGGTCAAAACAGTCCAAAAGGGGAAACCTCAAATATTGGCACTTCGCGTCTACAACATGCCGACAATGTCTACAATTAGCAGGCCGCGTCTACCTGTGGTGCACAGTGTCTACAGACCCCAGACCGCCCACCCCCTATATGCGGGTAAACGATTGCAGCGGACCGTTTTGGGGGAAGGGGGCCTTCGGCCCCCTTCCCAAATATTGGCACTTCGCGTCTACAACATGCCGACAGTGTCTATAATTAGCAGGCCGCGTCTACTTGTGGTGCACATTGTCTACAGACCCCAGACCGCCCACCCCCTCTGTGCGGGTAAACGATGGCAGCGGACCGTTTTGGGGGAAGGGGGCCTTCGGCCCCCTTCCCAAATATTGGCACTTCGCGTCTACAACATGCCGACAGTGTCTACAATTAGCAGGCCGCGTCTACTTGTGGTGCACAGTGTCTACAGACCCCAGACCGCCCTCCCCCTCTATGCGGGTAAACGATGGCAGCGGACCGTTTTGGGGGAAGGGGGCCTTCGGCCCCCTTCCCAAATATTGGCACTTCGCGTCTACAACATGCCGACAGTGTCTACAATTAGTCTACAGTGTATATGTGTGTGTGTGTGTGTATATATATATATATATACATACATACATATATATACATATATATGTCGTACGACACTGTACGACGCGTCGTACTGTGTCGTACTGTGTCGTACAGTGTCGTACTGTGTCGTACAGTGTCGTACTGTGTCGTACTGTGTCGTACTGTGTCGTACTGTGTCGTACTGTGTCGTACAGTGTCGTACTGTGTCGTACTGTGTCGTACTGTGTCGTACTGTGTCGTACAGTGTATACATACATACATATATATACATATATATGTCGTACGACACTGTACGACGCGTCGTACTGTGTCGTACTGTGTCGTACTGTGTCGTACTGTGTCGTACAGTGTCGTACTGTGTCGTACTGTGTCGTACTGTGTCGTACAGTGTCGTACTGTGTCGTACTGCGTCGTACTGTGTCGTACTGTGTCGTACTGTGTCGTACTGTGTCGTACCAGCGTCGTACGACACTGTACGACGCGTCGTACAGTGTCGTACAGTGTCGTACAGTGTCGTACAGTGTCGTACAGTGTCGTACAGTGTCGTACGACACTGTACGACGCGTCGTACTGTGTCGTACAAGGTGTCGGGGCCCGACACGTCGGGGATGTACGACGCGTCGTACAGTGTCGTACAAGGTGTCGGGGCCCGACGCGTCGGGGATGTACGACGCGTCGGGAGGTGTCGGGGCCCGACGCGTCGTAAAATCCCTACTTCGACAGTAGTGCAGTAGCGACCCCCCCCCCGAATGCGGCTTTGGTAGAGGACATAGAGGCCGGAGTCGTTGGCGAAGTCCTCAAAGGCCCTGGCAACACTGGGACCAACGAGAAAAAGACGGGGTGCTGCAGCGCTGCAGCGCAGATGTTGGGTTTGGGAGGGTTTGGGAGGACAACCTCGTACTCGTAGTCCAGCTCTTCAAAGCGGCCATGCTCCGCGATGACAATGCGGGAGTGCATCGTGGTCTGGCCCACTTTGATTCGAAGCCATGGCTCAATCTTCGCTGATGATGCAGGGGAAAAAGAAAAGGGTGAACAAGGGAAGGAAGGCAAGTGCCCATTGAGGTCCAGTTCGCTCTTGTGGCTGGAGGGAGGGTGAAGGGTGAAGGAGCAAGATTACCTGCTCCCCAACCCCCCCTGCCACGGAGACGAAAGGAAGGGAATGAAAGCGCTCTTAAAGGAGCCATCGCCGACGCGTTGGTCATGAAGAACCCCTGGGCCACATGGACACTGCTGTAGGGCTGTAGGGCTGTAGGGCACAGCAAACCCGGACCCCACGTGCTCACAGGGGTGGCAAATTCCACTCTCCTGCGCCGATGGACTTCGGCATTTGGCACGTGACGCTTGGTGTTCCCCTTGACTTGGTCCGGATCGGACTGAATGGAGATGCCTTTGACGCCGGTGGTGCCCTGCCTCAATCCTCTTTTGTTGCGTTTCGCCGCCGCAGATCCCACTTCGCAGGCGGGCGGAATTTGCGTTGGAGGCACTTACCAAATCAGCCTCCTCCTCAAGGCTGCCCATGGCGACAGACCATGGACTGAGAATGCTCAAATAGACAAACTACAAGACACAGGTGCATGACTCAGAATGGGACTCAATTGCCTGCGTGCCGTGCACAGCATTTCTGGTTGTGAGGAATACGGCGGTGCCCACCAACCAGCTGAAACCGTCGGTGGGGCTGCAACCCCCTTCAGGCGGCAGCCAAGCTGTGTCAGTTGTCAACCGTCGTCGGTTAACCCAGCCGTAGGCTGCTCTTAACTGTAGAAAAATGAAGCACCTCCCTTCGGACGCCCTGACACACCTCCAATATACTTCTTCATACTCTCTGACAAGATAATGCAATCGACTACCGTCACTGTCAAGTGCCTCAGCCGAGACCGATCAAAGGTGTACCACGAAGGAGTGATACTCATGCTGAGAGCCAGTTCTGTCTCTGGTAGCCGCACCCACTCCCTCTGCGGCTCCACATGCTTGCCAACAGTCCACCCCTGCAGACAGACGGGGGAAGGAAACGTTCATCGCACGCGGAACATGTGACTCGAAGGGAACTGATCTGATACACACGAAGACTACCAATGCGGGGGGGGGGGGGGGGATGAATTTCTCCGCAAATGCAACCCAAAAAAAAAAGATCCGAACACACAAAAACGTAACACAACCACAACACTCATTTCCTGTTTTGCTTGTGTCCCATTTGTCGACCAGCAGAAAATGCAATAGTGCACTTGCAAATGCTCAGGCAAGCCACCACTGTGTGACCGGAGGCAAAGCCTGGACTGTGTGCAAAACCTCTTCACGACTTTGTGTAATATTTTGGATTGCTGTAATTGTGTTTGTGGACTGCGAGGTGCTTCTTTGCTGTTTGACTGTTGGGGTTTTGACGGACAGCAAATCTGTTGGTGGGAATCAAGCTGGATTGTCTGTTTTCTTGGTGATTTTGCAGGATGCGGTATTTCCGAGTGATCGCAGACGGCAGTGGCAGACCAAAAACTGTTTTTCGGGTACCTGGCGTTAGCCGGCAACGAAACACTCATTTTGGTGTCTAGCGTGCCCACGGAATCAGAAGGGGAAATATGGACTGAATCCTGACATACTGATGGACCGTAGGCTCGAAATTGGTATTCAAACAACTCCGGTGGTCCAATGGCAATGAGAACCGTTTTGTTACTCAGGGCTGTGCGCATAGAAATACCACCGGTGTTGAAAATTGCCGAGGTCTTGGCCCATCATGAAAAATCGCCCAAACATTGCGCACAGCATGGATGTCCTAGCAAGTTCAATCACACAATGCACGCTAACAAAACCTTGCAGTTGACAACAAGATGTGTGCACTACACTCTGCAACGACTCCACAAACATGCCATCTAGGACCACCTTCCTTGTATTAGCTTAACTTGACACTCAGAAATGAACACATGAGAGGATATGAGAGCCTCAGAGATGGTATGCATCCCAAGGGGCGGACACATAACTGCAAAGAACAGATGCACATACCATTTTGGTGAGGTCAAACTCAACTCCCCCAACTGTTTTCCATCCAATCACGAGGTATTTGCGTTGAACGTCAACCTTCAGGCGCACGTCACTGTCGTGGTGAACCTGCACACAGTAGAAGACTCCACCAGGGTATATCATAGCGCCCCCCCCCCCCCCCCCCCGCAGCCCACCTACCGCCCTCTCTTGAGTGACGAGTTGCGAGTGACAGATGACAAGAGTGACAGAAATGCTGCACAAGCACGTACTACAGTGAGTGCCGACCAACAGATTTGCCCATCAATGTCGTTTTAATCACTGTCACTGTTCTCCAAGGAGCAGCTAACGTTGCCACTGCCACTGCTGCTGGAAATAGAGCTCAAAGAAGGAGCTGAGCTACAGTCGAACCCAAAGCCACTGTCGTCACTCAACTCAACCAAAGCATCCCCGACCCCTCAGACAGCACCTTTGCCCGTTTGCTGCTGCATGCGCTTGCTTTGTGCTTTGGGGGGTCTTTCGGGTTTTGTGTTTGGTGCACCGTCGAGGTGTTGCAGCCCACGCACAGGCCACTTATAGTCAACCTCATTGAGGTGTTCAGCACCAATGAGGTGAACCCTGAGTTTGGGCACTGAGAGGAATGCCCGAACTCAGTTGTGCAATGCACTTGCCAACTACCCTTGACAGGCTCTTTGTACAACCAAGAAACAACGGGAGGTCTGCAGCAGGAGAGCAGCAGACAAACACATTGAAACAGACATTACAGTTCAAATTGCCACTGTCACTATACCTGTAACAGTCACTCACCATCAGTGCCATGTCCATCTGTCACTGTCCAATACAAACATGTGCTGCACTACGGCACTTGGCCATCAGCTCTATCTGTCAACCTCCATCCGTCACTGAGTGACAGGCAGCCAGACCCCCTACCTACCCCCGACCCCCACCAAAAATTTTGACCCGTTCTCATGGCTATCCCTGGACAGGGGCGGGGTAGAAAAAAAATTCCTGGTACCAGCGTACAGCTTTTTTTTCGGGGGGTACCCCCGGAGGGGGAGGGGGGTACGAAAAAAAAATTCGCGCGAAATTTTTTTCCGGACCCCAAAACCTGAAATTTCCTTAAGTCTACCCCATGTATTTGGTTTTGGAAGGTGCAAGGAGGGTATTTTTCAAAGTAACCATGGATATTTCAGCCGATATGGGTGGTATTTGTGTTTAAGGGCACAAAGACCCCCGGTCTGTTCCGGCTGCAGTGCAGCGCCCCACCCTGGCCTCTTATCGGCAGGAAAGAGTCCCCAGATAAGGCAATACACCCTATCTGGGGCGAGAAACCGAACCAGCAGCATTGAAGGACAAGAGTGATCCAAGTACAATTGAACCCAAATCTTGATGGATTATTGTTAATTGGACCCTCTCCCTCTCATGCTTTCTTCACCCTCCCTCGCTGTGAAACAAACAAACAAACAAGTGGAACACCCCACATTTCACATTGTGTACCGCAATTCCACTCCCGGGTTTCCACACGGCCACCAAACGCTGGTGGTCACGCGGTTCCACGCTTCGCCCACACTCATTGCTGAGTGGGGCACCGCTAGCGTAGCAAGGCTAGCAGCTCCGCTTGGAGAGTAGATGGATCGGACACAATGCTCAATGTGGGTGGCAGCGTCCCGCGCCAGGGCCCCTTGTCCGCGGGCTGACGATTGCATTTAACAAGTGTCCCCCGCTACTGGAGGTGGCAGCGTCCCGCGCCAGGGGCCCCTTGTCCGCGGGCTGACGATTGCATTTAACAGGTGTCCCCCGCTACTGGAGAGAAATCAAGGGCGCCATGCAAAAAAAACCCCACTTACTTTGATCTCACTAGTAGTTCATGTGCCAATGTCCTACAATGTGGCAAAGTGAAGGTGGCATTCAAGTTCAAGTAGCACACAGTAAAGAAATTCCTTCTGGCGAAAAAAAAATTCCTACATGGGGTGCCAGCTTTTTTTTCGGGGGGTACCCCCGGAGGGGGGGGGGGGTACGAAAAAAAAATTCGCGCGAATTTTTTTCCACCGCCCCCCTGTCCCTGGACTCCACACGCCGGGACCAGAGACATAGGGGGATGAGGGGTTGTCGCGGTTCCTGCAACAGCCCGCCTCAGTCCCACTTAGGACTGTAGGCAATCCATGGCGGGCTCTACCAAGCAGCGTTTTCAGCCACAACGCGTCCCCTAACCGTAGCAGCATGTTCTCGTGGGCCCCAAAGAGTCTGCAGCCAGAGACCCTTGGTGAACGCCAGTGTTAACAAGGTCGGTCTTCCTGGGAACCCTTGTTGATGCTGCACCACCCGCTCTGCCTGTAACGCTTGTGACCGCGTCATAAAAAATCTATTTCAATTAGCGATTCTCGTGTGAAAGTGTCGGGTTCTAGACACCTTTTATAAATCTTTTACAAATCATATGGTCTTAAATACACGTTCGAATCTTGGAGTGCTTGACTTCCCCCTGCAATCTGCTCCTAGAGTTCCAAAACCCGTTCGGAATGGAATTGTGTTGGCAGGTGTCGCATCACAGTGAAAGCAGCAAGGGGAAATAAAATGAGATGGGGGTGAAGAACAACATGCGGAGTAATGAAAGGGAAGTTCGTGCTTAATGACAACCAACAAAAAGATGTGAGAGCCTTTTGCATCGCACAACTAGCGTGGTGCATCCGCCGTGGCTGCCAGATGTAGGGTGAAATTTCAGGGAACCTTGAAATTGACGTCTGTGTAAGAAGCGCAGCTTTTCGGTGCTGGTGTTTGCGCTTGTGCTTGTCTCCTACACAGAGGTGGCCATGCCGCCACTGCCACCATTGATGCTCTGGCTGCCTGGCCGACTGCACTGCCACACCTCCCTGGGGGGTTGCACGCAACGCGGATATCATGCCGCAGCCTCACACGCACACACTTGCTCTGTAGCTGGAGCCTGAAACCGATGCACGGCGCGACACATTGTACCTTTTTGTACGTCTCCCAGTCCCACAGCGGGTTGTCGCCCGGGCGCGTCCAGCTTTCGGTCGTGTTCCCATCCAAACGGACCAAGACGTAGGAGTCTGCATTCGTGAGGTCCTTTGTGAACTCGCCCTCATGCACGTGCACCATCACCCCCCGGAGCCGCTTCTGCAAAATCGGTTTGAGCCCATTTCCTGATGGACACACAGTGCTGCAATGCAAAGGGGTGGGGATTGGCGGGGGGGGGGGGGGGGCTACGTAAAGGCCGCGTAAAGGCTGCGTAAGTATGGCGGTTGTTACTTGCGGACGTCGGCAATTCTTCACGATCTGGTCAGCAAATCGAAGACATCGGTTGTCCGTAGACTGTGGGGAAACTTATTTGGCAGGTGAGAGTGGAACAGTTGTCCGTCCCTCTGCTTGCAAATGCTGCTTCTGTCCCCATCCGTGCTGGCGCCGGTACCCTCCACTTTGAGTCATTCCCAGACCGCGAAGATTTTGAGTGATCTCCGCCCCTGCAATAAATTGGTCAGCAATGTATTTTGTGTGTAAGCACTTCTCGGCATTGAACTCACACTCCATGACACTCTCGTGCGAGGTTGAGTCAGAGAAAATGATCTCGGGCACTGTCTGATTTCGGGTATCGCTTTCTCAAATTTTCTGCCATTTCTTTGTCAGGGGTTGCAGGCGTCACTATGCAGAGTTGCCTGCACCCGCTGGACAGTGGTGTGACATGGCTTGATGCAACCCTGTCTAACATTCTGTCATCCTGTTGGAGGGCGATGGCGGAGAGAGCGGCCATAAGGTCACAATCCGTCAGTTACGAGGGGGGTGGGGGGTGGGGGGAAGCCTCCCCAACGGCCGGGGGGGGGGGGGGGAGTCTCATCGGTCACGACTCGGTCCACCGCCATGGCTTCATGTGTGTCTCTGGGCCGGAGGTGAGCACGTGAGCAGTCCCAGGAATGTCGGGGTGAACGGCCTGTAAAATACTTTGTTGGTGCCAAGGCATTGTGCACGAGCGAGCGTCTTTCAGGTTCCAGACCACAACAGTATTCCTGGAATCGCTTGAAGGGAAGGGCTCTGAGTGAGTTGTGCGGGAGCAGTGGTAAAGCGGCCTTTGCGGAACAGGAAATCGGTGTGTGGCAGTATGTGGCCTCCGCAAAAGCGGTTGGCGGAGGTTGAGGGTCTCGACAACTGCCAATTTGGGCCAAGGGTCGGGTGTGCAAGCCCCACTCTCCCCCATTCCCTGATTGCGGGTATGACATACTAGAACGGGTGGCCTGCAGTGCAATTGAGACGCCAAAGGGCTATCTGGCTGTTCGCCCGCAGCTTAGCGACCATCAATGGAACCGCACAGGACAATCCCACAGTTGCGCAAGGGCAGCACAGGGCACGGGGCCTCATATACCCGCTCTGGAACCCTCTGGCCCTGCGTCACACTTCCCACATCAGATGTAGTGGAGAGCACCCTCCCAACGGCACGGCTTGGGGATGACTGAATCCGAAGCCTGTCAGCGCCGGCAGCGGAGTAGACGCCGAGGGCGCAACCGGTTGCAGTTGGGAGCCGGGGAATAGACATTCCACTCACACCCCCAGAACTCCCCCCCCCCCCCCCCCGAGGTACGGCGAGCAGCGGAAACACTGCACCGCCAATCATCCACGGTCCACATTCTGGAGGCACAGCTCCACAAAACGAAATCAAGTGCGTCAAACCAACCACCAAACCTGCTCCACCTGCGTGGCTCATCCCCCCTGGGGCTGCTCGCTCCTCCGCAACGCGGGGCAGTCGAAGAGGGGACACACCTTCATCCCCCGCATCCTCTGCGGATGGAAGTACTACCCCACGGCTGGCATCAGGTGCAACCACACGTGTACGTGTGAAGGATGGAACGATGGTAATCTTCACAGAACCTGAACACATGCGGCAAGCAGTATCGCACAGGGTGCACGCAATGCCCCTGTTCGGGCAGCGTACCACCACCAATTGAATGGGCGCCGAGGGGTAAAAATGGGGCATGACATCGCTGCTGGTAGGATCCTAACCAGAGTACGAAACACAACCACTTTACCCTATAGATAGCCCACACCACCCCTGAAAGGACCCGACACTTAGTAATCTGGAGTATTTGACTCAACCGTGTTCATTTCAATAATGGCCGAACTTGCATTTGGATGATATAGAATTGAGATTTCGTCGTCATTTTAATACATTTATATTGATATGCGGAATAATTTATTCTTTCATTGTTCAGTTTCTACGCTTCACCACAGAACATAACATGCACAGCTCATTAGCGATCTCTGATTTGCATAGAGGCTCTCTTAGGTCCTCTAAAATAGCCCCTATACAATACAAAACAATCTGATCCAAAGCAGAAACACTTATACTGAGATACACTGCAGTCAAAATAAGGGTGAAACGCACGTTTGCAGGAGCAAAAACGATAGTTTCACCAATTGGCAAGGCAAGGCTTCTGGAAATCAGTATCGATAAAGCCACCATAATCCACCAGCAGCACCACCACCAGCGGCGGCAGCAGCACACGGACATGTCAGGCTGCAGGCCACTGGGCAGCGCACCGTCGCAATCGCACACACCGAGGCTTTCAGCATTCTTGATCAGCTGTACCCACCGGCTCAGACGGCCCTTCTGCAGCGGCAGTTGCCCGAAGTCCAAATGCCCTTCGCCAATTTCTGTATCCAGAAGCGAGCCCGTTGCCCTCCAATGATCCATCACCTGCGCAGTGGTAAGCGCGCAGACACACAGGGCAAATGATCGGGGGCCACCTACAATCATTATGACAGTACGATCAGGCCACGACCACCCACTCCTGCCCGATGAGTGTACCTGTTGGCGTAGTGCCAGTAGTAATGCTCGCCATCACAGGGCAGAGGCAAGGGCAGATACCCCCGGCAGACAGAGCACTGAGACGTGACAGCAGGGCGTTTGTCCGGCACCGCCACGGCCCGCATGGCACATGTAAACGGCTTATAATAGCCGCGTTTTAACGTGCATGCCCCAGGGACCGTCCCCGGACCACCAGAAATCCCGGGGGGGCGACTACCAACGGTCCTGATGCGACCACCCCCCCAGCTATCTGTCAAAACTCGGGGGGGGGGGGGGGGGGGGGGGGGGGGGGGGGGGGCAAGTGGGGGGGGGGGTCCAGCCGGGGGTCGGGGGGGTTCCTGCTGGGGGTCGGGGGGGGGGGGTGTTCCTACCGGGGGTCGGGGGGGGCGTCTGGCTGGGGGTCACGGGGCGTCCAGCCAGGGGTGAGGGGGGGGGGGGGGTTAGGGTTAGGGTTAAGGTCACCGAGCTGGTGGAACCAGTCTTGGTTTTATAACCCTTTTTAGTGTCTAGGGTGGACCTACCAGGTTTAGCAAGCTGATTTCACTTTGTCAAGAGCCATCCATGTGTGAATCATTCTTGATGTCCCTCACCAGTCATAGCTGATGTTCCCTTCCCCACCAGCTCGGTCCCAATATTCAGTCTTGATTAGGGTTAGGGTTAGCCCTAGGGTTAGGGTTAGGGTTAGGGTTAGGGTCACCGAGCTGGTGGAACCAGTCTTGGTTTTATAACCCTTTTTAGTGTCTAGGGTGGACCTACCAGGTTTAGCAGCAAGCAAGCAAGCAGCAAGCAAGCAAGCAGCAAGCAAGCAGCACGCGCGAAATGGGCCAAAATCAGAACTCCGTCGTGGTGTTTTGGATTCGAGTGAAATTTTGGTGGATGATACCTATGGGTGTGAAGTACAATCACACAAAGTTTGAGCAAGAAACTCGACGGTGGTGGCCGGGAACGGGATCCGCAGGTGGCGGACCTCAGTTTCAAAAACTGCAGTCTAGGGCCAAAAACAGTCATTTTTGGGCCGAAAAAGCCCTGGAACGCATTCAAAACGGCCAAACGAAGGGAAACGGTGGGTACATTTCACGTGCGGCTTGACTTCCCCGTGTCAACGAGCTCTTTGCGGCCCTCTAACTCCATGATATGTCCCGGAAACGGCCCAAAAAGGCCCCCAGAAGCTCCAACTTGCCGACAGCCACAAACCAAGAATAGGCCATATCTTTGGCTACATGGCTCAAAATGCGATTCCGAGGGCACCTAGTCCACCCGCAACCCCCCACTTTTTGTGGTTTCCACCCCTCAGAATTGCCCAAACGGACGCCTAGACCCCAATAACTAGGCCCACTAGGCTGTGGCAAGCTGCAAGCTCAAGCCCAAACATGTGGGTACCCAAATGGGTCAACAGGGTCCGAAAGGGGTAAAAATATGACTTTCCGCAAAAATGATCCTAGACCATGTGCGACGCTAAAACAAGTGTTTTTGGACTGTTTTGAGCTTGTGGTGGCCCATTTGGGTCCTCCAAAAATCCCAAAATGCCTTGAAAATGGGCTGTTTTGGGACCAAAAATGGGTCAAAAATGGGTCAAAAACACATTTTTCCAAAACTCATCGTAGACCATTTGGGGTGCACACAAGGGTGAAATGAGCCCATTTTGAGCCCATTTTGGGGCATTTTGGCCCCTGAGAAGTCCAAAAAGCCTTGAAAGTGGGCCTCGTGGTGATGGGGTTCAGGTGCATTTCACTTTGTCAAGAGCCATCAATGTGTGAATCATTCTTGATGTCCCTCACCATTCATATCTAATGTTCCCTCCCCCACCAGCTCGGTCCCAATATTCAGTCTTGATTAGGGTTGCTGTTAGGGCCTGCAGCCCTCCTGTAGCCCTCCTTCAGGTCAAAATTTTTTCTTGTTGTTTTAACACAAATATGAATTATCTACAAAATTTTGAGTATTTTGAGTATAAACACATAGTATGAAAAAAAAAATTGGCGCCTTTGGCGCCGGACAGTTTTCTCTGGGGACACTTGTTGAGGGCCGACCCGGCACCACTATCTTTCAAAACCCGGGGGGGGGGGAGGGGGGGGGGGGGGGCTGGGGGGGGTCGCATACAAGGACCCGGCCCGGCTGCCCCCCCGGGCCAGAAATGCCATCGGATGGCACAGCTTCTGTGGCCTTCATTTGACGGGCCACCGCACGCAGTGCGCTGGCAGACACCGTTGGGCATGGCACTGCTGCTCCCACACACACTCAGGACGCTCAGAAGGCCCAGCAGAGGGGGACCCACTGCAGACAACAGTCAGAGAGTGTGCCACCAAAAGGGAATCCACTCAAACCTGCAAGCTCCAATGCACAAGCCCAAGGAATTCCGTGTGCATCGCGCCCGCTTTCTGCATCTCAGGCGAGACAAGAAACCGAGCCCTGCACCTCAGATCAAGCGCATAAATATGCCACAAAATGTTCCAAAATAAAGCTCGTTCATGATCGATGGGCACCCATTGTGTGGCATTGCACGGAAGTCGACGGACTCTGCGGGACCGGGATCAGGGGGCCACCAAGAGACACTATTGCTGTGTGACAGGGGCGTTCGAGTTGGGCCTCGCAGTTTGTGCATGAATTGAGATTGCCGAGGTGAGAGAAAGAGTACATGATGGGGCACAACGCAATGCTGATGGGCACACCCGCAGCTTCATCAGCGGCGGGAATTGCTCGCTCATTGGCAATGACAAGAGCTTTCCCCAGGCCGGGATGTTGCTGTCCCTCACGGTGTTCGTCTTGACCTTCTCATAGTTCTGCCAATACACTTCACAATACGTGTCAACGCTGTCTTTCGCCTTCAAATGTGCCTCGTCAATAGTGACCGCTGCATGAAAGAGACAACAAACTACCGCTGTGGCTTAGCCTGTGGTTCTGGCAACGGTAGTCGCACGCAGCAATAGCGACACTCTAGCTCCAACCACAGCCACGGCTCTTCCTGCAGCCACAACCCAAATGACAGTCACAGACACAACCGCCACCCAATGTCACAGCCACAGGCACAGCCACGAGCTGAGGCATAGGCACAGCGATAGACTCAGCCACACGCACAGCTTTGTGGCTGGGCTGCGGGTGTGGCTGCGGGAATGTGGCTCTGGCTGCAGCTACAGCTGTGGCTTGCAGCTTGGGCTGTGGCTGTGGCTGTGCCTATGCCTGTGAGGGGCGGAGGGGTTCGTTGGTTGGGTCTGCTCTAACTATGGCTGATAATGTGACCCCCGACGGTGGGCAGCGGGCTGCGTGCGACGGCAGCCACAGGAACGGCATTTTCAAAGACGACGCCTGAGTACCAGTCCGCTGGAATGTGGCGCAAAAGTATGACGGAGCCTGCCACGTAGATCCAGACCCGCCGTCGGTATCCCCACCTCAACTTCAAAGAGCCTTTCATTGACTTCTCCCCTCCTCCGTCTCGCCCATTTCCCCGTACCTACCAACGCCCGTGGTCTGCCCCTTGGGCATGATCAGGCACGGCCTCCATCACTGCGAGCAACGCATGCAACACGGCAGAGGAAAACGGGCAGACCTAACTTGTCCACGCTCAGGCGGTTGTAGCTGCAGAAGTGGAGGCGCAGGCGGCAGTGCACCACGCCTATCAACTGGCCATCGTCATTCTCCAGCTCCAGCATCTGGTCGAAGTCGGGCTTATCCTCCGACAACGCAGATCCCACCCGGTGACTCGTCCGCCGCGTCTCAGGCAAATCCTCGAGAATCTCGGTGATGTTGATGTGCGTCAACCCCAAAGTCTTTCGGATGTCGTACATCGGCAGTGGGACCCGCTCCTGCAGCATCACCTTCAGCATCAGGAATTGCTCCTCCTCGTCCTCGTCCTTCTTCTCCTTCTTGGACTCTTTGTCCCCCTTACCCTTCTCCTCCTCCCGGTCCCGGTCCCCCCGTACTCGCGGCAGGGCATCGAGCCACAGCGTTTGGTTCCACACTACAGGGCAAAGGCATGGGCAATGCCCAGAGAATGCACAGAGATGCATCATGTCCCTTGAAAGTGCCTGGGCTCGTAGGGCCATCACATGAGCCCGTATTAATCTGACCAGACCCGGGGTGCCTCAGCACAAGTGATGCGGTGCAATGGGCATCAATGGCAATGGGCAAGTTGTGCGGGTGCGTGAAGGCGATGGGCAATGGGGTCACACCCCAGGCACAGCAACACGTAACACTCAGCGGGCTGCCAAATTGCGGCGACTGGGAAGTCTTGATATTCCGCTGCCCAGGTCAGCTTAGGAACGGCAAAGGCAGCTCTGAAAGTCTGGCTGGAGGCGAATGACGGGGAGTTGTGAGCCAAGCGACCGCGGTTGGAGCTAAACAGCGGTGATTGGGCGCTAACCCGACGCGTGTTTTCAGAAGCGGAAAAATACAAAGACAATACCAAAGACACAGACCAAAAAAAAAATTCAACAATACAACAATCGGGGGTCTCCACTCAAAAAAAAGCCCCAGCACCTCCGTGGTGGTGCGTCGACCACACCTGGCGAAACAGTATCGTGTTGCAGAGCAGTCTCCCGCTCCCATCCATCATCCAATTTCACAACCACCGCCAAATTGTAATCCTTTTTGTGATACAAATACTCTTCGTCCGTTTTGGCGGTCAGGATAGTGACCTGCACAGCCCTCAAGTAGGCTTGCATCTCCGCAGCCCTGCCGAATGGCTGCGTCTTGGCAGTCCTGGAGCTGGAGCGCAGCATGGTGCTACTGGAAGAGGCGTGCGCCACTGGCCTGGCGCGCACCCCAGAGCTGCTGGATGATGAAGAAGACCCAGGCATCGTAAAAGTGGGAAGCCAACAAAAGCCCGTTCAGTGGAGTCCCAGTGACCCGATGTCTCAGGTGATTACATGGGACTCAGGCAGAGAGAGCTTGAGCTGCACCTACAGAAGTCGTGGGGTGCTGGGAGCCATGCAACACGGCGGGGCGGGTTCTTGGAGTGCAGCAGGGGAGTTTCAATTGCAAACGAAAAAACGCTGTCGTCCCTGTCAGGGAGCCAAGCAGCGATGGCGGATGGGCATGGCCCACGGCCTCCTCCTTCTTGTCTGTAGGGTGGTTTTACTGCAGATGTGGGTTCGTTCGTCCTGATTATAGTGCTGAGATGTCCAACGCAGTCGTTGTCGGTTGGTTGCTGTCAGTGGCCGGCCCCTTGATGGGCATACATGTCAAGAGGCTGTTTTGGGGGTGCGGTCATTGGGCTTAGCCCAAATACTCTTCGGCGGGCATCAGCGTCCCATCTTGCCCTCCAACATGCTGGACACACTCGCACGCTATACACATCTCTCTGGGACGGTAAGGAAGGTGCCAACACAGAGCGTTTTCAGGGATCAGTGTCATTGTTACCTCATTTGTGCCCACTACGTGTACCATAGGGGAGGGGGGGGGGGGGTATGTGGGGTACATTCGGAAAGCCCTCGAAAAAGGCTATTTGGAACGCCCCAGGTCTGCATGTTGTACTGACGGTATGTTTGACATTTTTGTCCTTTTTGGACGTTGCCTGTGTCCAAGTGGCTGGGAGGTGCATATAGGTCTTCAGGCAGCCACCTGGACCATCAGCGGAAGCCTGTCTTGATCAGAGATGAGAAAATAAAGTGGTTGGATTTTGGCAAGAAACCTGACCCTGAAAACCCTGAGGCCCACCCCAGTTTTGTTTGGCTATCAGGGTACAGTGAGGCCATTCCATGGCGCAAGGTCCAGCTCACCAAACAGCGGAATGTGGACCTCACAACTGACGGCCTATGGGCCATGCCCCTGAACACGGGGTGGGTGCCAGTGAAGGCACGCAGGCTGCAGGATTGGGAAAATTGAAGAAATATGTTCCCAATCACAAGCATGGGGATGGATGCCCCAATGGAGTCCCAGCCCTTGTGGAAAGGGGCAACAATGAGAACGAATCCAATTCGGAATAATGAATCATCCTTGGAGCATTGCCTGTGCCCTGTGCATCGTCCCGTTTACAGCTCCGTGCTCAAAATTGTGACCACGTACCCCCCCCCCCACCCATGCATTTCTGAAACAGCCTTTTCGCACAGATTTCAAAAAGCATACACCCCCCCCCGAGGTAACGACATTTTGGTGCATTAGACCAAAAGTTGAGAAACCCCTGCTGAAATGCGAATTTGCTCCATGTTGGCACCTTCTGGATGTCCCAGAGAGACATGTCAGTGGCAC
Source organism: Eutreptiella sp. 'Long Island Sound 2002' (assembly GCA_964036045.1). Classification (NCBI taxonomy): domain Eukaryota; phylum Euglenozoa; class Euglenophyceae; order Eutreptiales; family Eutreptiaceae; genus Eutreptiella; species Eutreptiella sp. 'Long Island Sound 2002'. The sequence continues at coordinate 73,719,027 of OZ038386.1, forward strand.
AACAACTGGCACAGTGGTCTATCAGGGGTGGTACAGAAGCATGCTTGTGCCAAGGAAGTGCGCAGTTCTGAACACCATGACCAACCAATGTAGCAGCAGCAGCAAAAAGTGATAAATTTCAAGCCTGTCTCTGACTTCCTGATGTAAAGCTGAGCATGTTGAGCATATGAATATAGTGAAATGGGGGATTTATGTATGATTCGACAGCATTTTTACCTTCCTCTTTGGTGGGCTAGTGGGCCATGCCAAAATTGCAACCCTAAGAGCTGCAAACTACAAATTGTAATGGGCACATTACTTCGACGTGTGCCTGCGCAATCGAAAGAATCAAGACGTGTGGCCTGTCAGATCAATGCCCTTTCAATGGAGGAGTTCCCCCAAATTGTTCCCCCGCTTGCTGCAGGGGGCAGACTGCCGCTGACAAAGAGCCAAGTGCCACCCCGACGAGCGCGGTGGTGGTCACTGCTGTGCTCTTGGTCAAGTGGCTCAGGCCTTGTGAAAGGAGGTGCAGCAGACTGTTGGTCTTCAACTAGACAATGCCGTTGTGGTGGCGGCCAGAGTGGTTACAGGGGCTGTCTACCATTTGGGGATTGCAGGACGATATGGTTGAACAAGAATGTTCACAAAACCCCGACATCCTCTGAACTGTCCAAAATGTCCCCTGGAAAGTGGCCCCTTCCATTTGTATGCTATTTTTTATTTTGTGTGTGGGGTGGTACCCTGGCCCCGAACTGGTTTACATTCAAAAACAGGGTGCTCTGCACGTGCGCCACAACTAATGACCGACCGCCATGGAGGGGCCGAACCCTTGGTTTTGGACGCGGACTCCCCCCCAACTGACTGTTGGCCAGACGGACGCCCCCTTGGGGGGGGGGGGGGGGCTGGGAGGTGGCGTTGCAGGGCAAGAGGGGGGGGGGGTGTCCAAGGAGGGGCAACTTGGGGGCGCAATGCTGCCTGCGAAAATCCATGGTGCAAAAATTGACGGCATTCACACTCGGCGTTGCTTGGACATGGGCATTACTTGGCCATAAAGTGACAATGTTTGCGACCTCTAGAATCACTCCGGCATACACAACAGTATGCTCAGCAGTACCAGGGCAAGGCCATGAAACGGGCCTGGGGGGGGGCGACGCCTAGGCCGCACATTACTCAGGGGCCCAAGAATAGGGTTTGGCATCATCATTGACCACATCCAACAACTGTACTAAAAAAACCTTCCTGCTGGTGTATGGTGTATGGTGTATGGTGCAGACGCAATCCATCCCATCCCCAATTTGCAGTCCTGCATACTGGTGGTGTTGGCAACATTTAAGGCGGTCGGTGTGTGTGTGTGTGTGTGTGTGTGTGTGTGTGTGTGTGTGTGTGTGTGTGTGTGTGTGTGTGTGTGTGTGTGTGTGTGTGTGTGTGTGCGCGCGCGCTCTTTACTGTGTGTGTGTGTGTGTGTGTGTGTGTCTGTGTGTGACGCCCAATCATTAAAACAAATCGATAGTGTTCGCTATGATACACCACATCTACAGTTCTGTTCGCACTGCAGCAATGTTCCATTCCCGCATCCAGCGGCCTTTCCTCCCTCTCGGCACGATAGCAAGACTATGTACAGACCATGCATCCCTACCGCGCCCTGCAGCCCCATATGCATACTCTCTCCCTTGGCAAGGGTCCCCGTGGACGAGCTTGCTCTGGCGCGCGGCGGCGGCAGAGTAACCGATATGGCACCTCCGTTCAGAGCTGTAACCATCTGCATGCTCCTGTGCCTGTTCCGGTCCCGGCTTGCGCTCTTGGCTGCACTCTCCTCCCTCAGCTGTGGTAGGGGGCGTGTTTCCCCAATAGTTCTGGCCGTGGGATGGGCTGCACTGGCCCATCTGGCGTCTCGACCCTGCAGCGCTGTCAAGGAATGGGCTCTATCGTGTTACCCAGACTAGGTGTCAGTGTCCTCACCCCAGAGTATACTGAGGACGGGGTCAGGGTTCTTACTCCCGAGTTCAGCGTTGACTCTGGCGTAAGTGAGCGAACCAGTGAATAAAGCGGCGCACCCTGATCCGGCCCTCTTTCATAAGTCTGGATTGTGTACACTGAAGACCCGCTCTCAGATTGCAGCTGGTCCTCGTCCCAAGCAACGACATCTATCGCTATTGGTTCGCGTTGCATGGCGTCCCCGAGCGACCCCCTCACTGAGGGGGGGGGGGGGGGCTCGCTGCCTAAGCAGACCTATTCCCACCCGGAGTGTCTCCCAGAGTTGCAACTGCTCTGGATGCCTTTGCCCCGTTTCCGCTATCCTCCAGTGGACGGCCCCCTCCCTTGTGTCCAAGGCATCACATACATCACTCAGAGTTGTCTTTCCCAGGATTGTCGACCCATCGGGGAATGCCCATCCCTGTTGCTTCCACGCCTGCAAATTAAACGCCAAATCCACATGTCCCTGGGCTGTAAAACATGCAATACTCAGTGCCAGTTCACGTGGCACCGCCTGCAGTGCACCCTTGACGGCCAGATATTCGGCTTCCAGTGCTGTGAGAGGAATATCTGAGACCTGGTGGGAGTTTTCTGGGTGGTGTGCCCCAAAGGTGACTCCGTACCCCGTGCCCTCGTCAGAGGAGAACACCGCAATCCAAACCCGAATGACCCGAGAATCTGACCTTTCCCGCTCCCGCACACCCTGCCTCCGCGGTCTCTTGCGAGCTTTGCGAGGGGGGGTTAGTGGGACCAGTCGAAATCGTGCCCCATCCTTCTGCTGAATTCTCTGCAATCTCTCCCTCACCCGTAGAATATCTTTAAGAAATTACACGTGACTTGGATGACCTTGAGGGGCAACAACCCCTAGTCTAGGGACTTCCAAAGCAGCAGCACTGAGTAGAGCCGCTGTAGCACTGTTGTGCTGATGTCATGCGCGGGTACACTGAGAGACTTGCAGCGAACGAGCCTGTGTGTGTGTGTGTGTGAAAAGGATAACCTCTAGAAAATTGGTGTATAGGGCTTTTGTTTGCAGGGCATTATTGGTCGTCTACTTGACCCTCTTCATTTGCAACATAAAGATAAATATGCAAATGGGTTTGTTTGCAATGGAAATGAGTTTGTTAGTGAAAGGGGAGTCTTGGTATGCTTGATCCTTTTTGTTTGCAACACAGAGAGAAAAATGATTTGTGTGCACAAGAATTTGGTTTGGGGCTGCAATTTAGGGATACAATTTAGAGATGCAGGTGGAGTTGCTAAATTGCATCCCCAAATTTCATCAAATCATTTGGGAATGCAATTTACGGGTGCATTTTAGGGATCATTGAGGGATACACTTTGAATCACTAAATTGCATCCCTTAAAGCCCATTGTGGAATACGGTTGTTGACATCACCATTGACCATTGCCAACAATTAGCCAATTTGGGTGTTTGAATCCCGACAATAATATGTCAACAATCCTTTCATTGTACAAAAGGATCCCTCAACAACACTGGTGGTCACTTGAGCGCGTTCGTTGGCCGGGTTTGGCAGAACCATGAAAGCACTTGCATTTTTCCACCATTGCAACAGGTCATACCCAGGATTATCAATGACTTTCTGCTTCCAATGTAATAGCCATTCACCTGATGTGTGCAAAGAGCTTTTGAAGCTGGGGTGACACCAAAATAGGATAAGACGAATAAGACTGTAGATCATTTGGGATGTTGTCCCGTTGCCTGGGGTCAAATACCCGAAGTTTGTCAAAGAAAGGCAACTGGGACTTTTTGTATTTGGCAACAACAGCCAAAACCTTCAACATCAACAACTTGCTTCTGGTAACATTGCTTCATGTCCACACAAGAAGTAAGATGCGTGGACACTAAGAACTATCAATTATTAACAGGGCCCTGAAAATCCAACAAATCGGGGCACAACATCGGGGCCAATCAGGGAAACTGGCCCCCAATTTAGGGGAGGTTGTCCTGAGAACCCTGTCCAAGCCCCCACACACACTCTGCAACCCTCAACAATCCTCTGCGACCCTGTTTAACCTTTTGCAGGCTCTCTCCGTCTCCAGCCCTCTGCACTGCTCTTCAAACCTACAGCTCTTCAAACCCTCTTGAACATTCTCTGAAGTCCTGGAGCCCTCCAAGCGTCACCATCCGTTTTCTTTTTGAATTTGCTGCAAACAGGCTGCAGCCATCTCTACTAGCCATTTGCTCAGCAACGCGGGGGATCAATGGTCTGTTCTGATAGACTGAATGCCCCCGCCATAGACACTTTCAGGCATTAGTTCAAATTGTTCCACATTGACATCAACAGTGTGTCCCCTTCTTGGTTGGGGTGCTCTAGCAACGCCAGGGGCGGGGCGGGGGGGGCTCTCTTGGGACCCACCCACCAGAGCCAAGACGCACCCACCCACCCAAACCCCAAAAAATTTTCCTCTGTGGAAAAATGAAATTTTGAAGAGAGCGCCAAAAATTAGAGGCCCATTTTAGGTACACAAACCTTTTTTGGCCCTCAAACCCACCCCACCCTACCCTACTAGCAATGTGGAAAATGATGGATGGGGTTGGCGAGCAATGTGCACGGTCTGGAAGCGAGGAGGCTTGGAAGAAAATTATGAAAACATCCATTCACCAACCCACCCCTCTCAGCCATCTCCAGCTGTCCAACCATCTGGAGGCTTTTCCCATTCTCTTTGATCCTCGCAACGCTTTCTAACTTTCTCCAACGCCCAATATTGCTCTTCCCCCAGCACTTGACAATCCTGCCACAACACTTGACAATCCTCCCAGACCCCAAAATGAGGCAGAGACAACAAGCCATGGCATGTTACCGAATGGAGCCCATCAGGGTTGATATCCAATCGCAGAGATTGGTCAGGTTCGAGGTCCGGACTTTCCCTTTCAAGCATTGCCCGCTCTCAAAGGACGACCAAACTGTGCCCAAAGGTCGCTTGCCCATTTGTATCATCTGGCGCCGATGTCTGAGTGTGCAGGCATCTCGCACCTCATGGCAAGGGATCTGCCTAATGTCATTGATGCAGAGCAGGGGCATACCCGATCCGTGGTGATGGATTCGTCAACCAAGCTCGGGTCAGCGAACGGTTTCTGATGTGGCCAAATTGACTTCAATTGGTGTGGAATCCGGGGACACATGTTCGTTACAAACTGTTGCACCTGCGCATGCGTGCTCGCCCCGCGCACCCGCCCACCCTTTAGTCATACGCTCTACCACCACCCCACGCACCCTTCCCCCACACGCACGCACGCACGCACGCACAATCATATACACTCTAAGGAGGACTTACATGCACGTCTAAAGCCTAACCGCCCCAAAACCTCCTGATGCACACAGATATTCATGAAACATGGTGACGGTGGCTCGAATATGTTGCAGCGTCACTGCGAAAAATTCGTGACGGGAAAAAACTTTGTTTTTTACATCCATTCATCGGGTTACATATCCTGTGGCACATGCTGCCGCCAGCACGGCAGTGGCGGCGATGCTGTACCACGTCAGGCGAGAGCTCCAAAGTCGCTCGCTGGCCAGTGCAGGGGGAAGGGGGGACTCCAAAACTAATCTGGCGCACCATGATTTGTTTTCGCTTTCGGGGAGGAGAAGGGAAGGAACTGTGATCTGCATCGCACATCGAGGTCAGGCTGTCGTAGTATTCCCAGGTAATCAACATGTGACTGTGTATGGGGGGGGGGGGGGCAGGGGCTAGGGTTAGGGCTCGACGCTATGGCAAGTCAGTGAAGGCGGTTTGTGGGACTTCCCACCGTCACAATAAAGTGTTCTGCATCCATCGCAGAACAGTGTTGGGCAGAGGCAGCGCAGCGGTCCATGCTGTCCTGTTCCAAACCACGCGCTGCAAAAAATTCAGATCGCTGCACTTGGGGCACCAAAATCGGTTCCTCTGCCACACCCCCGCTCCTGCGGTCCTCCTCCTCCCCAGTCTGTTCCTGTCTTTCTTCCCTGGGCCACTTCTCCTTCGCCTCCTCTTCCTCTTGCGGGCCACACACCCCCACATTCCCCCACACACCGCACTGCCCTTGGCCTGAACGGGGTGCCGCAACTCCTGTTGGAGCATTTGCACCACATCAGCCTTCAGTTCCCTGACATTCTTTTGCTCTGCTCCGCCCTTCCACATGCACAATGGCGGGATGTACCCGAGGCGAATTTGAGGAACGCCCACACAGAGGGGGTTCTCTTCAACCCACCTCTAAACCGCAGACCCCCTGATCTGACAGTGCTCCAGGGTGCACTGAAAGGGCTTAATCACAGCCGCAGCAACACACTTCTGGCGCTGGTCAGCATCACTGTATCTGTTTGTCTGTGGTATCCAAATACACGTTGCATCACACCCACTGCCACATGTACTAGTAATGGGTACAGACACCAGTGTTGAAGTTAGCGTGGCAGCGATGCAAAGAGGGTGTGACAGTGGAGCAATTCGTCAGGTAGCGGGTGTAAAGTGTGCAGGGCAGTGGGTGTAGAAGTGGGTATAGTAGTGGGTTTGCCACTGGGTGTGCTTATGGGTGTCGTAGTGGGTGACGGGTATGGCAGTGGATGTGGCATCCGATGGCAGTAGGTATGGCATCAGATGGCAGAGGGTGTGGCTGGGGGCGCGGCAGTGGGTGTGGCGAGGGGCGCAGCAGTGGATGCAACGGTAAATATGATAACCCAAAGTGGGTACGAAAGAGACGGTGAAGAGGGTGGCCGTAGCGTGGGTTATGCTGGAGGCATGAAACGGGGTTAAGGGCTAAAAATCAAAGAGATCGTCGAGGGCAGCGTTTGCATTGGAACGCGGTTTGGGGACGGGGGGCGGTACGGTCCTCAGGCCCGCCGCCGCAATCCCGGTGGCCTGGGCCGCAGGAGCGGCGGCCGGTGCCGGGCTCTCTGCGAACGCCGCGTCGAAATCCGTCGCGAACGAGCCCGCGACCGACGACGGGGCGGCCGCCGGTTGCGAGGCCAATGCCCCCAGCGGCTGCGTGGGACTTGGGGGCCACTTCAGCGACGGGACCACTTCCATCAGCGAGTCCACGGTGGGCGCCTGCACGCGTAGCCCTGCGGCCTGGCCCCTTGGCCCCGCTACTGCCCCGGACCCCAGCCCCGGACCCGCACTGGCCCCCGCGCCGGGCTTTGCGGCCGCAGAGCCGCGCGTGGGGCCCTGGGAGGACGGGGCACTGCCCGCGGGCTGCGTGCTGCCGGGGGCCTGCGGCGGCCACGTAGGGCCCAGGTCCAGGTCCGCGAACGCGGTCACGGGCGCCGCAGGGGCCGCGGGCTGTGGCGCCGGGGCCGGGGCGGCGGCCGGGGGCGGCCACAGAGGGTCAGTGGGGCCGGGAGGCCCTCGCTGGGCCGGTGGAGTGCCCTGCGGATCCCACGGGCTGGTCTCGGTAGGACCCGCCCGGGGCTGCGGGGCCGCCGCCGCCGCGGCGTCTCCGGTCTCGAGGGTCTGGTACATCGAGTCCAACCGGAAGTGCTTCGCTCGCTCGGCCTCGACCCGCGCCAACAGATCCCGAATGACGCCGATGACTTCCGCGAACTGCGGCCCCGTCAGGCTCTCGATCATGAGGACCGGAGCCAGCCCCGGGATGAGCTGCGTCGCGATGGCGTCGATGCCGAGGTACTGCGCGATGCTGCGGTATACGCGCGCCACCGCCACCGCCACCGCCGGATGGCGGTCGTGCTGGAGGCAGGTCTTGACGCTCGGCTCCACAACCGTGTGGATGGTGTCCCGGTCCATGAGCTCCAGCAGCTCCGCGAGGCCCGTTATGACGGCGCAACGCACGCCGGTGTCCTTCGTGGAGCGCATCGTGTGCAGCAGCGACGGCAGAATGTCCTTCTTGAAGTCCGAGTAGGCGACGGTGCGGCCCTGGGCCAGGGCCGTGGCTTGTCGAACCACCGCCGTTACGACCTGCGGAGAAATGTAGTGGGTTGGCACGGATTGGCATGGGTCACGCAGTCCCACACCCACGTTTACAATCTCCATCGGAGCAAACTTGTGTCTACTGATGGATCCTGGTTTTATTGTGGGGCTTTCGTTGAAAACGTCGGGACGCTGAAACAGCAAACAAAACAAACAACCCCCAGTGTCCGTTACACGCGGCTGGCAGGTAACCGCTGGCGGTCGGAAGGCAACCACCTGATGATCCAGAACATACTGCACTTTGCCTGCACATTGTTTTGTGGTGCGATCGTGTGAGGATGTTGGTGTGAGTTGAGGTTTGGGGATGCCTTTCTTTGCCGTACTGCGGGCTTTGCTGAGCACGGCCCAGTCGAAGCACCGTGAACCCCTGCTACCATTGTTTTCCCTGGCCGCGGCCGCGCTTGAGGGGGTTGTAAGACGATTCGTGCCTGCGTACCTCTGGCCTTCGTCCGTTCAACAGCCACCGTGTTCTGACTGCCAACCGCCGGCGTTTCCTATACAAACGTTGTTTGGTGCTCTGCCCTCCGCCACAATCCTGCCTCCTTTCAAAGTATATAGCCCCCAGGGCGGTGTTTAGACGCGGCCTCCTGCTGTGTTCTGGACCGTCCTTACGTCCTGCGTCAGAGGCTGTGAAATAGAAGCCCTTTGCAACCCTCTGCCTCCTTTCGACAAACTGCACGTGCTTCCCTTTGGCATGCTTACTTTTTGGGGCAGCTTCGGAACAGCCTTGGCTACAAGTGTAGAATGGGTTTGGCTTGTAATTCTTTGGCACAAGACGGTCATCAACAGTAACCTTTGCGAAGCCCTGAAAAACATGGCCTGGCCCCCAAATACCACAGAGCAAGGTCTGGCCCATACAGTCTGCACCAAAATCTGAGGCAGGCGATAAAGTCCTTGCCATGGCTGAAATCACATCTGGAGCAGTGCCAAGCCGAATGCTGTTGTGCTCAGACACAACCGTCACAAGCATGACCCAGCCCCTCTTTCCCTCTGCACGCTCACATTGCAGGACGCCACATTAGACTGTTGACCGCAAAAACTGAGTTCAGAAAAACGACTGCAGCACGGGGTTGGGGTGCGTGGACAAGGACGAGCACAAGGACAAGCACAAGGACAAGGGCAAATGGGGGGGGGGGGGGGAGGGCGACGCTGGCGGAGTCCAAACAACAGTGCAACAGAACGTCGTAGCGGTCTGGCGCCCGGAGCCGCTTTTGAAGACCCGCACCCCCGATCTTAGGGCTCTCAGCCCTCCTCCCTCCACCCAGGGCCCGCCGGACGTCCCCAGAAGGAACAAAGCAATTCCGTGCCGCGACCTCTGTGTTTGGGCTCTGCCGCATCTGGACGCACAGAAATGGCACAATGTTGTGTTTGACGATCGTTGGGCTCGACTTGGCGATGATGGCGTCGAGGGAGCCTACGAGCAGCTGCAGGATCTGCGGCATGTCTATACGCTGCATCAGGGAGCTGATGGTCGGCAGCAGAAGCGCCTCATACTCCGCGGGCTCCAGCCGGTTCAGGCTCCCCAGCAGGAGCGGCAGCGCGAAGCGCACCATGCGGTCGTCGCTTAGCTCGCGGACCAACGGCGGCAGCACCTTGGCACAGTGCGGGCGATGTGCACACACAAGCACTTACCACTACCACATCCCATACCAAAGTGCATGTCCATGTCAACTGTCCGCAAGGGGAAGAAACAAAACACACAGCGCAGGCACACGATGCAGGGCCCGTACAAACCGCATGGAAAGCGCATGAAGGCGTATGCCAAAGAGTGTACAAAGAACAGACCGCGCAATTATGCTCAACTCGCGTGTCAATCGCACACAAAGGGTGGACATGTTGCACATCCAAGGTGTATTGGCCAAGTGTACGGGTTGTTCTAGGCTCTCGACCTTTCGTCGCGGCCTGTCAGCCATCCTACAGCCGTTTCGAGTACAGCCTGCACAGAGACCCTGCTCTGGCATGGACGACAGAGGCCGACTCCGGTGCGCGGGGGCACTGGGTGCACAGCTCTGTCACCGGACGGGATGTGCAACCCGTTGATACATGGGTACGCGGCAAAGCGGGGAGTCAATAAAAACAATCATCACAGGCTCGAGCAGCCAAAACCGGTACTTTCGGTTCGAACCCCGCCTCCGATCCCTTCACCAACCCACTCCCCAATCGACACCGATCCTTGACCTGCGGGACCGAACACGCCGCGCACCTTCAGCTTCAGGATGCGCAGAGGCAGCCCCGGAAGAAGGTCCTTGAGGTCCTTCAAGAAGTTGACCTTCATGACCGGGTCCTTCTCCATCAAATTCGCCAGGAATCGCAACGCCCGGATCTCCTTCCCGCAGCACATGGGCGACGTCTCCAGCAGCTGCGCTATGGTGGGGCGGCCTGGCGCCGCAATCGTCAGCAGCCGCAGGACCGTCTCGGAGATGTCCTGCGGGAAATCCACCGGAAAACTGATGGCGCTGAGCGCGGGCTGCAGGCACTGCAGGTAGTCTGCAGGGGACCGGCAGGACAGAAGCGGTGGCGCCGGCTGCCCATGCGCCAGAGAAAAGAAGCGGTACAGCAACACCCCCAAGGACCAGATATCCGAGGCCGAGGTCGGGTGGCTCTGCGTGACGTACTCCGGGGCGGCGAACTCAAGGCTCGGGAACAGCAGCGGCGTATTGACGTAGTGTGGGCTGAATAGCTTGACTTCCGAGGCTTCCTGGGCGCTGTACTCGAAGCTGAGGGGAACAGCAGCGGGGAAGCAGGCGCGTCAGCGAACGCAGGGGTATGTAAGTGGTGGCTGCTGTGATCTATACAGATCTGTGGAGGAAGCACTGGTTGCCCTTTTCCGATCGCTGAGCAACACGCAGAGGGTGTGGACGGACGTCTCTGCATCCAGCAGTGCTAATTCCCTCGGAGACACTACATGCATTTTTTGGCCAGCAGTAAACAGGGTGAATTGCGGCTGACTGACTGCTGCTCAAACAACTGATCGGAACTAGTGCATTGCCTGCAACCGGCAACCGCACCACCAACCTCTGCTCTTGTGTCGCAAGCAGGGGCTGCGCACATGTGGCTCGCTCTCAACGAACAACACCCACCGAGATCACCGCCCCCATCACTCCTGACGAATGTTGGCCACTTTATGCCCTGTGATGAAGTTTGTGTATCCCCTCTTCGGGAACACCGGGCAGAGGAGAACGCATTCCACTGAGCTACCTCCCTCACCGGTGGACTGGTAGTGGCTGATTGTAGTAGCCTTTGCTCAGTGTCCCGCGTTGACCAGCCCTGGGGCCCGGTCAGTGTGCATACTGCCTCTCACCGGCGTCTTCCCTTTCCCCGGGGTGAGAGACGAAATCCCTCCATACAACAACAATCCTGATGACAAGGTCCGGATGCCTGACTACAACGACGATTGCAGGTCATTCAGTTATTCAGTGTATACACCCCTGAATACAGCAGAGATTCTGTTGTGCTCACCTGACCAACCTCTCCTGCTAGTTTGTTGCCACCCCCTCCCCTCGTGCCGGCGCCGGCGGGGGGGGGGGGGGCTTCTTTGTATTTAACCCATCCATCATCTTCCCCAGTTGGCCTATCCACTAACATCCTGACATCAATCATCTTACTGACATGCAACTGCGCCATCCTTGAGGGTTTGCAATGGAGCCGCCCCAAGCGTTTACCTACCATGTCTTCCATGAGTAACAGTTTTTGGGACTAGACTAGCATCTCCTCCTATAACAGCCCCTAGAAGACTAGAAGACCCTGTGCTGACAAATAGTGAATCACAATACACAAATGCACAATTTGCGAACACAGCACAACAACAACAACAACAACAACAACAACAACAACACACACACACAGAGAGAGAGGGGGAGGGGGGGGAGGGAGGGGGCGAGGGGGGGAGGGGGGGGAAGGAGGGAGGGAGAGCGTGCGAGTGTGCGCACACATACACACACGCGAGCGAGCACACACACGCAGGCACGCACGGGGGGGCACACACAGACACACGCCGCGTGAGGAGACCAAGAGAACCAACCCACTGCAGACACACAGACAAGCAGCCAGGCAATGGTTGGAACAACTCGTCACGCCAACAATCAAGAGAAACTCATTGAAGGCTAGGCATCTTTCTGTACAAACACTGAGGACGTCGAACATGAAGGAGTTCAGCTGCATCCAGCATCATAACTGCGCCCTATGTTGAGCACCGTTCACGGCTCTTCAGACACGGAGTCAGGTGTGTTTCTACATGTTAGATACCCTGGAGTCGCCCGTACATTGGGTGGGATGGGAGGGTGGGCTCACGCATGATCCACGTATGAGTCTGGATCGCATGGCTCTTGCGTGTTGCCCTGCACCACGGGGGCCTTTCGTCGGGTACCGCGGTGGTGCAAAGGCAGGGCGGTCGGCAACTGCCTACATGGACCATACGCAAGCACAGGGACAAACACACACACACACACACACACACACACACACACCATATGAACATTGTGGTCCATACCCTGCCAGTTTCCACTCCCCTGCAGTAGTCACAAGCATGTTGCATGCTGCGAGGTTCAAGTGCATCATGCGGGCATCTTGATGCAAGAACCGCAGCGCCTCAAGCAGGGCACAGGCTGCCATTTGGGTCTCCAGAAAGGACGTCTTGTAGTTCCTAATAGCCTGCTGTGGGTCTTGGACGCCGTCTGCATTGCCCAAGAGGTTGTCCAGCGAGGCAAGCACCGGCTCTGTCACAAAGAACAGGTCCGTCTTGGACTCAACCAACGGATCCACAACTCGCAAAATGTGTGGGTGGCGCAGCTTCGTCAGGTTTTGAGCCTGTGGTGATGAGGGGGACTGGCTCAGCCTTTCATGTTGGGGGTGTTGAGCTACTTGTTGTCGGCAGCGCAAGAGAGCGTGTGTGCCTTTGCGCCACATGTCCACCAAAAAACGAGGCCATTGCTCAGTGACCTCTCCCCCGGGGGGGGCGAGGCTGTGGCCCACCCACCCTCTCACCCACACACAATATTTTTACCACAACGAGCAGATTGGTACTACGTTCTCAACAAAGACAAACACACTAAGTAATGTTTGTACCGTTACATTATTGTCCATATCCCAAAAAGAGGAAGTAGGGACTGGAAGCACACCCATGCCAATTCACTCACAGTTTGACACATGACCAAACTTCCGGGACGAGGGGCACAGCCCTAGAGCACCCGTAGGCCCTCACTGGGCTATAACCGCCGTCATCCCATCCGTCTAGCACACATCGCACCCTGAGCAAAGAATGTTGTTATTCAAAGTGTCCTACCTTGCTCTGCAAAGCTGTACTATGATGTACGACCCTGCACTGTGCCCTAAAAGCACTATACCACGTTGTACAATATTGTATTGTATTGCCACAATACTTTTACCACAACGAGCAGATTGGTACTACGTTCTCAACAAAGACAAACACACTAAGTAATGTTTGTACCGTTACATTATTGTCCATATCCCAAAAAGAGGAAGTAGGGACTGGAAGCACACCCATGCCAATTCACTCACAGTTTGACACATGACCAAACTTCCGGGACGAGGGGCACAGCCCTAGAGCACCCGTAGGCCCTCACTGGGCTATAACCGCCGTCATCCCATCCGTCTAGCACACATCGCACCCTGAGCAAAGAATGTTGTTATTCAAAGTGTCCTACCTTGCTCTGCAGAGCCGTACTATGATGCACGACCCTGCACTGTGCCCTAAAAGCACTATACCACGTTGTACAATATTGTATTGTATTGCCACAATACTTTTACCACAACGAGCAGATTGGTACTACGTTCTCAACAAAGACAAACACACTAAGTAATGTTTGTACCGTTACATTATTGTCCATATCCCAAAAAGAGGAAGTAGGGACTGGAAGCACACCCATGCCAATTCACTCACAGTTTGACACATGACCAAACTTCCGGGACGAGGGGCACAGCCCTAGAGCACCCGTAGGCCCTCACTGGGCTATAACCGCCGTCATCCCATCCGTCTAGCACACATCGCACCCTGAGCAAAGAATGTTGTTATTCAAAGTGTCCTACCTTGCTCTGCAGAGCCGTACTATGATGCACGACCCTGCACTGTGCCCTAAAAGCACTATACCACGTTGTACAATATTGTATTGTATTGCCACAATACTTTTACCACAACAAGCAGATTGGTACTACGTTCTCAACAAAGACAAATACACTAAGTAATGTTTGTACCGTTACATTATTGTCCATATCCCAAAAAGAGGAAGTAGGGACTGGAAGCACACCCATGCCAATTCACTCACAGTTTGACACATGACCAAACTTCCGGGACGAGGGGCACAGCCCTAGAGCACCCGTAGGCCCTCACTGGGCTATAACCGCCGTCATCCCATCCGTCTAGCACACATCGCACCCTGAGCAAAGAATGTTGTTATTCAAAGTGTCCTACCTTGCTCTGCAGAGCCGTACTATGATGCACGACCCTGCACTGTGCCCTAAAAGCACTATACCACGTTGTACAATATTGTATTGTATTGCCACAATACTTTTACCACAACAAGCAGATTGGTACTACGTTCTCAACAAAGACAAATACACTAAGTAATGTTTGTACCGTTACATTATTGTCCATATCCCAAAAAGAGGAAGTAGGGACTGGAAGCACACCCATGCCAATTCACTCACAATTTGACACATGACCAAACTTCCGGGACGAGGGGCACAGCCCTAGAGCACCCGTAGGCCCTCACTGGGCTATAACCGCCGTCATCCCATCCGTCTAGCACACATCGCACCCTGAGCAAAGAATGTTGTTATTCAAAGTGTCCTACCTTGCTCTGCAAAGCTGTACTATGATGTACGACCCTGCACTGTGCCCTAAAAGCACTATACCACGTTGTACAATATTGTATTGTATTGCCACAATACTTTTACCACAACGAGCAGATTGGTACTACGTTCTCAACAAAGACAAACACACTAAGTAATGTTTGTACCGTTACATTATTGTCCATATCCCAAAAAGAGGAAGTAGGGACTGGAAGCACACCCATGCCAATTCACTCACAGTTTGACACATGACCAAACTTCCGGGACGAGGGGCACAGCCCTAGAGCACCCGTAGGCCCTCACTGGGCTATAACCGCCGTCATCCCATCCGTCTAGCACACATCGCACCCTGAGCAAAGAATGTTGTTATTCAAAGTGTCCTACCTTGCTCTGCAAAGCTGTACTATGATGTACGACCCTGCACTGTGCCCTAAAAGCACTATACCACGTTGTACAATATTGTATTGTATTGCCACAATACTTTTACCACAACGAGCAGATTGGTACTACGTTCTCAACAAAGACAAACACACTAAGTAATGTTTGTACCGTTACATTATTGTCCATATCCCAAAAAGAGGAAGTAGGGACTGGAAGCACACCCATGCCAATTCACTCACAGTTTGACACATGACCAAACTTCCGGGACGAGGGGCACAGCCCTAGAGCACCCGTAGGCCCTCACTGGGCTATAACCGCCGTCATCCCATCCGTCTAGCACACATCGCACCCTGAGCAAAGAATGTTGTTATTCAAAGTGTCCTACCTTGCTCTGCAAAGCTGTACTATGATGCACGACCCTGCACTGTGCCCTAAAAGCACTATACCACGTTGTACAATATTGTATTGTACTGCCACAATACTTTTACCACAACGAGCAGATTGGTACTACGTTCTCAACAAAGACAAATACACTAAGTAATGTTTGTACCGTTACATTATTGTCCATATCCCAAAAAGAGGAAGTAGGGACTGGAAGCACACCCATGCCAATTCACTCACAGTTTGACACATGACCAAACTTCCGGGACGAGGGGCACAGCCCTAGAGCACCCGTAGGCCCTCACTGGGCTATAACCGCCGTCATCCCATCCGTCTAGCACACATCGCACCCTGAGCAAAGAATGTTGTTATTCAAAGTGTCCTACCCCTGGCCCCTGGCCTGGGGGCGGGCTGGTCAAGGATGTCCCAAAATGCCGAAACTGCGACCTAACCCCCCCCCCCCCCCCCGGGCCATTGATCTACCAACCAATTGCTAAGCGGTAGCTGTACGAGATTTCAAGACTTTGTAAAATGCAAAAAAAGGTCGTCACAGAGTCCTTTGGCAGGCCTTAGTGGGGAGGAGGGGGACCATTTGCACCGCCGGATTCCATGCATACAGCCACTGCTGGCGAATTACGATGAGACGCATACACCACAGAAACTGCAAACATGTGATGTGGTGCAGGACATGCGAAGGAACACACCCCTTTCTTCAGCAGCCGGAGCACATCAGGCACTGAATTCCGGTGGGGCCCCAGCCGGCGCTCAATTTCCTTCCGTTCCGCAGTGAATATTGAGACCTGCTCCTTTGTAGACCGCTTGACAGCCGAATAGATCTTCCAGAGCCCATGGGGCCCAGCAGTGCAAACGGTCCCGTCTGGCGGGACGTCGTACTGTTTGTGGAGCTCATTGCCCATGGGAACAGGGGTTCATTGTGCAAACCTGCATAGAGGCACGGCGCTCTTTTCGGGGCTCCAACAGAAATTCCACAACTCAGAGCAGGAGCACAGTAGGAGAAATGCAGTCTGAAACTGTAGGATCTCAGTCCTGCTGGAGTCTTTGCTCTCCGCAGACCAAAATTAAGCACAACAACCCTCCCAACCCTGCGTAACGATCAGCAGCTTTTTTGAAGCCGCACTCCCGTCAAAAGCGCTCCGCACATGCACATCCTAGGATCCATCTGTTCCCAAGCAGAGCAGTAATGTGTGTGTGTTAATTGCCAATTGCCCTGCCATGGGGGTGGTTAAACGAAATCTCAGTTCTTGCCCGCAGCAGTGCTGGACCCAAAGCCAGATTCAGATGCGGAGGAGGAGGGTGAAGGTGCAACCTGCAACCCAAGAACAGTCCTGTGCGTACCAGAACAGCTAAAAGTGTGTGTGTGTGTGTGTGTGTGTGTGTGTGTGCGCGCGTGTGTGCGTTGTACTATTAACGAGGGTTGATGGCTATTAATGTCCTGGCCGCTCTTGTCCTGGCCGCTCTTTGTACTATTAACGAGGGTTGATGGCTTTTAATGTCCTAGCCGCTCTTGCGACGGGAGGGTTAGGGGTTAGCGGGTACTATTAACGAGGGGGTATTGCCATTTTTACCAGGTCTCCCGGATTAGCCCGTATGGCCACTCTGGCGTCCTCGGGTCGGGTCACTCCCATCGAAGCAGGCCCACTATACGGGCTCAGGGTGCGTCCCTGTGTTACCCCTCGACCAGTGTGATATGCACTCTGGACCAGAACCTGGCTCGCTGCCCCAGGACCACCCTGGTTGTACTATTAACGAGGGTTGATGGCTATTTATGTCCTGGCCGCTCTTGCAACGGGAGGGTTAGGGGTTAGCGGGTTAGAGCCTGCCTGTGGCCTGTCCTATCCCACCCCTGGCCCCCCAGGGGTCCAAGGTTCCCATACCCAATCGGCGTTTGGTTCCCAGTAGCAGGGAAAAACGGGGGGAAACGGGGAAAAACGGGGGGAAACGGGGAAAAACGGGGGAAAACGGGGAAAAACGGAGGGAAAGCGGGGAAAACCGGGGGAAAAACGGGGGGAAAACGGGGGAAAACGGGGGAAATCTGAGGGGGGGGGGTATTTTGGACAAGACCCACCCACCCGAATTTTACCCCCCCCACGTTTATAATTCTGTGGGGAGCATTTTTTGCAAACCAAATTGAAGCCAAGGCGCTCTCCCGGGTTAGGCATCCCAGCCCCAAAGGGTGACGCACATAGCAAAAAGAAATTCATCAATATGCACGTCACCCATTGATGCTGCCGTACATGCCAACAAATGTACGGCCCCGCCGGTAGCTTCGTGTCGTTTTGTTAAAAGTTGACCGGTCTCCGGTTTGCCCCGGGGAAATCTTTTAGGCGGGCCCCGGGGTTGCCCTGTCCCTTCCCTTGTCCTCGCTGCTGCTGCTTTTTTTTTTGGGGTTTTTGTGGTTTTCTGCTTTTTTTTTCTTTTTGTTCTTTTTCGGAGGTCCATGGAAGAAGAGGAGGTCGATGCAATGGCTCTATGGTTGCACAGGTGGCACCAAACCATTCATTGCAAAACTGATACGCCCAATGTGGTGTTGGTCGGTCAATGCCAATTGCTTCTCGGAGCGCGCCAGGGTGTGGTTGTCGCTGGTGATGAGGGTGTGGTAGAAGTTTGTGATGGAGATGTGTCGGAGTTGGAAGGTTGTGATGCGTTTGTGGCCTCATCATTGGGTACTGATGCATCAGTACGTGGATCCCATTGCAGCTGCAATGCAGCTGCAGCAGTTGCCATTGCGCTCGCACATGCATTTTTGTGTGCAGACCGGACACATTGGGGAGCAACCTGGACAGGCACCCATTTTCCATCTCGTGCATTGCCCGCAAGCCCAATGGCAGCTGACGATTTGGACGATGTGCCAAGACGTGCGAGGGCCTTGGAGATGTCCGACGACGAACCCCATTTTTGTGACACCAAATGTTGTATGCGCACATACAATATACCTTCATGAGGATGAAAATTGGACATATCTGTGTGGAGATGAGAGCAACATAAGCAGGGGTATGCATATAAAAAATAGTGGCAGTGCAAGAGACCTGAGCAGCTTGACCCATTCATCACAGTTCCCATCCTCCCCCATTTTCCCCCGTTTTTCCCCCGTTTTTCCCCCCGTTTTTCCCCGTTTTTCCCCGTTTTTCCCCGTTTTTCCCCCGTTTTTCCCCGTTTTTCCTCCATCTGTATCCCTTAACCTATGTCACAGACTTTCCTCTTTTTGATCCTTTAGTAAAAAACCCTCTCCTGTATCCCACACCCAACCGGCGTTTAGTCGCCTACTGTTCCCAAACTTTGGGAACCTTGGACCCCTGCCCCCCGGTGTGTCGCGGTGCGGCGGAAGGATTGTGTCGCGGCGCGGCGGAAGGACTGTACTATTGACGAGGGTTGAAGGCTTTTAATGTCCTGGCCGCTCTTGCAACGGGAGGGTTAGGCTGCACTATCAACGAGGGAGACCCATACGTGGCTGTGAGCTGGACGTAGTAACCCGGCACGTGAGCGGGACTGGCTGCTATGCACCCTTCCTACTCTTCCACAGAGTCAGAACCTCTGTGTGTGGGCTTTGTTGCCCTTCCGTGCCCTTGTCCAAACAGGGGGCGAGCCACGTCCATTCCATCGTCGTCCGACACTTCCTGTCGCAGTGTGTGTGTGTGTGTGTGTGTGTGTGTGTGTGTGTGTGTGTGTGTGTGTGTGTGTGTGTGTGTGTGTGTGTGTGTGTGTGTGTGTGTGTGTGTGTGAGGCCCAATCATTTCAACAAACTCCATAGTGTTCGCTAACATACATCACCTCTCTACAGCATTGTTCGCACTGCAGCAATGTTTGGACTTCGCTCCGTGCGGCCTTTCCTCCCTATCTGCACTACAACAAGGCTATGTACAGAGTGTGCATTCCTACTGCACCCTGCTAGAGTGTGCATTCCTACCGCACCCTGCTGCCCACATGTGCATGTAAGGGGGGCGAGATAGCTGGCATACGTGTCGCACTGGGAATGGGACGTTCTGTTTGATATCGGCTGCAGCAGGCAAGAGAGGGGTATCCTTCTTGACTTCGACCAGAAAATCGATGCGCCTAGCCTTCACCTTGAACAGAAGCAATTTGCTAGGCCAATGCAGATTGGAGAGCTCTTCCCTTTTCATAAGTAGAAGCAAATCACAGTCTGCCTCGGGAAACTGGCGGTGCACATCTTCATCTGTTGCAGCTCCTCAAGCTGTCTTGTGGCCTCAACATATTGTTCCTCTGCTGTGCACAGTTGCTAAATAGCCATTCTAGCCACGCTGTCTTGCAGCATAGACTCACTGATAGCCTTTGCTTTCAGAACAATGCAATCCTACACGTACTTGTGTCGCGCCATTAGGGTTGGAATATCCTCTAGGGTAGAATCATCAATTTCCATAAGGGCACCGCCAGCTTCTTCGAGAGCCACCGACGCCTCTGATAGCATATTCACAAGGGCGGGTAAAGAAAATTTTTTGCGTGCCTTGACTCCATCTGGGCCGGAGGCTGCTGTGCTGTACCATGCACTTGTGGCGCCCACATTCGCACCACTCGCCATGGTTGCAATCTTGGTCATATTGAATGAGACTTAGGATCGTCCACAAGTCACAACCTTCAATGTATTCGAGAACGTAACCTACGGAATGCGCAAACTCACTGAGCAGTCTCGCGGTCTCGTAGTCCCAAGGGGTATGCACAAATCAAAGAAAGGCAGAGAATGGGACATGAAAAGACCGCCTGTGCACGCGCGTGTGTGTGTGCAATCAGTTCTCGCATGTGGCAGCTCTTTGCTTGCTTGTCCAAGCATCTCTCAATGCAGTTTAGGCGTATGCAATGTAAATTTTCTCCTTGGGCAGCGGCGCGTGAAACTCTGCCACCATTTCGGGCAGCCCCATGCACCAAAGGCGCATAGTCCCCCTTGGCACCCTAGGAATCTTGTGGGTCGGTCCAGCCACACGCAGGCCTTTGCGTGTGTGTGACGCCCAAATCTTTCAAATCATGCTCAAACGGCGAGGTTCAACACCTAAGAGGGTACGTTTGCAAGCCGTGCCCAGTGCGCCCGGCGCGCCCGGCATCCAAATGAATGTTCCGGCCATCTATCACAATGCTTTACCCCCAAACACCACTCCCTCCTCTAGCCCAGGAACCCTAAGCACAAGCACATTGTATGACCGTTGGCAATCAAATAACTTCCCATTTTTTCGCCCAACAAATGGGACGATCACATGCACCCTGCCTTGGTGGGCCCCATCATGGCCACCCATCTCAAAATCAAAGAATCCCCTTCTTGTACGTGACGGACTAGTCAAGTGGCCACACTGAAGAGTGGGAGTCCTTGACCCCAACTCGAGGGGCACACCAAAGCGTGGCACAACTTTGCCCGGTGCGCCCGGCGCGTGCCCGGCGCGCTAACTAACTCTCTAAGACCTACTACTAAGCGACCGAACCACAAATTCTGTTGTTATGGTGCCCCATCGACAGGCTTCAAGAGACTGGGTTGAGGGGCACTAGCAAACATGCAACAACAGGGGGTGGCTCACGTATTCCTAGCGCACCCTACATCCCATCTCTTTGCTCCGTGCTTCCCTACGAGGCCCCTTGGGCGAGTCCACTATGCTATCAGTGGTCACCGGGGCTAGAGCCCACGGGTTCCGCTGGAGCTCTTGTGCTAAGAGGGGTTGAAGGGGTTGGGGGGGGGGGGGGATGTGGGTAAGGGGAACAACTGCTTAGCTGTACTACCCATTGCCCGTGACCGCTTATTCATGCGCTGCACTTCCGCGCTACTTAACGGCGTGTATGGACACGGACACGGATAGGGGTACACAAAGAGGGAAGCGGCGTGACACTAGCGGAGTGTTTGGTGGGGTACGCAGTAAGGAGTCCTCAATGCATACCATAGGCAACAAGCAAACCAAGGAGTCCGAAGACCTCCCCTGGCTGACTATCCACGCCTCGCTAACTCCGAGTGGAGACTCTAGATCTGGTCCTCCTTGCGACAATGACCGTGCACTGGCCGGAGACGCCGGCCTTGCTACCTGCGGGGTGGGTGCGAGGGCACCGGGGAGGGTGGGAGGGAGGGTTGGAAGAGTCCGGCTGCGGTGGTGGTCTTGCCGTCAAACTGACTGTGTGCAAAAAGGAAACAAGGTCCCTATGTTCGATTGAAGGACCCATAGACCATCTCACTTCCGCCTCCCTATAATTGCATTGTTGTTGGATGTGCTAAATAAAGGAGGGGCTAGGCATCTTCCACCCTCTTGTACCATGAGGAGGACATGCCTTGTTTGACTTTGGCTGGTATATCTAGCTGCATCTCCTAACAAAACCATGAGAATTGCATGGGCACATCCCATGGTTTGTCCCAAAGTGTATGAATGATGGCTACACATTCACTGTGCAGCCTAGACACATCAATGGTAAAGACCCCATGCGTGTTTTATGCTTGTTGGACCCAAAGTGCACCCAACAAGCTACCACGCACAACCGGGCATTGGTGGCGGCCGTCCATGCTGTGACAAGTCGTGGTCCATCCACTTGCACAGGTTGTTGTGGCCGCTTCCACTTGAGGTCGCAGCACGGTTCCATGAACCCTACCCTGAAGTATTTCTTTCCCAGGTCATGAAGCAACAGATACAGAGCTTGCATACACCCCCGTGTACAGGCATACCCCCGTGTCTCTTTCTTGGGGCCATGAAGCAACGGATACAGACTCACATATACCCCCGTCACAAATTTGGTTTGCGTTGCGGTGCAGCAAGGCAAAACAATGCACATAGAGAATTGTGGCAATGACCATATGCCTATCTCTCTTTTCCCGGGAAAGGGGGCGGGGTGCACACTGTGTGTGATTACAAACCTACAAGAACTGTGACATTGTTGCCAGCATGGTGCGGGTAGCACTGGCTGGGATTGCATGCTGGGATAGAGATGTCCACTGTTTCATAATAGAGTACCACCTTTGGAGGATTGTTGTTGTGGCATCCACCGTTTGAACAGTGATGTATTTGCAACGAATCAACCACCGTGCATATACCGCTGCCCAACACAGCTAGCCCTGCACCATGGTAAGTGCCAACGGTGTGTGTTTGTGGGCGCAATCATCATTCACACTGCATTAGTTCTTGTGTTCGATTGGGATATGCTATGGACAAATCTGTGTGTTTGTGGGGGCGGGGGGGGGGGGCACCCATTCATTCCAACCAAAGCTATAGCGTTTGCTATGATACAATGGAAGGGTCCTTGATGATGGAAGCGTCTTTCATGATGAAGGGGCCCTTTATGATGGAAGGGGGCGCTGAATGACGAAATGGGGTGCTGAATGATAGAAGAGGTTGCTGAAGGATGGAAGGCTTCTTTGAGGTTGCTGAAGGATGGAAGGCTTCTTTGTGATGGAAGGGCTGTATGATAGTTGGCACAAACCCCCTCCCTTCCCCGCATACCCGCCCATACCTTCTGCCCCCCATTCCCCCTCCATTATCCATCAGTCAGCCCAATAGCACCCCCTACGTGTACTTGGTAGATCGCTTCTGAGTATTGTCATGCTTGGTCATCAAGGCAAAAGTAGATGTTCATCGGTCAATTAAATGATGAATGTGGTGACCCCCCCCCCCCGTGCACATGAGTTCCGAACCTCGCAGTTTGAGCAGTGATTGAATTTTTCGTGGCCCTCCCTTGCACAAGCACAGGCTTGTCTAAGCACGGCAACCCCATCTGACCGTTGTTTTTCTGTAAGTTTTGTAGTAAGCAACTACTTGAACCCTAGCTTGGCCCTTTCCCACAAGTTTCCAAGGCTTTTAGGCCGTGAAATGAATTGAATTCGATTAATGACATGCATTTTATTGCAATTTGTATGAAAAGGGGGTCTTGAAAGGGTATTTGATTATGGTCGAGGGGTTTGGCCCATACAATGTAAACACGGCTGCTTTGCAACCACAGTATTCCTTTCCACTTCTTCACACCTTTTGCTCCTTTGTTGAGGGAGATTGGACCGTGATCATGGGTAGTCACTAGATGACAAGTACATTCACTTCTCTCCAGTTTTCCCCTTTCACTTTCTCTTGAGACGTCATGGTTGCATAACTAAAGTCCTAGTTGGGACGACCTGGCCTGCATGTCTCATTTGGATTGTTCCAGTGAGGTTTGAATGTGAAACGTTGTATGTATTTGCAACTGTTTGCATGTTGTGGTGGAGGACATGTGGTGGTCAAAAAGGTTGTCCCCAATTGTCCACAATCATAATGCCCACTTCCCCTATTTTGCAACACACAACACCGATAGCATGCCCATATGACTAGTTGGCAGATCTCTAATGTACTATTGAATCCCACATAAACCCACATAGGTTGGCGAAGCCCAACAAGAATATAATAATGTGCATGGCTTCTATTGTGCGAGGGTGGAGCACCTCTTTACTTGCTTGTGGCATGTGGCAATGGAGGAGCATCCCCAATATGTGGATGGGTTTTGGCATAGACTGTCATGGCCATGTGCATATTTTGCTACATCTAAGTAATTTTTGTGTCCGGAGGCAAACTAGGTATCAGCCCTATGGACCTTGGATTCTGTGTCAGCACAAGACCAAGACTCCCTTCCAATTGTGTGCGCACCGTTTAGGTGATACATTTGAGTGTGGCACTTGCCACTCGAATGCGTGTACATCTTGGATGCCATTGCATAGTTGTACCCTATTTGATTAGAGTACAACATTGGATGTCACAAAATATTTCACTTCCTTGCGTTCACACTTCGCCTTGTTGGACAGAGGTGGTTGGTAGTTTTGGGTCGCTTTCTGTTCTGGTAAGATTTACTGCATATGCATGCTTGCGGGGATGATGTTATTCATTTGAAGTGCATGCACATTAGGCACTTCACAGCTTTTGATGCCCCTGATGGGCACTGAGGAGATCAAGTGCAAGAACTGCACATTGTGTTATGGTGCAAGAATTATGTTTGGGATGAAATATGGGCAGGTTTTCGCTATATACATTTTTTTGGTACTGCACGTTGTCCACAAACACGGTCTTTTCTAAGCACAGGGACCAGTCTGACCGTCGTTTTCCTGACTTTCAGCGTGCTTGTGCAGTGGGGGGGGGGGGACAATTTTGGGGATTCGTGTGCAGTCCCCGGATTCCACAACTCCCTTGTGCTGATTGATCGCCCTCAAAATTGGGGATGGCAAATTTTTGGCTGAATGCACCCCGCACACAAAACTTGCTTGGCCAACCAAACACGGCCCAGCAAGCTGCCAATCAGTGACCCACATGTGCAGTGACTGTGCATACGACCATAGTCCATATCAGCCCGTAGTCATCGATGATTCTGCCTGTCAGTGAAGTGTAACTGCCAAGCATTGCTGCCCAATGCAGGTTGTGTACACAATGCACAAAGCGCAGCGTGCAGCACGCCCCCCAATAAACAAACAAATGTCTGGGCCCCGCATGACGTGCTCTGCGACTCTGACTCATCAACTACCTTGATGCACTCCTGACACTTGCCCAATGCTGAGGATTTATTTGGCTGTGGCTCAGGCAGATGCACATGCAGATGTGTAACACGTAACACTTGTGGCCAACTATCAACAGTTCTGTGTAATTTTGCATTCAGCGGCAAGAGTATATACAAGGAAAAAGTCATACACTCAAGATGATATGGATATGGATGCAGTGTGAAGGGTTCAGCAATGAAATGGCGAATAGGGTCATATGAGAGAGTTCACAATTCACGGGTAACTCCAGAAGAGGCCTGTGGCATGTCAGTCAATGAACAGCAGCTGAAGGCCAGCCGGAAGGGTGGGCAAAAGTTGGACTGGGTAGAGCAAAAGGGTCACGCAAAAGGTGCAGTATGCATGGACCAGAACAAAACAGATAGGCTGACACCCTGCCACCCCCCCCCAAGACAGCCACACACACATCCAGGCAGACAAGCAGACAGATAGACAGACAGACAAACGGACCAGCCATACAATTAGGGTATACGAGAATCCCCCTACCCTTCAGAGTCCCAAAGACCAATGGCATCGATCATTCGGAGACACCGACCTGTGATGGACTTTTGGCTCATCTTGCAAAGAGTGATCTCACTACTCAGCAAATCACTGGCAGAACGTAGACGGGGGCCGGGTGCAGGGAAGGCCATTGGAGCCTTTTTTGCCCCTCCCCCAAAGCGCTGGAAAATTCCCTTACAAAAAAAACAGGGCAGGAGGCGTGGGGGTCTGTGGTACATGTCACCAACACAATCAACCTCCAAACATGTACCTTTCAAAATCACCAAGACATGTTAACCATTTTGAGGTGCAGCCCTGTTGTCCAACCTTCCCTGTCCTCCTCTTTCCAGGGCTTGAATAACCCCACTCAAACCTTGCAAGCCACTTTTCCGTCTCCTGGAGGAGAAAACGTGTTCCTTTGCCACCTTTGCACAAAAAGCGGGGACTTGTTCAAGTAGTTGGGAATGAGGCCCTGGAAGAGTATTGCACAGCAAGTTCGCAGCAAATATCTGTGAGACTCCCACGCCCCCAGGCCACTGCCCTCCTTCCCCTCTCTCCGTCCCCCTGACCTCCCGCTGCTCCTCCTCCAGGTCGTTCGGTGCTATCATCATCACACCGCACGCCCACCAACCACCTCAGCGTGTCCTATGCTGTCGATTGACTGATTCTTTATTCTCTATGGAAGCCAGACATGACGGGTGAATAGCGGGGGATTATACACGAAGTGATGGATTTAATTTTACGGAACTTGAATTATTCCCTGGCCTCCGTGAGCGACGAATTACCTGTTGCTGGGTATCATGAAGCAATCTCAATTCGCTCCTGGAAAATCTCAAAACTACTCATTCAAGACGGGCCATACAAGGATCGTCAGATGTCATCCTTGCTTTGGCACTATTTTATTTGTGCTGTGACTGAGACGCGAGGCATGAGCCATTTAATCTGATGCAAAATGCATTGCTATGGTACTCAGGACTGCAATGACATTAACACCGCACCCTCACACCGGGAGGACCTGATCGGCAGCAGCCCTACTTGTGCAGGGCATATCACAGCCACCAAAGCCACACCAGAAGCCTGGCCCAAATCCATATGACCCGTACAAAAATCACCGGATTTGCAGAAAATGGTAAACCTCAAGGGTGAGGGCAGGGGCTGGGCCCATGATGCAACCGATTGCCCAGTGCCATAGTTCATGCGAGTTGCCCTGTGCCTGAAAGACCCATGTTTGCGACTACGAGCAGCCGGTGCCGATTCCCATGCGATTAGATGCCGCCGCGCCGGAGGCAGAGCCCCAGAACCCGAAACATTCCGAAATGACACGTAGGACGCGACAAACTTGCACTTACCAAAGCGCAGAGTGCTCAATTCTCGTCAGGTGCAAAACAGAACAAAAGCAGAAGCATGTCCCGCCTGCACTAGGCGCCTTTCTGCAGTGTGACGAGCAGGTACGAAGGGGAACATCCTGTCCAGCCGAGCAATCCGGTACACACACACGCACGCGCGCGCGACTGTGAAGCCCCTTGTCCCACTTGCAAGCGGCAACGCACATACATACGACATCCCCGCCTCACAAAACGGATTCCCCAGAGGCAGTGCAAACTGGGGTGCCCTCTGTTTGGGTGTAAAAAAACAGGTTCGCGTGGCAGAACAAAGGGCAGAAAGAACAACGTGGACAGATCAGCAAAGAAACGCAAACGAACAGGTCACCGATTCCAGCACCGCAACAGTCACAAAGAAAAATGGCTTTTGACCGCAACGACACATTGTGGCACCGATTGCAGGCTCACGAGCATGCGGCGTGCCCCTGCGGAGAATACAGGGCGCGGCTTCAACATAAAAGACGATGAATCAGTTCACTCACTGCACTCACATGTGCACCTCCAGAGTTCTGCTGCTGAGCACACACAGACAAACAACGGCGGGCTATAGACATGGCGTCCAGCGTTGTTGTGGTGGGGCATGAACACAGGGGACAGTTGTTGTGGGAGATATCATTGTGCAATGGACGGTCACACGGCGATCCCGCAACTCGGCAAGGCCGTTCCGATACGCGACAAGTGCACCGGGGGGACACTCCCGAATGATGAGGCTCAACGCATTTCCGATTTCGTAAACGGATGCCACCCTTTGTGCGGGCACTCATGCGATGGGGATGAGAAAGGGTCGGGACAAGGCCCCTCTGAGGCATGGCACACGATCAAACGGGTCATCGTGCTCCATGGCATGACCGCAGACTTATGGCCAAGGTTTGATTTGGCCGATGGTGGATCATGCCTCGCTTCTGGCGTGCCATTCACCGGAGAAGATTTATTACACTCGTCGGGAACATGGCACTTCACGAAGCCCGATCTTCGTGGGGGAAGGTTGCTGACGTAAAACTAATGGACCGATCCGTGAGGCACACGGCACGGACTTGTGAGGGCAAACAGGCATACAGATCAACCAGCCTGTCCTGAGTATCCGAGGCGCGGGTTACACTGGGTCAAGCATAGGGAAGGGGATCAGCAAGCCTCGCTCTCCATATTTACATGCGGACGGGAGGCACATCTACAAAGGAACGAAGTCAACTCTGCAGGTGCCCTCCCATGTGCCCTGACCGGGACCTTGAGGCAGAATCTGCGCCTGTGCAAACAGACGGACAATTCCAAACCGCTTGTTCTCCATCTGCAGTCTGCCCTTCAGATCTGGAATCTGAACACCAAAAACCTTGCGCTGCATCGTGCGCTCTGTGCCGAATCAAATCAGATGCAACCGTGAGCCAACTTGGGCGGGGGCGTGGCCTTGATGAAGGGGGGGGGGGGGGATAGAGGCTGGTTCCAGTGGCATGTCTCTTCCATGACCTGCTTGTTTTTCAGGTCAGTTCTGAGGGGCGTACGGCGAACTGGGGGGGGGGGTCCACAAAAGTGGAGTATGTTTGCTGGTTGGTACTTCCGGGCAACCGCAATTGCTTGTGTGTTGTGGAGGCATGCCTCCGTACTGTGTGTGCCTTTGGGGGGTGCGACATGTAGGGACCGGGGGTGGGGGGGTTGGCAAAAGGCCTCGGTATGGACCGGGAGGAGGGGGGGGGATTGCAGCGTTCTGCCCCATGGCGTCCGCTGCCCAACCCCGACCTCCCCCCCGCCAAACAGCTCCACTAGGCCACGCCTGCAATGTAGCCACATAAGGTCAGCACAGTTTCCATCCAAAACAAAAGTGTAGGGGGATGGGGGGGGGGGGCTGTCCGATAGCAAGCAGCTGGTGGGCCACGCAAAACGTCGGTTGGGCAAAGGGGTGACGCGTCTCAGAACAGGAAAAAAGAGAATGGTGACCTCCGAAAGGCCGACCTGCACAACGTCACGCCAGCCTCTTCGCGTCATACCTCGGGCCTTCATTCCGGCCCACGAGCCTACCCACCCTCACGTCGACCGGGAACTCCAGGGGGGAGGCCGACGCCAGCTCCTGCGACAGCCGCGACTCCAGCACGTGCTTGCGGTCATGGTACAACATCCGCAGCACCTCCTCGCGCTGCTCGCTCTTCCCCGCCCTCGCGAAGTCCTCCTTCGACATCCACATATGCTTCAGCGTCCTCTTCTGCACGCGGCTGCTGGCGGACGCGGGTCGCTCCGGCTTGGCACTGCTTGGGGCGCGCTGCCCGGCAAAGCGCGGGTGACTCGCGTCCCGGATGACGGGGGCGGACTGGGGCCTGGTCACAGCGCCGCGCGCGGAGGGCGCGGGCATGACCGGCATGTTGGAGCTGGGGGCTGGGGCCGGGGCGTCGGCACTCGACGCCGTCAGGGCATATCGCAGGCGGTTGGGGCCGGCGACGCTGCCGAAGGGCTCGGCCACGTCTACCTCCGTCCGCATCATAGGGGCCGAAGGGGGCCGGCCCGTGGCGCGGGTTTTGCTCCGGAGGGAGTCTATGGGGGCGGACAGGGGCCTTGTGGGCTGCTGGGGGGGGGCGGCCCCCGACAGCTGCGAGCCCGGCCGGGTGCTTGGGGCATCGGTTCCCGGGGTCATGGTCATGGGGGATATCATGTTCAGGGCATTGCCCTCCCACCCGGGCCGCACAAAGGGGCTGACGGATCTCAGCTGCTGCACCTGCGTTCGTGGAATGTCACATGCGTGGCGGGCCATCCGGACCTCCGTACCGCAGTGCGGACGGGAAACGCGACGACTCATTGACGTGTTGTGTTTCACACACATATTTTTGGGTTGTGG
Organism: Eutreptiella sp. 'Long Island Sound 2002'; assembly: GCA_964036045.1. Taxonomy (NCBI): domain Eukaryota; phylum Euglenozoa; class Euglenophyceae; order Eutreptiales; family Eutreptiaceae; genus Eutreptiella; species Eutreptiella sp. 'Long Island Sound 2002'. The sequence goes on from OZ038386.1 coordinate 73,748,641, forward strand.
ACACCCGGTCATTTTGATGGGCCATATGTCGCGACTTTACGTTTGACCATGTCCCCTCCCCCAGCCCCCGGGCTGAGGGTTTGAGGGCTCTGGCGGGTCCGAGCGAGTCAGAAGCCCCGGGACGTGGCCCCCTCCCATATCACAAACGAGCAAAAAGCAAGCCCGGACCAGTGCCAGCCCGCGCCACACAAACCGCTGGGCCCTGCTCAAAACCCCCAGTCAAGTCCCCAATCAAGTGGCTGCAAGCGGTCCAGTCCCAATGTCACATTTTCTGGAACTTGTTCGGGGGGGCTGCTGGGCGCATCGCCTCCTGCCGGCACAACGCTCAGCAGGCCTCCCATGTGACGCACGGGTGTGTGGCACAGCCACGCCTATGCCATGGGCTCAGGCATCCAATGCGGCCCGCCCCATGACTCGGCCCCCTGGGCCCCCAGTTGATCTTGCAGCAGGGCTGTCCTTTACACTGGGGACGGCCTCAGGTCTTGGGTGGCAGGATTGCGGTTAACCAACGGCGGATGGAGCTTAACCGACGGCGATTGATGGCCAACCGACGCTTTTCGGCCGGTAACCGACAGCAGATACTGACCTTGTGGGCTCCTTCAGCATTGGCACAACCCGAGTGCTTGATCGATCATCAGCGCACTGGTACAGTGGTGTGTGCCCAGACCGGCAATAGGCCGGTCCCATGGCTGTTTCACTGCCCCTGCACTCGCAATTTCTGTGCCGCGTCTCCCCTCCGGTGAACGAGAAGCCCAACATCAACCACAAGCCCAAGCAGCAACAGACCTCCTTCACGTCTCCGTTCACAGAAATGTCGTTGCATATTGCACCAAAGAGACAACGGACAGCACCTCAGGATGGAGGCACCACAACCGACCGAACGCGAGATTTGGTGACACCTTCAGTGGATTTAGGCGCATAACCCCTGAGCCTTAAATCCACAGGCAAACGTATGCCACAAAATTCCTGACACGTCTGGTGCGGTATGGGGGTTGATCTTAGGCAGATGCGGCACTTACCCACCCTCCCCGCCCTCTCTTGGCACAAACTTGAAGAGGGGGAAGGGGGGGGGGGGGCACAACATAGAGTGGCGCGCAGGCGAAAGAACTCGAGAATTGTGCCGCGGCTGCAAGTGCGAGCTTACAAGCGGAACAAAGGGTCATGCGAAAACGAATCGCGAGGCGACTTCAGGCACCAAAGGTACCTTCATTAGATCCCTCATAGCGGCAGGGATTCAACAGATGGCCCTACCCCCCGACGCCGCATGGTTAAACCGAGGCGACCAGTCACAGCCCGCCCCCGACATACCCAGACATTTCTGCTGATGGTGGTGCTGCTGCTGCCAATGGTGGTGCTGGTGCTCGTGCTTCTGCTGGTACTTCTGCTGGTCAAATTACTGGTGCAACGTCTGCTGCTGGTGCTGGTGCTGGTGCTGGCGCTGGTCTTAAGCTGGTACTGCTGGTGCTGCTACTGCTGCTACTGGCGGTGGTGGTGGTGCTGCTGCTGCCTGGATGGTGCTGATGCTAGTGCTCATGCAAATGCTGGTGCTGGTGCTGGTGCAGGAATGGAAGAGTAGAGGGATTATCACAATTACGTGCACCATAAGTACCATTGGCTGTGACAAGAACGCAGCCCCCCGTGCCCATCAAACGCACCCACAAACGCCCTCGTCCTCCCAGCACCTGATCGGTCAGCATGTTCATGTACTTTTGCAGCCTCCCCTTCGGCTTCACGATCGACCGGGCACTGACCAGCACTGCGTCCCAGCACCTGTTGCTTTGCATCTTGAGCGAGGCCCGGTCATCCTGCATGGACTGCAGCTTGACGCGGTGCGTCTGCTGGAATTTGATGTAGCACTGCGTCAACCGATGCTTCTCGGCCTCGTTGTCCCCGTACGTGTCCTCAACCTCCTCCAAAAACCTCTTCTCCTTTTGCCGACTGACCTGAGAGAACGCCAGCAGCCCCCATCCCGCAGTGCGGTACAGCTCCTCTGAAGCCTCGGCCGCCTCGAACGCCTGCTTCAATCCTTCAATAGCCTCAAAGTGCTTTCCGAAGGGGGTTCCACCTTTGCTGTACTTCTCGAACCAAAGCTCCAGGTCATCCGTTAACTTGTCCAGCTCGTTCCTCTTGTCCAGCAGCACCTGCATATGAACGATCCAGACCGGAGCAAGGGGCGGTGCTCTTCTCACAGAGGGGGTAGGGGCGGGGGCTGCAAACTAGGCCTAACCTGTGGCCCAACATCTGTGCGAACTTTTGGCCCAACCTCAGTCCCAACCTCAGTTCCAACCTCAGTCCCAACATCTGTGTCAACCTCAGTCCAGACTTCTGTCCCGGCCTGTGTTCCAACCGGTGTCCCAATCTGTGTCCCAACCTCTCTCGCCCGATTCGTGTCCCGATCTCTGTTCCAACTTGTGTGCCTGGCTGTCCCCAACCTCCACCCCAACCACTGCCCCAATCTCCGTCCCTACCCCCATAGGAGGGGAATGTGCTCGTGGCGGGGGGGGGGGGGGTTGAGCCATAAAGGCTGGGGTAATGCCGGTTGGTACCTCCGGGTGTACGTAGGTAGGTAGGTAGGTGGTAGGTAGTGGGGGGGGGGGGGGGGCGTTGCTTGTAACTGGTATGCATTAGCAACTTGTCCACCACCACTTTCTTGAAGGTGGAAGAAGGGCGCGTTCAACCGTTTGCGTGAAGGTTGAGGGCTTTGAGGGCTTTGAATCATGCACATGTGTTAGCAGCTTACCTACCACTACCAGTATTTCCTCGGAATGGAGGAATGGCATTGCCTGGGGGGTTAGGGCTGTGGGTCTCGTGGCCATGTGTCAACAACATGTCCACCACCATTTTCCTTCGCGTGGAGGAGGGTCGCCTTCAGCCGCTTGCATGAGGGCCGAGGGCTGCAAACGGTACGTGTGCGTCAATCGCTTGTGCACCACCGCTTTAGTGAGGGTGGAAGGAGGGCACCCACAGCTACTGGCATGACGGTTGAGGGTTGTAATTGGTATGTGAGGGTTGGCAGCATGCCCATCACCACTTTCTAGAAAGGGAGAGAATGGTGCCCTCGCATGACCCAGGACTGTAAAGGGTGTCTATGACGGGAACATGTCTACCACATCTTTCCTTGGGATGGCAGAAGGATGCCCACAACCACTTACGTGAGGATCATGGATTGTGGACGGTGGGCCAATGTGTTGACACCCGGGCACTTACACATACCGAGTGACAGTATTCCATAATGTTCGTGCTACCCGTGAGGCTGAGACCACCAACCTCGCTGATGAATGTGTTGGCAGTGTCCAGACCAATATGTGCACCCTTCTCCCCCAAATATGGTGAGTTGTGCATCACTTGGCGCACTTGTAGAGCCCTCATGCCCAGTTCATCTCACTGTTGCTTAGCACCCCCACATCGAGGCAGGACGTACACTTCATCTCCTCTGGACAGTGGTTGTTCGTGTCCCAACTTCGCCACAAGGGTAGGCACCGGTCTCGGAGATGTTGCCATTGGTAGACAGTCACTGCTGTTGGATGGGGGGGGGGGGAGTATGCCGGTTGGTACTTCCGGGTGTACGTACGTGTTCGCCGTTTCCAGAGGAAATCCTCCACTTGTGGATCGGGGGGGGGGGGTGTCAGCACGTTGGGTTGCGGGTGAGGGGGGCGGGTTCAAAAAAGTGCAAAAGGTGGGCAGGCTGTTGGGCTACCTAACAGCCGCAGAAAACTATGTTTACTGCGTGTTTTTACTGCTGGAAGGGGGGGGGGGGGGGGGCTCAACATTGTGGGTTGATGCTCCGTTTCGCGCCGTGGTGGCATCTCTCCGACGTGGAGCGGGCGGGGACCTCCTCCAGAATTGTTTTTTCATTCCAAAGAATCACTGGAGCCGCCCCTGACACGACCCCCCTCCTGCCATCAGCCACCGCAGTGCGATGCCCTAGTCCGCGGGCCAGGGCACATCTCACACCTTGTCCTTGTACTCCAACTCCCGCTTGAGTTTGGAGACCAGCTCCTTGTCCACCGGCTGCGCCAGGGCCAGCGCCGCTGGCACCACCGCCGGCACCTCCTCCGTGTCGCACTGCACCGCCGCGTCCTGCGTCACGGGCCGGTGTCGACTGAGAAGGCCCGACAGGCTACGGCCGCGGCGGCTCCCGACGGACGTCACCGACTGCCAACCGGACCGGGCCCCCGGGGTCCCGGGGGCACTGAAGGTCGTGGAGTTCGCACGGCTGGAGCCCACGGGGGACGGGCTGCGCACGCTCTCGTTCAACGCCAAATGCAGGCCTTGAGCGTCAAGCTCTGGACCGGTGGCCGCGGATTTCGCGGACTCTTCGCGGGGCAGGCCTGTGGGGGTGGGGTCCTGCACCGGCGGGACCGCGGCCGTGGAGCCTCCGGTGCCCGGCGGAGGCGCCAGGCCATTCGACCGCGCGCTGCCGGTTTCAGACTTGACGCCGTCGTCGGACGCCGGGCCCACACGGTCAGGCTCGCTCGGCGGGTGCTGGACCTCGATCTGCATGTCGGGCACCTCCAGGTCGAGGCTCGGGGGCGTCTGGTGGCTGCACTCGGACGGTAGGTCCCTCTCGTTCATCAGCATTTCGATATCGGTCTTGAGATCCGCGATGAACTGATCTTTGCGGACAATTTTGGTCTGGATGACCCGCACGACCGACGTGAGCTGCTCCGTCCGCCGCTTCAAGCAGCTGAGGTGGACAATGGTGGACCAGCGGCAGATGGGGAGGGTGACCCACAGGGGCGTCAGGGGGCGGCATATACACCCATACTCCTGATCCCTCTGGACACCGCTCGAACACGATACCAGCCCTGCAAGCCCATACGTGATCCCCCGTGGCTGTCGCATGTGCAGCGCAGTATGAGAGGTGGTGTGCATGCCGGCACCAAGTGCAAGGCATAGCAAACTCCCTCCGGTCTGCAATCCGACGGGTGCCAGTGCAGTAAAGTAAACTAAAGACCGATCCAGACCCAGTGAACCCATTTCCGTCGACCCTTTGAAGGTGCACTTGACACCGGTAGCACAGCAAAGGGGAGAAGCACCCGGGCGATGGTGTATGGGAGCTCCTGGTCACGCTACCCTCAGTGCCCCTCCTCGCTCGCGTGCCATGGGTCCGGATGGCTCAGGACACACATGTGCGCGCTGTGACGGGGGACCAGGAAGAGGAACACACAGAACACACACACACACAGAGAGAGAGAGCGCGCGCGCACACAGATACACGCTCCTCGAGCAGATGGGTGTCAACATAGTGATCAACAGCACAGGTCAAAGAATGACCCACTCCATCCACATAAGTCATCCACACCTGAAATCAAGCTTCTTGTACTTAACAGCGGGGGTCGTTGGGGCATCCTCCAAATCCTCCTGGCGAACGAGCTCCTCGTCAGCAACGGCATTTGCCAGTTCGATGGCACTCCGCAGCATGGTCTGCACCATCTTCTGATCCTCCCGCAGGGACTCGATGTACGCATCCCGACCCTCCAGCAGCTCATGCTGCGCCAGGATCACGTCCTCGTAGCTGCGCACCAGATCCTCCGTCAGCGCCTCGGACAGTCGGAAGTCAGGTCTCGGCTTTTGGCGGGTGGCAAAGATCTCCATCATTCGGGCAACGGTGTGGGGGGTCACGCTCCCTTCCACTGCAGACGACAAAAATATATCAGTGGCGAACAGAGCAACAGCCCCACAAAATTGAAAACAACACAGACCAGGCCCCAAACAACAGTAGCCCAGGGGTGGAGGGGAGCCAAAATATGTGCGGCTAAAAGGAATGGTCACACTAGTCGGTTTACACAGGCCACAGGCTGAGCAGCAACACATCCGCATCTGGCAAATAGAGGACAAAGAGATGCCTTTTTCACACTGCCTTGAAATTTGAAGGAAAAAAAGTCCAATGGTACATGGTTGGCACATGGGGAAACAGAGACCCAGAAATCATTAAAAAATGGGGGGGATTACACAACAAATCTTCACACACATTTTGTCCCCTTGGAAATTCTACTGCATTCAGCAAGGCACCTCAAAGAGAGAAGACTGATGTTGAGGCTGAAACCCTTGTGTGGGGAAGTCACACAAGGGTGTTGGGTTCCCAATGTGGGGACGTCATGAAAATGCACAGCAGCACCCCCATTGTTGTTTTGGTTTGTGCACCAATGCGGTACATTGTGTGTGACAATGCTCAAGCTGCTATGTACAGCATTTCTCATTTTGGGAGCATCCATCGTTGTCAACCATCATTCCATCACTCATCAGGGTAAGCATTTTGGATTCTCAGGCCCAAACTCACTTTCATACCAAAACAGAGCCACTTTGGACTATTGCAGACAAAATGATAGAAGTGGTTTTTGGAAGTAGTTCAGATTCAGAGTCTCCGGTGTTGTAATCATCCATGGGTATCATCCAACATCCGATCTCCAATCAGCATCACAATTTTAGATTCTCAGACCCAAACTTGCATTCACCAAGCCGACGTCAAAACAGGTCCCCTCTAGACTATTGCAGACGCAACAGAAAAAGTGGTTTTTGGGATGACTTCACATTCACCAACTTCGATTTTGGTATCATCCGTCATCATCATCCATCATTCAAGGTCACAGTTTTAGATCTCCAAGCCAAAACTCACTTTCACACCAAACCGATGTCAAAACAGGTCCACTCTGGATAGACTATTGCAGACACAAGGGTATAAATGGTTTTTGCAATTAGTTCGGATTCAGCAACTCCGATTTTGGGAGCATCCATCAACCATCATCATCCTTTATCCCTTTGCCAATCAGGGTCACAATCTTAGATTCTCAAGTCAAAACTCACTCCGAAACCACTTCAAAAACAATTTCAAAACAGGTCCACTTTAGACTATTATAGACACAACAAGAAACAACAGACACGACAAGAAAAGTGGTTCTTGGAATTAGTTTAGATTCAGTAGAACCCATTTTGGGATCATCTATCATCATCATCATCATCATTTTCATCATCATCATCATTTTCATCAGCATCATCATCATCATCATCATCATCATCATCATCATCATCATCATCATCATCATCATCATCATCATCATCATCATCATCATCATCATCATCATCATCATCATCATCATCATCATCATCATCATCATCATCATCATCATCATCATCATCATCATCATCATCATCATCATCATCATCATCATCATCATCATCATCATCATCATCATCATCATCATCATCATCATCATCATCATCATCATCATCATCATCATCATCATCATCATCATCATCATCATCATCATCATCATCATCATCATCATCATCATCATCATCATCATCATCATCATCATCATCATCATCATCATCATCATCATCATCATCATCATCATCATCATCATCATCATCATCATCATCATCATCATCATCATCATCATCATCATCATCATCATCATCATCATCATCATCATCATCATCATCATCATCATCATCATCATCATCATCATCATCATCATCATCATCATCATCATCATCATCATCATCATCATCATCATCATCATCATCATCATCATCATCATCATCATCATCATCATCATCATCATCATCATCATCATCATCATCATCATCATCATCATCATCATCATCATCATCATCATCATCATCATCATCATCATCATCATCATCATCATCATCATCATCATCATCATCATCATCATCATCATCATCATCATCATCATCATCATCATCATCATCATCATCATCATCATCATCATCATCATCATCATCATCATCATCATCATCATCATCATCATCATCATCATCATCATCATCATCATCATCATCATCATCATCATCATCATCATCATCATCATCATCATCATCATCATCATCATCATCATCATCATCATCATCATCATCATCATCATCATCATCATCATCATCATCATCATCATCATCATCATCATCATCATCATCATCATCATCATCATCATCATCATCATCATCATCATCATCATCATCATCATCATCATCATCATCATCATCATCATCATCATCATCATCATCATCATCATCATCATCATCATCATCATCATCATCATCATCATCATCATCATCATCATCATCATCATCATCATCATCATCATCATCATCATCATCATCATCATCATCATCATCATCATCATCATCATCATCATCATCATCATCATCATCATCATCATCATCATCATCATCATCATCATCATCATCATCATCATCATCATCATCATCATCATCATCATCATCATCATCATCATCATCATCATCATCATCATCATCATCATCATCATCATCATCATCATCATCATCATCATCATCATCATCATCATCATCATCATCATCATCATCATCATCATCATCATCATCATCATCATCATCATCATCATCATCATCATCATCATCATCATCATCATCATCATCATCATCATCATCATCATCATCATCATCATCATCATCATCATCATCATCATCATCATCATCATCATCATCATCATCATCATCATCATCATCATCATCATCATCATCATCATCATCATCATCATCATCATCATCATCATCATCATCATCATCATCATCATCATCATCATCATCATCATCATCATCATCATCATCATCATCATCATCATCATCATCATCATCATCATCATCATCATCATCATCATCATCATCATCATCATCATCATCATCATCATCATCATCATCATCATCATCATCATCATCATCATCATCATCATCATCATCATCATCATCATCATCATCATCATCATCATCATCATCATCATCATCATCATCATCATCATCATCATCATCATCATCATCATCATCATCATCATCATCATCATCATCATCATCATCATCATCATCATCATCATCATCATCATCATCATCATCATCATCATCATCATCATCATCATCATCATCATCATCATCATCATCATCATCATCATCATCATCATCATCATCATCATCATCATCATCATCATCATCATCATCATCATCATCATCATCATCATCATCATCATCATCATCATCATCATCATCATCATCATCATCATCATCATCATCATCATCATCATCATCATCATCATCATCATCATCATCATCATCATCATCATCATCATCATCATCATCATCATCATCATCATCATCATCATCATCATCATCATCATCATCATCATCATCATCATCATCATCATCATCATCATCATCATCATCATCATCATCATCATCATCATCATCATCATCATCATCATCATCATCATCATCATCATCATCATCATCATCATCATCATCATCATCATCATCATCATCATCATCATCATCATCATCATCATCATCATCATCATCATCATCATCATCATCATCATCATCATCATCATCATCATCATCATCATCATCATCATCATCATCATCATCATCATCATCATCATCATCATCATCATCATCATCATCATCATCATCATCATCATCATCATCATCATCATCATCATCATCATCATCATCATCATCATCATCATCATCATCATCATCATCATCATCATCATCATCATCATCATCATCATCATCATCATCATCATCATCATCATCATCATCATCATCATCATCATCATCATCATCATCATCATCATCATCATCATCATCATCATCATCATCATCATCATCATCATCATCATCATCATCATCATCATCATCATCATCATCATCATCATCATCATCATCATCATCATCATCATCATCATCATCATCATCATCATCATCATCATCATCATCATCATCATCATCATCATCATCATCATCATCATCATCATCATCATCATCATCATCATCATCATCATCATCATCATCATCATCATCATCATCATCATCATCATCATCATCATCATCATCATCATCATCATCATCATCATCATCATCATCATCATCATCATCATCATCATCATCATCATCATCATCATCATCATCATCATCATCATCATCATCATCATCATCATCATCATCATCATCATCATCATCATCATCATCATCATCATCATCATCATCATCATCATCATCATCATCATCATCATCATCATCATCATCATCATCATCATCATCATCATCATCATCATCATCATCATCATCATCATCATCATCATCATCATCATCATCATCATCATCATCATCATCATCATCATCATCATCATCATCATCATCATCATCATCATCATCATCATCATCATCATCATCATCATCATCATCATCATCATCATCATCATCATCATCATCATCATCATCATCATCATCATCATCATCATCATCATCATCATCATCATCATCATCATCATCATCATCATCATCATCATCATCATCATCATCATCATCATCATCATCATCATCATCATCATCATCATCATCATCATCATCATCATCATCATCATCATCATCATCATCATCATCATCATCATCATCATCATCATCATCATCATCATCATCATCATCATCATCATCATCATCATCATCATCATCATCATCATCATCATCATCATCATCATCATCATCATCATCATCATCATCATCATCATCATCATCATCATCATCATCATCATCATCATCATCATCATCATCATCATCATCATCATCATCATCATCATCATCATCATCATCATCATCATCATCATCATCATCATCATCATCATCATCATCATCATCATCATCATCATCATCATCATCATCATCATCATCATCATCATCATCATCATCATCATCATCATCATCATCATCATCATCATCATCATCATCATCATCATCATCATCATCATCATCATCATCATCATCATCATCATCATCATCATCATCATCATCATCATCATCATCATCATCATCATCATCATCATCATCATCATCATCATCATCATCATCATCATCATCATCATCATCATCATCATCATCATCATCATCATCATCATCATCATCATCATCATCATCATCATCATCATCATCATCATCATCATCATCATCATCATCATCATCATCATCATCATCATCATCATCATCATCATCATCATCATCATCATCATCATCATCATCATCATCATCATCATCATCATCATCATCATCATCATCATCATCATCATCATCATCATCATCATCATCATCATCATCATCATCATCATCATCATCATCATCATCATCATCATCATCATCATCATCATCATCATCATCATCATCATCATCATCATCATCATCATCATCATCATCATCATCATCATCATCATCATCATCATCATCATCATCATCATCATCATCATCATCATCATCATCATCATCATCATCATCATCATCATCATCATCATCATCATCATCATCATCATCATCATCATCATCATCATCATCATCATCATCATCATCATCATCATCATCATCATCATCATCATCATCATCATCATCATCATCATCATCATCATCATCATCATCATCATCATCATCATCATCATCATCATCATCATCATCATCATCATCATCATCATCATCATCATCATCATCATCATCATCATCATCATCATCATCATCATCATCATCATCATCATCATCATCATCATCATCATCATCATCATCATCATCATCATCATCATCATCATCATCATCATCATCATCATCATCATCATCATCATCATCATCATCATCATCATCATCATCATCATCATCATCATCATCATCATCATCATCATCATCATCATCATCATCATCATCATCATCATCATCATCATCATCATCATCATCATCATCATCATCATCATCATCATCATCATCATCATCATCATCATCATCATCATCATCATCATCATCATCATCATCATCATCATCATCATCATCATCATCATCATCATCATCATCATCATCATCATCATCATCATCATCATCATCATTCATCATCATCATCATCATCATCATCATCATCATCATCATCATCATCATCATCATCATCATCATCATCATCATCATCATCATCATCATCATCATCATCATCATCATCATCATCATCATCATCATCATCATCATCATCATCATCATCATCATCATCATCATCATCATCATCATCATCATCATCATCATCATCATCATCATCATCATCATCATCATCATCATCATCATCATCATCATCATCATCATCATCATCATCATCATCATCATCATCATCATCATCATCATCATCATCATCATCATCATCATCATCATCATCATCATCATCATCATCATCATCATCATCATCATCATCATCATCATCATCATCATCATCATCATCATCATCATCATCATCATCATCATCATCATCATCATCATCATCATCATCATCATCATCATCATCATCATCATCATCATCATCATCATCATCATCATCATCATCATCATCATCATCATCATCATCATCATCATCATCATCATCATCATCATCATCATCATCATCATCATCATCATCATCATCATCATCATCATCATCATCATCATCATCATCATCATCATCATCATCATCATCATCATCATCATCATCATCATCATCATCATCATCATCATCATCATCATCATCATCATCATCATCATCATCATCATCATCATCATCATCATCATCATCATCATCATCATCATCATCATCATCATCATCATCATCATCATCATCATCATCATCATCATCATCATCATCATCATCATCATCATCATCATCATCATCATCATCATCATCATCATCATCATCATCATCATCATCATCATCATCATCATCATCATCATCATCATCATCATCATCATCATCATCATCATCATCATCATCATCATCATCATCATCATCATCATCATCATCATCATCATCATCATCATCATCATCATCATCATCATCATCATCATCATCATCATCATCATCATCATCATCATCATCATCATCATCATCATCATCATCATCATCATCATCATCATCATCATCATCATCATCATCATCATCATCATCATCATCATCATCATCATCATCATCATCATCATCATCATCATCATCATCATCATCATCATCATCATCATCATCATCATCATCATCATCATCATCATCATCATCATCATCATCATCATCATCATCATCATCATCATCATCATCATCATCATCATCATCATCATCATCATCATCATCATCATCATCATCATCATCATCATCATCATCATCATCATCATCATCATCATCATCATCATCATCATCATCATCATCATCATCATCATCATCATCATCATCATCATCATCATCATCATCATCATCATCATCATCATCATCATCATCATCATCATCATCATCATCATCATCATCATCATCATCATCATCATCATCATCATCATCATCATCATCATCATCATCATCATCATCATCATCATCATCATCATCATCATCATCATCATCATCATCATCATCATCATCATCATCATCATCATCATCATCATCATCATCATCATCATCATCATCATCATCATCATCATCATCATCATCATCATCATCATCATCATCATCATCATCATCATCATCATCATCATCATCATCATCATCATCATCATCATCATCATCATCATCATCATCATCATCATCATCATCATCATCATCATCATCATCATCATCATCATCATCATCATCATCATCATCATCATCATCATCATCATCATCATCATCATCATCATCATCATCATCATCATCATCATCATCATCATCATCATCATCATCATCATCATCATCATCATCATCATCATCATCATCATCATCATCATCATCATCATCATCATCATCATCATCATCATCATCATCATCATCATCATCATCATCATCATCATCATCATCATCATCATCATCATCATCATCATCATCATCATCATCATCATCATCATCATCATCATCATCATCATCATCATCATCATCATCATCATCATCATCATCATCATCATCATCATCAACTATCATCCAATCCCCAATCAGGGTCACCATTCTAGATCCTTGGGCCACAACCCAACTTCACACTAAACTAACATCAAAACAGGTCAATGCTAGACTATTGCAGACACAACGCTACAGGTGGTTTTTGGGATTCGTTTCAACTTTGCATTTCCGATTTGGGATCATCCATCAACATCAATGTTTGCCCACCCTGGTGCAAACAGGCCCAAATTCGCGCTTTTGGGGCCAACAGCACCACATGAAGGGCACCTGGCGCTGCATAGATCCGATGGGTTTATACATACCACCATTGTCACCAAACGATCACCCAAGCATGGCCCAAGGGTCTAAGGGTGCTGTCGCCGGTCGCCCAAAAAATCGCAATTTTTGAAATGGCCCATGCCGGCCCGGAAAACAGCTGCATCCTCACTAGTGGGGCCCCATAGGGGGACCAATCTCGGATCCTTGGAGATAGAACCTCGGGACTTGCCACCATCTAGGTCAAAGAAGTTGCCTGGGACCTAGACCTGGATCACACCTAGTGGCAGCTATAAGACAACCAAAATTTGCACACTACGGCGCATTTAGGCCTGAAACGCCGCTTTTGGAGACCAATACACCAACAGTGGTGCTACACAGCTCCCCATGGGTTTATATATGTGTGTGTGTGTGTGTACGAACACCCACTGTCATCCAATGATCACCCAAACATGGCCCAAGGGTCCCCAGTGCTGTTGGATGTCACAGAGAAATTGCAATTTTTGAACCAGCCCATGGCAGCCATGACTAAAGTCCTCACTTGTTGGGCCCCATAGGGGGGGGCCAGCGGAAGACCTGGAGAGAAAACCCTCCACCCCCACCATTGGTTAGAGGGCCGATATAGAAAGTCCCCCGAACCTAGGTTCAGAACAACGCATATCCCCCCGCCCAAAAAAGCGGTACCCAGGTACGTGTGGACTGAGTGATTGAAATCGAAAAAATCATTGGGGAGCAATTTTGTCTCCCAGAATGATGGGCTTACGAGGTGTTGAACATCCAATTTCATGCATTGGGGTGTGCTATACGAATAACCCAAAAAAGGGGGGGGGGGTATATGGCGCCTGCACCCGCGCTTGATCTAACAACCTTTCTTCAAACTGATTTTCCCCCACAGAAATACCCCTTCCCAGGTACTGAGAGGCCTGCGTGCGATGGGACTGGGATCGCAGGTGAGCAGTTGGGTACCAGAAGCGGTCTGCGATGTAGGGGCAGGAAACAGAATTTGCAGTGCAGATGTGCCCTTTTGAAACTTTGAATCACCTCACGAGCCGTTTGCCTCCAGTCGTGACTGGAAGGGGGTGGCCTAGAATGTTGGAATGGTGTGCTGGGGGACATGAAGAGCGCTGAGGGATATGAAGGGGTCTGTGATCAGGGTGCAGTGGGGTCTGTGAAGGGGGCTGGTGCATTGTATGGAGGTAGCATACTGCCCCAGAGACCGCAGAGGACACGCATCGGTAAACGCGTCTCATACCAAAGCATCCCATGGTGGAGTGCCACTGAAAGGGGGGGAAGGGGGACTGCGGCGAATATCTGTCCGGAGAAAGCAGATATCTCTGTGGGAGATTTGTACCGCGCTCCGTAGATGCATATTGTGTGTCCGTCACCGCCAGGCCGGAGATGGAGGATCTCAGACAGACACAGCACTCAAGTTAATGCACCAGGATCTAGGCCCACCATCAATGTAAAAGCAGATTACAGCGGAGTGAAATGGTGTTATCTCTGATTTTGAATGGATTCTACTTTCAAAGTTTCAGGCTTGTTGTACTTCCAGCAAAGCACACGCGTGCTTGGTGCTGCGGAATGACGGGACTCGGGGACATGGAGCAGGAGTTATCACAGCAGACGGGACCGAAGCTAGCACCTAAGCTGGGAGCGGAGCGAGGTTTGGGTGGAGGGGGGGGGGGGGGGGAGCTTGAGCCGAAGGCCACTTCTGGATCGCGGGGGCATTCCTCTGCAGGAGTCAGCGCTGGAGCTTGTGCTGCAGCTGAAGCCAAACACCGTTCGGCACCAGTGCTGAAGCTGCGACCGGAGGTAATATGGCAAAATGGACAGTCAAAATGCATAGCTTTGGTGGCAGGACGCCTGCTTAGCATGCGAGAAAGCCAAGGCTCAAACCTGTGCTTGTTCCAATGTGTGTAATCAGCCCCACTGGGGGTTTTGTGCCTTCGGATTGACTTTCGAAGGACACACTCGATGCACCTTTGCCAGAGTTATTTCAAATTGTTGGTGCAAACACAAATTAATGGTCTTGTTTTTCTTTTTGCGACTAGTTGCAGGGCTGGGGGGGAAATTGCCCCAGGAAGGAGAGGGGACGGGGTAATTAGAGCCCCGTTTACAAGACCCGCCCCCCACGGGGCGGGGCTCTCCTGTCAGGCCATTGCCAGGGCAACGGGTCACGTGGGTCGCGTGGGACCGCTCAGGGGTCCAAAAGAACAACGAGCATGGAAATGGTATTTTTGGAATCAGCACATCAAAGGGGGTCATCATTTGCCCCCATTTTGATGAACACTCCTTTTCGCAGCCAAAACAAGTGGGGTGTTCCTGATCCAGTTTTGATCAATTGATGTATTTTGCGGGCAGTGCTCATTGCGGCTCTTCTTGCCTGTTGCTCAACCTCCATTTCAGCCCCACATTCCTCGTGGCGACACATCAAAAAACCAATGAGACCCCTGGCAACGACACGTGAAGCACCTTGGGTCATAGCCTCCAGGAAGGGCAATGACTGCGGGGTGATGATGTCGTCTTCCTCAATCTTGAGCCCGTCTTCACTGGTCGTCAGCAAGGTGCTGGCTGCATGGCTCTTGGGCTGAGACGAGGGTCGCCTGCTTGCAGGCGATGCAGAGCGCAGGCTATGACTCTGATTGGCATTGGCCCGCACACCGGGGGGCATGTTCGATGCGCGACGCACCGTGGAACGCCGCTTGCCCTTGTCCTTCGAGCTTTTCTTGTCCTTCTTCTCCTTCTTTTTCAACAGCATACGGGACTTCTTGGGGAGCTCGGCCGTGCTGCCTCGCGGCAGAAGCGGCTTCTGCGCAATGAAAGACCCGTCACGACCTGGTAGCGAGGGAGGCTGCCATGAAGAGAGCGAACAGTGCAACTGTGGGCAAAGATGACCCGTAGAACTAACATTCGGCTCTGGCTCACAGCATTGCGCATTCCCTCCAATCCCGAAAGACACAAATGGCACAGCACTATAGGGTGTAGTACACAGGAACCAACCACCCATTCTAGAACCCGCCTTTCCCGCCCACCCCTTCATATCCCACAGCTTCCTCGTCCCCCCTGGCTCCCACGCCCAGGCAGTCCCCCACAGTAACCTCCATGCAGGAATCCGCACTCACCGCCACCGAACTCACACTCACCCACCCAGGATCTTCAACGGGGGAGAACGGGGGAGAATGGGGAATCATCAACAGATCAGGATGGAAAATGTAGGAACAACTTCCAGAGTGTATCAAAAATGGGGGGGGAATGGGAGGAAAAGCTGGGGGGGGGGGGGGGATGTGGGATCAAATACCCATTTTGAACAGTCGCATTTGTCCCATTTTTACGGACGTCGAAGACGCTCCCAGTCTTTCCCCACAGTTCCCTTGGCAAGAAGCAAGTCACCGCCCTCATCAATGAAAAAATGGGAAATTCTATTGCCTTCGGCAAGTCCACCTCGCAGAGAATCTACCCCAAGCAACACCCCCCCAAAATAGGGTAAAGACTACATAAATATGGGCTAAAACATGCTTTACATATCTTGGATGGTCATTTTAGGTGATCACAATATCAAAAAAAATAAGTTTCGAAACTTCGATTTTTGAGCTGTTTAAGTTGGAAAACCGCATAAGCAGGTTGTGTACCAATCCCGTTCCCCCCCCCCCTCGCACCCAATCGCAAATAGGGTGAAAAACACATAAATACAAGCTGAAACATGCTTTACATATCTTGGATGGTCATTTTAGGTGATCACGGTATCAAAAGACTAAGTTTCGAAAGGTTCGGTTTTTGAGCTGTCTAGGTTGAAAAAACTGCATAAGCAGGTTGTGTACCAATCCCTGGGGAGCCCCCCCGCACCCAATACCCCAATAAGGTGAAAAACACGTAAATACGGGCTAAAACATGCTTTACATACGTTGGATGGTCATATTGTGTGGTCACAATATCAAAAAAATAAGTTTCGGAAACTTCGATTTTTGAGCTGCCCAGGGTGAAAAACTGCATCAGCAGGTTGTGCACAGGCCCATTCACTCATGTAAGCCAATATTGGTGGATATAGTCATTTCGCATTTTTGGCACGGGTTTTGACCACTAAGCAAGGCTAGAGACTGCAAAAAACGTCCTTTCGTATCCTAGTAGGCATATACTGTCACAACATCCCCACTCACACCCCTCAGAGTGGGTACCACAGGGTCACAGAGGTCGCCAAAACCGCCAACATAGCAAAAATGGCTGAAAAGTGCATACCTGCATTAGCGCTCGTCCCACTCCACCCCATACAAACGCATGGAGTCAGGACCCGGAAACACTTTTTCGGCTCAAAATCGAAAAAAACCAAAAGATTCATGATTTTCGACCCAAAAAAAGGGGGGGTCATCTTTAGCCCCCCCCCCCCCCCAGCCCCCCCCCCCCCACCTCCCGCTAAACCTAAAAGTGGGATTCAGGTGGGCGGGGTTTGGGGGGGGGGGGGGGTCCGGACCAAAAACTGATTGGGGGATGCGTTTGTTGGACAAAATAATGATTTTACAAGGGGTTAAACAAACAATTCAACCCCTTGGGGTAGGGTACGTGAATAGGCCCAAAAAGGCCCAAAATGGGGGGGTATGTGGCGTTTTCCCCTATACACGCCTGCCTGGCTTTGATCTGGCAACCTCTGCGAGGTGATTCTATTGCCTTCGGCAGTGCACCTCAAAGAGAGGCTGAGGGGCCTGACAGTCAGCGAATCAGTCAGTCAGTCAGGCCAGCAGTAAGTCAGACAGTCTGTCGCGCAAGCACGCAGGCAGACAGAAACACACAGTTTGGTTTTTTTTTCAGCGGCAGACTTGGCAGTTCGAACCCCAGTCCGCCGATTGCGGCGCCGGTGCCGACGAAAGCCAGCCGTCCGAGAACCGAACCGCCGACCTCTAAGTCTGCGGTCCGCTGCACTACCATTGGACCGCTGCTTATCCTGACAGGACTGGCTCTCCCCATCCCCCCCCCTCAAAAAAGTGATATCCAGTTTCAGGGGATAGAGGCCTCAAAATCAAAAAAAATCCATTGGGTGATTGTTTTATTGGGCAAAATAATGAATTTACAAGGGGTTGGACATCAAATATCATGCCTTGGGGTATGCTACGTGAATGACCCCCAAAAAGGGGGGTATACGACGCCCGCGCGTGCGCTTGATCTAACAACCTCTCTTTGAGGTGATTTTCCCACTCGCCCACACTCACTGCCAGGGCGTCTTGGGCAGATGGTTGCCCATATTACGCACGCAGTCATTCCCATGACCGTGGAGTTGAAGGGTAGAGTCCACGCTAATGATGTGAAATCCATATCACCGAGTGTTAGCCATTGGTAGGGTGGGGGTGGGGTGGAGGGGTTCATAAGGTGGACTAGGTTTGCCGGTTGGCACTTCCAGTTGATGGCACTGGGCTGTGTCTGGAGGTGTGCCTCCGGGCTGTGTGTGGTTCTTGGGGACTGTATGTGCGTGTGGGAGGGGGGGGGGGGGGGAGAGTGTGTGTGTGTGTGTGTGTGTGTGTGTGTGTGTGTGTGTGTGTGTGTGTGTGTGTGTGTGTGTGTGTGTGTGTGTGTGTGACGCCCAATCATTTCAACAAAGTCCATAGTGTTCACTAACATACATCACCTCTCTACAGCAATGTGTGCCAAGGAACCAATTCCAATCATGCTCAAACTGCGAGGTTCAACAATCCTACTTCCTACCACTACTGCAAACCCTGAGTTCAGTGCCCGGCCCTGCAGTGGGGCTGCCCAAAGGGCCGTATTCTCCATATGTACAGTCGCCGCTAACACACCACAGCTCCTGCCCTATGAACCATCCACGTTGCAACAAGACACACATTGCATGTGTGTGTGCCCTACCGCTCCCCACAGACCTTCCCCATGCATCCCTGAGGGCTCTGGGGGGCGCGGGGGGCACTGCCAATAATCGGAAGGGGCGACATGAGGAAGCATTCACATTTCCCCTGCTGGCCAAATGGCCGCCAGCCAGCCAACCAGAGAGTAGAGGAAAACAGGTAGGAACAGAGATAGATGCGGAAACACCGCAACGAACAAACCACATCAAGGGAGGGATAAGAAACGCCCGTGGCAGCCTGCAGGGACGAAAAGGAGGCATAGCAAGCGGCTTCGCGTGCCGGGAGATCAAACTGGCAAAACCACAGGCGACACGCCATGGCGGGCCCACCTCTGTGTGTGTGTGTGTGTGTGTGTTTGTATGTGTGTGTGTGTGTGTCTTTATTGGGGTCTGCTGCCCTTCCCTGACAGGCGAGTTGGCCGGGGGGGGGGGAGGGGGTGTAGTTCGAATTCAGTGTACCTTTCGTTGGGTAGATTGGGCTCTGCGTGGAGTCACTTTCCATTGCCGCGTTCTCGTCCTCGCTGGATTCGGACAAAGAGGCAGAGGATGCGTAGCTGGAAACGGGGGAGCGGGCGCGCCGCTGTTGCTGCTCCCGCTGGAAGTTGTTGACGGCGGCAAGCACATCCAGCGTGGGCACGGCGTGCACAGACCGGCGAGGGGCCTCCTCCTCCTCTGCTGGGGGGTCCGGCGGGGGGTCAGTCTGTGTCGCCTCGGACACCAGCCGCTCCTTCTGCTGCTCCATTGCATAAATGACGGTCTTTAGGTCTTTGAGTTCCTTCGTCCGAGTGGCTTCCATGAGATCGTTCTCTCGGTCAAAGCGTTCCCTCATGTCATCGATGATTCGTTCCAACTTCAGTTTCTCATCTCTTAACACCTGCGGGCGGGGCGGTCATAAAGGCGGGTTGGTTGCCGTGTAGCACAGCCTGTGTCCAGCCCCTTGTCATTGTTGCGACCTGCTGTTGTGCTGAGAGGATTGGGGAAGGGGAGGCGGGGGGATGGTGGATAATGCCGGCGCCAGCGCAGGCTTTGCATGCACTCAGGAGAGGATGGGGGCAGGGGCTCCAGATAGCTCCTCAATCGTAGCACAGACTGCAAGCTTCAACTGATATGCCGTGAGCCATCCGCGCATGTCTGCCATGGTGCCCAAGCGCGGGGGACATGCGATCGCATCAACCCATTGTGGACAGGGGAAGGGGGGGGGGGGGACAAATGCACACAAAGACCTCAGAAGTAAAGGGGGTAAAGGTGATGAAGAGCACCTACGAAACCGATGGCCATACGACTTGGACGCTACACGAGCCAACCACTGTCAGCACATCAGACAGGCCATTCATCGCGGGAGTCAGTGCGCGCACCATTCATAACTCGCGAAGGGCTGCAAGGGCAATGGGGCAGGGGGGGCGGGTACACACCTCCTCTGCCAAGGGATCTTCGTTCCATGAGTAAAGATCAACGGTCGTGGACGGCCGCACCCCTTTGTACTGCAGCACAAACACCTGCTCCTTTAGCAGCATCAACTCGTTCAGAAACGCCGTGCGCTGCTCCGTGAGCTGAGCCTCCCGGCGGACCAGCTGCCCCTCCATCGCGCTCAGCCGGATCTTAGAGTGCCGGACTTCATCCAAAAGCACCTCATTCTGCGCCTTTAACTCCGCAAAGTTCGCTTTCTCCTCCAGCAAATCATCCCTCATCAGCCGAATTAAAGTGTCCGGATCCCGGTCCTCGGGTGGGACCATCGCGCGCTGGGCACGCCGGGCGACATACTGCAGATGCCTCTTGATATCCTCCTGCGCGATTTCCAGGAACTCATGCACCAAACGAGGGTCATGGGCCAGGACTTGATACCGCCCAATGGTCAGGTCCATCAGCTTTGCACATTGTGCGTCAATCACTCGGGTCAGCTCCGGAGGGAAGTATCCCTCCGTGGGCGCTCCGAGGGACTCCTTTCTGTCCACCAATCTCATATCTGACACTGATTGGCTGGCAAGAGGAGGGGCCAGTTTAGTGGTGCTGCTGCTCGGCGCTTCATCGTCAGGGTGGGCGTCTTTTGTTTCACAGGCCCCTGTCAGCAACGGAAGAGAGCCACCGGATTCCATATGTACACGGATTCATGCACTTTCACAACATCTAATGGGCATTTTTAAACATGGACAAAGAAGACACCTGGACAAGAGTGTGCCGTGCCACTTCTGACACAGCACAGCAGGAGGACAAGCTCCACCATGTTTGTCAGGGACCCACCTTGCAGATAGTGCTGTTTAACCAAGAAGGAATGAAAAAACATTGTTAAAGGTGACGCTATATACGACCCACCTGAGTCTAACATCAATGGTCTGTTCAATAGAATTCAGGGGAGGAGTCAAGAACAAGAGAGGGGATTAAAGGGGTACCCACATTGTACGAAGATTGGGTCCCCCACAATGCAGGAGGGACCCCGATTGCATCGACATAGCACAAGAGGGTGCAGAAAAAACACCCTGTGGAACTGATGCATTTTCTTTGGGGACTAACCAGTGAGGGGCCCGGGGGATCAATGGTCGGTGCTGATCGACTGAATGTCCCCGCCATAGACACTTTCAGCCATTAGTCCAGAGGTTCTCTCACAGATGCAGGGGCCCGGGGGGGGGGGGGGGGGGTTGACAAGTACACCTTGCAGACCTTGTGCTCTATTATTGGTTTGTAGACTTGTGACTAGCTTGCCATACTCCCCAAATATATGTATGCCCATACCCCCACATGCACCATACTCCCCAAAGGGAAGCAAACGCCATACCTTACCTTACTGTCTTTTGCTGATGCATCTGCAAATGCATGTATACCATCTGTCTACCTTTTCAGATGTAGCTATGTTCCTTTGTCGACCCTTAGTCATCCCATGTATCCCTCCTGCCCTCTAGCAATACTTTCTTGAGGATGGCCCACATGATAAAGCACCCCTGGTCAAAAGCTGGTTGGCCTGCATCGCTTTCCATATCACACGCTGACCTTGAGACTGAGCTTACTGGACAAAGCAACTTTCCCTCAGTGGAAGACTTCCCAACAGCCGGCATCAATGCTGCTACCCCGCCCCCCCTTTGTCCAGCCCCCCCCCCCCCCCGGGACGACGGTTCCCCCCAACGCCAACCCCAACGCCCCGGGAGGGGGGGGGGGGGATGGACACCACTCCCGACCAACCATTTACCAGCGTATACTCTGTAGAATTCATGGCCGGTCAGGTGCTTGTTGTAGGTCGCTCAAGGATCTGGGATTGACGGTGACACACCTGCACGCTCGGGTGCGGGTTTGGGTGCAGGTTTAGGAACTGTTGGGGCCACCAGTTTTTGGGGGATCCACTTTTGCTCTGGGATGTCCCGAGTGAAATACAAAAAAAACAAAACGGCCTTGAGGGAACATTTTCAGAGGTTTGAGGAGTGCAATGGGTCAAAACAAAGGAGGTGCACATGAGCTGTGAACGAGGTCACACAGCTGCGCAGTTCTATGCAATATGACATTGACACGTTTTTTCCAAGAACTGGCCAGCGACCCCCCCCCCCCCCCCGGGCCATGAAGCAACGGATACTCAGCTACCGAACGCCCCCGTGTCACAGGCGACCGGTCACTGCTGGCAATTGTTTGGCTGGTTCACTGGACCCCGCTCCCTCAAGACACGGACGGGCACAGTATAAGCCGAACCACCATCTGACGGGCGGGAGCGCGCTGCACACTGTTGAGAAGAGAGGCAGTGACGCCAAACTGGGGTTTCTGGGGAAACCTGGGTTCTGTTGCACTTCCCTCCCGGGGGGATGGACAGGGGGGGGGGGGGGGACATGGGGGGGGGGGGGGTACTATCTACTTCTAACTCCTTGACAAATGATTGTGAAATATTTTGGTCAATGTTTGCCTTAAAGAAGTCAGTGTATCCCAAGCACGCTAGAGAGAAGTCGGCGCCCTCATCATTGAAAATGTGTGAATCACTGTCAACCCGTAGGTCCATGCAGTGTTCTATAGAGGGAATCCTTGCACTGCACGCTACTTCTAGGACATATTGTCCAAGAAAACCTCCAGATTGACCCCTTCCAATCGACACTCCAACTAGCCCAACATTTCCTACATTCCCTCGTAGGGGGGAGGGGGGTTGCAGACCGGCCTGAGTTTTGACCCTTCCCAAAATGGCACCTAAGGGTGATGTTGCACGGTGCGCCCATGGTGCACCCGGTCGGTGGAACAGCCGGTGGAACACCCAGTGAAATTTTACTTGGTGGAACAGCCCTCATAGAAACACACCAGCAAGCCACATATACACACCCAAAAATGCTTGGAAATCTCTCCGTACACTAAACTATAAAACATGGAGTTTGCACGCTGCATATGCGGTTTAGGCAACTCCCCCAAGCAGAGCAAACCCATTGGTTACAAGAAGTGCATAAACACTGCTCCTTCCCACAAACATTGCAAAATTAAGAGGAGAGGGTATGTTGAGAAGTCTAAAAGGGAGCACCATACATTTGCAAATTGAGACAAACCCCTCAACAGCACTGGAAGGTTCAACGAACACAATCAGAAGAGGCTATGAGCTAAACTGTGAGTGCTTGGTCATGCCAGACGGCCAAATCTCCACGCGGTGTGTGCATTGCGTCACGTGTCCCCCTAGGGTCCAACTAGTCAGCAACAAAGAAAACTTTGCACTACATGCACTACATGCATGAAAAACATTCCCAGTGGACAAAGACCCACGCGCAAGAGATTCCCAATGGACAAGACCCACGCGCTAGAGCGATCCTGCGTCACTAAGGGAGTATTTGCACTGTGCGTGTACCGCACGTGCACCGTGTGCGCACTGTGCAGGGTAGTTGAACAATGACCCTTGCAAAAGGGTCCACATTGGAAGGTCCTGTAAAGGCTGGAAGGTGTAGCTTGGTGGATGGGTATCACTTCCTAGATGCTTGCTACTACTTGTTGGATGATTCATGGAAACACATGGTGCCTTTTGGGTGCTTTGGGCTACTTCCTCATGGTCATTTGTTGGTATTTCCTAGTGGTGTTGGGATGTGCGGTGGCAGTTCTCGGTGGTGTTTGGAGGTTTGCTGGCAATGCCTAGCGATGGACTACGCATGCGTAGTTCAATTGGATGTGCCGGTGCTGAACAGCTTGGCCATTACCTCATCCTTGATCGCAATGAACCGCCCACATTCAGACACTGCTTGAACAGTGGCTACAACTTGGGCACCAGGAGAAGGAGGAGGAGGAGGAGGAGGAGATGCGGTCCCCCGGTAGGGCGCACCCGCGGCACATCCCCATGGTGCCTGCCGGCCCTCACCGGTCTGACCGCGACCGAGAGGGGGGTCTTTGTCCCGACCCGTGCGGCTAAGCATCATGGCGGCGGCTCTCCTCTTCGTCTCCTCCCCTTGTCCCCTGGCCCGCACAACGTGCACGCACTGCCACCTTATACGCTGCTGGAACCCCCAAGGGGCACGAATTGGGGGGCCAGGCAGAGCGCCAGCTCCACTTCCGGCACGGTCCGCCACCCCCCCTCGGGGAGAGGGACACGGTCTCATGGGTGTGGGCCCTTAGCCCCCCAGGTACTACCAACTGGGCGGCGTTTGGCCGGCAGGTCACGGGGGCTTGGTCCGTAGCCCAATCCCCCCCCCCCCGCCGCCGCAAAGCACTCCTGCCGGAGGTGTCTGTGCGCGGACCTATACCCTCAGGCCCCTTCGGCCCCGGCCCCGGGAACGTACTTGGGTCGGACGGCGCCGCGCGGCTAGCGAGAGGGTCGGAGGGCGAGCCCCAATAGTTGATAGGTGACCCGTGGTTGGTACCCGGCCATGCGCAGCGTGGCCAGGAGCATGTCCCACAGCCGGCGCACCAGCCATCGGTCGTGGGGCTCTCTCGTTTCATACAGCCCCATGTAGCGGTGTGGCGACCCATAGGTGATGAGCCAAACCAACCGTCGCGCGGGGAGGCCGCCCGGCCCGTCGATGATAACCACTTGTGCCTCCCGGACCGCACGGGGCCAACGGCCCGGAGCCCTGGGCAGCGGCCGGTCCGAATACCAAAGGACACGTAGGGATCCCCCCCCAGTCCGAGGGCAGCTGTTGCCATGGAGGCATGACGGTAGTGAGCTGCCCACGCTCGTAGACGGGCCTCAGCAGGCTCGCCCCGGGCCAAAATCCGGCCATAGCTGGCCGGGCTCCCCATTCATAGGCGGTCGGGTCAAAACTGTCCGGGACCCGGGTCGCCAGACCCCACGTTTGCCTGTGGGCGTCGCGGTAGTAGACCTCTCGCGCCGCCGGGATGATGGGCATCTCGCGTTTGCGGTGCAGGGCGTCCCAAAAATTTACGATGAGGGCGCGGCTCCCACCACCAGCCCCCGGTCATACAGGTACCCCAGATCCTCGACTTCCCAATCGCCGAAAGGGTCCAAGTATATGGTACGGAGCCCTGGTCCAGGATGAGGATCATCGTCGTCCGGCGAGCCCACGCTGAGGGCGAACGCATCCGGACCATACAGGACTATGACGCCCCACGCCGACACCGCTTGCCGCTTCGAGTGTGCGCACAAGGTGTCCAAGCGCATGTGCAATTGGGTGTGCACAGCCAACCGGAACAGATGTCACCATGGGGCAAGTAGCGACCCAATGTCGGGTCCCCACCCCTCCCTGGCATGCGGGGCAGGGGCGGAGGTCCCCCGCATGTCCCAGGCCCTCACGCCGCGCCATCGTGCGGAGATGGGCACCCCAACGAATCAGGCCGCGTTCCGTGACTGTGTGGTACACCGACAAGGATTTACACACGGTCCGCTCAAGAGTCTCCGTGTGGAGATACCACAAGCGGCGAGCCGCGGCTTGAACCAAACGGTCCAAGTTGTGTACCTAGACGGTGTTGTGGGTAAAGCACACCCGTGGATCCTAGAGCCCATGGACCCAGCCCACCTGATGTTGGGCTTTTGGCCCGGCGCTTGGCCACACCGTCGGCGGCGTCCAGCAGGGAGTCCAGAAAAGTGCCGACGCGGTGGGAGTATAGGTGCTGGGGTACATCGAACCCCCCGGCCAGTAATCCCCGGCAGGCCCATAGCAGGTCGTCGGAGAGCGGTGAGGACCCCGGGTTACGGGATTGAATGCGTCTATGTACCCCTTGCTTTCGTGGAAGGACCATTGCTGGCCCCGTGTACCCCAAATCACCGGCTGAGTCCCGCATGCTCGCAGTACCTCCCACGCGACGTAGAGCTCCGCCTCGTAAGACATGTCCACGTGCACCGAAATAGGTATGGCATACGCGTGGTGCCACCCGTCTCCGGATCCGCTACCACCAAGCCCCCCCCGGCCATGTGGTTGGGGTACCAGGAGGCGTCTTGCATGAAGACCGCCTCGTTGGGGATATCCCGCAAGGTGATGCCCCTTGGGACCTGCTCCCGGGCCCACTGCATGTTCTTGGGCCATGGAGGGAGGATCCCCGGTCCGCGAAACCGCGAGGGCCAACCAGCTCTGCGGGTGCAGGCCCAATCCTGGTAGCCGGCCGCCAAGGCCGCATGAGCATCGTCCGCCTCTTCGACGGTGCTCGCAACCCCCAGGGGGTGTTTAGGCACCTCCACATGGTGGTCCTCCAACACGGCCCAGACCCGGATGTCCATGAGCCATGTATACTGGAGGAACCTATCGTGGTCCGTGGGGTGGCAGTCACAATCCACCAAGCCCCTACGTACGCACGGCATGTCCGGGCTAAACCGCCAAAGGGCACAGAGTACCCCATTTGGGCTCTTGAGGCTGGGCCTACCAAAGGGGCCTCACACACACATTCCAAGCATCATACCTCAAATGCAAACCCCCCGCCCTTTTGCGGAGGGGGTACCCACCAGTCCAAACCACCTACCCCCTAGTTGGGGGAGGGGGCTGCCCCTTTTCGATGCACCCAAACCAGAAATGTTCTCAGAGGGTTCCTACTGGTTGCAAGAGGCTGTTGGCTGCTTGTTGCTACTGGGGCCACAAGTAGGTCACAAAGCGCACCACACACGCACATCCTGGTATGCATATGCAGCAATTTGCGGCAGTTTCAATGACATCCATGATGGACCAATCCTTCTGGCTTCCACCGTCACCCGTGTTCTTGCTTTGAGCATATTTTGTCAACACAAAGTGTTTGCATCCTACAATACAAAAAGGTGCTCCTCGGTTAGCAGGTCATCATTTTGCCTATGGCTGATACAAGTCGATCAAGTTTCATGTCATGTCCTCTTAACTTTCGGAGGAACGTTGAGAGGAGAGTGCAGGGGGTCATACTGTGCAGGACCCTGGACACGCTAAGTAGAGGGGAACCACAGACAACTGGAGAAATCAGCAAAAAAAAGAAAAAAACTGTGTGTAGTGGGGGGGCGGGGGGGATTTGGTACGTGCAAAATTTGGAAATGGTGAAACTTGGTGCAGATAAAATTTGGCATCCATTCTAAAATAACACTGAAACATTTGGTACAAAATTCCCAGACTGTGGCACAACAAGCATGGTGGTTGTTATTTCCTATGCTATTTCCTTTGATTAGCAGTCATTTCCTAGAGGCTTTCGGATGCTTGTTGGCTCCTGCAATCACATTGCAGCGGCTCCAGCTAGCCTGCTAAAGAGTCCTTGAGAGTACCATGCCTTTGCCCTCCGCCAACCCTTGCAGGAATGCATCATTAAAGGGAATTTGACAGCTTGGCCCTTCGAGCCTGTTTCGTACACACACACATACCCCATCCCTTATCTGAACAGGCTTGGAGGGCCCTGCCCCCCCAAGTTGCAATGGACCGGCAGCCCAATGCCATGTCGGCCGATTCCCCATCTGCAGCATATACTTTTGCTTAAAAATCCCCCTTGTACCCATGGGAAACCAAGCAACTAGGCCACTGTCCGTTGCTTTTCTGCATTTATCATGGACACCTATGAGCACTGATTTGGTTTGCATACTCGAACAGCGAACACTTGCCGCGCCAGCAGCCCCATGGAGCATGAGATGTCTTGCCACTGTGAAATACACTATCTGTTCTAGGCTCGCATCATGTTCAACAATGGCGAAATGAGCAACAAGAATAACCACATAATAGAATGCAAAGACATGGCCAGCAATCGACCTGGACTTGACTGTCCCACCACACAAGGCAGGTTAACAGGTGGTGGCAGGACAAAATGGAGTGTTTTGGCATTTGGCAGGGTCAACAATGCACCAGGACAGAGTTTCACCATGAGTCTACACCTAAAATATAGATCTCCAAGGGCAGGTTGCACAAACAACGAGCACCATCATCAAGAACCAATAGGTAAGTATTTCGCGCACGTAACACTGTGCAGCAGCAAACAGGCGACCACTAAACTGGCAAATGGCACTTGGGATGCGCCATCGAATCCTGTGGCCAAATTCCCTGTCCCCTGCTGTTCTTTGGCGGGGAGTTGTGTGTACACACTCCCCTTTCCTCGTGCACGAATAAGGGCAAAGGCACCAAAAGTTGCGGAAACAGCACCTGATATTCTTCACAAAGCTATTGCATTTTTGCGACCATATGACACACACGGCGGACAATGTACCCGAAAAATTGCCCTTTGGAGATGACCGCAGTCTTATTCCCACCAAAAAGTGGTCGCTGCAAAATCCATGGTTCTGAAAATTGCGGAAACGACCCCCTATGTGGTTCGACAAGGCGTTGTCTGCGCAAGGCTCAGGGGGGTTACATGCGCGGTTCAAGCGTCACAGCAGAGTTTGTTTGGTCGTTTAGGGGGGGAGGGGTTGCAGCCTGGCCGTGAGCGCATCAGATATTGCAAGGGGCATAGTCATCATCATTCACACTCCAACAGTTTGAAAATCTAAGCAAAGCCCAGGTGATATAAGGTTAGTGAGCAGTCATAGGGAGCAATATTGTCAAAATGAGACAAGCGACAGCTCTGCATACACTCGCCGTCTTCATACTACATTACATCTGCACCACTTCTGAGGTTATCAAAAGCTGGCCTTCATTCGGCCTGTATATTGCGCTTTGGAGTCTCTGGAAGCGCAGTCTCAGATTCCCCAAGGCGGAGCACACTGGCCCTCTACCAAAGGCCACCTTTTCATCAACGGTGGTATGCCCCAGCATTCAATGAGCAGTTCAGTTACCACTGACAAGTCCGGAGCTGGGGTGGGTTGTGGTCTTGCTGTCTTAGGGGTTGGCAGTGATGTTTGGAACGAGTGAAAATTTTTCCTTCGCATATGTCCCTGTGCAAGCCTTCCCATCCATCTCCATGCTTCGGACTGCAGCGATCTACCGATGGTTATCCACACAATCCCCACCCCACATGGCATTGTTGTACCTAAAAGCACCAACGCACTACGTCGTGCACTAATACCCAACTGCCGAATGAGGGTGAACAGGCAAACGCCAACGGGCGCCACACGATACATACCCGATACTACGTAACAGCAGGGAACCGTCGACAGACTGATACAAAAGCCACCGACTGTGGCCGGGTGACCACCGGCGGCGGTTGGCGGTCGGCCACCCGCACTTCTGCCGCCTGAAATCGTAGGCGGTCCGTATGTACCAGGGGAACTGGAGACAGCAAAGCCCATCCTTCAGGACAGCCCTGCGGAGGATGGGCTGGGCCGCCACCGGATCGATGGCTCGGTCCGCAGTGAAGCGCTGCCGATGCATTTCTGTTCGGGATTGGCTGCCTCCGAGTGGGTCCCGGAGGCCCAACTGCGGACAGGCACTTCCGTCATGGACGAGCAGCGACGGTTGTGACACGGTGAAGGGGGGGAGGAGTCAAAAACTCGAAGGCGACAGGGGCAGACACAAGGCAGACGCACTCAAGTCTCGGGTGTTCAACTTCGTTTTGGGTCGGGTCAGAAGTAATGCTTGGCACCGACTGAGTTTGGTCTCAGCTCAAGGCCCTCGAAAGGCCGGCGATGAACCCCGCGGCTGCAAGTGTGCCCTACTAAGAGGCCAGGCCCTGACAAGCGCTTCTGGCATGAGTTCCAGAGCCCCCGTCGGGCCTGTCACTCACGTCCAGACAATCACATGCAATCTCATGGGGCTGGTCTTCCCTGGCACGACCCCCCCCCGACCGTCCCCCCCCCCCCCCCGAGGGACGACGGTTCCTCCACCCTGGGGGGGGGGGGGGTTGTCGCCAAGTGACCCCCCCCCCCAGGGGGAGGAGGGGGCACCACCGCAGACCAAACACTTATCAGCCGATGCTGTGCAGAATTCATGGCCGGTCACTTGCTTCCTGTTGGTTGCCCAGGGCTGACATGCATGGATGTCCATAGTGTGAGGCGCATGATGCAAATCAGCAGGATTCGCAATGCACTGCATCGGTTCATCAGTTTTCTGACTGCCCCTCCTGATTAACAGGGGCAGTGTAAAACTGCGTCGGATGTTCCCACAGAGCTGCACACGTTGCCCATCAGCGACAGGGATGACCGAGCTGGCTGCAGTCGGCTTCACCGCAGGCTGCTTTCCACTTTTGGGTGCAGATTTGGGTACTGTTGGTGCCGCCTCGAAAACTGACCATTTTCCGCGCTACCACGATGCGCTTGTCCCGTCGATCAATGATCCACTGCCTCAAGCGCAACTCCACTGCATTGTGCTGGGTTTTGTTCCCCCGGGGCCATGCACCACCCTCCACCAGAGTCCACAGTATCTGAAAGTCTGCCCACCGGTAGCCCACAGTTGCGGTCCTGTGCAATATAACGCGGATGCGTCTTTTTTTAACGAGCCGGTGACCCACACCCCCGGATGGACAAAGAGGGGGGGGGGGACTCATCATTCTACAAAAGAGCTTAGAGTGAAAGAACCGCGACTGCCTGCAACACTGGGTACTGTCAAACGGGATTTGGCCGGAAGGGCAGGGTTCAGGTGTGGGGGTAGACCCCTGTGGGCCGCGCTGTTTTGGTGCAGTGCCATTCATGGTTCAGTTTCGCAAAATGTGTGGGAGGCAGGCCAAATGGCGTCCATTTCTGTGCGTTGTGTTGATCCAAGGGGTGGGGGAAAATTGGCTTGCGCGGGGGGGGGGTCGTTGGAGCCCCTTTTCCGGACCCCCCCCCCCCCCTCCTTGGCTCCCGTGACGGGGCCTTCAAAAAGGTCATAGATGGTGGTAAATAAAGTTGAACTTCCATTGAGGGGGGGGGGGGGGGCAGCAGTGGTGGTATTTATGTCCGGTCAATTCCGGCTACATCCCATAGCACAAAAAAAAATTGAGGAGATGTAGCGCCCCACCTTGGCCTCCTGCTGCCACAGACGACTGAGAGGCGGAAGTCAATGACGACACATCAGAGGAATCGGAATCAGAACTTGAGGTGTCATTGCTTGAGTCAGAGCTAGTGTTGGAGTCCGATTCAGATGCAGAGCTGGACGCGGAGCATGTGGAAGGGGCTGAAGTGGTAGGATGTGATGAAGGAGCATAGTTGGGATCAGCCAATTCCGAAGCAACGTCGCGTCTTTCTGAGGAACACTCTGGACAAAACCAGGAAGAATCAGGGATGCAGGCAACAGGGGGGACACAACATTGTTGATGATAGCCCACAGTGGTACTATGGTCACCATCACAGAGCAAGATATCATTCCCCTCGGATGTCTCTCCGCTCAAACAGATTGCGCAGACAATATCCGAGCCATCAGAGTCCGGTTCATTTTCCAGGACATCTTGCACATGGGCCATTTCAGCACTCTCCACAGGCAAGCCTTTAGCCTCCCTAATAATTTGAATGTAGTTGTACACCCGCTGCACCAACTCAGGTTTTGGGCCATTGCTACACAACCCCTGGTTCATGAGTACTCGCTTCAAATTACTAACAGTGCACTGTCCATTGATCCCCAATGAACCACGCAACTGTCGCAAGAGGCGTTCCACGTCAGCCAAAACACCTCCCCTTCGGATCTGCCACAAGGGTGTCACACCTGTGAAACATCAAAACCCTAACATCACGGTTGAGCGCACTAGGGAACTGCCCCCTAGGCCCTGCCCGTGCCCCTTTTATACCCCGTAGGGACCGGCGGGAGTTAGTTCCGGAATTCAGTGAAAAAATGGCAAAAATGGGGGAAAAATTGGTACTTTACCATGGTTTCTGTCACGGGAGCCCCATTGCTAGACCCCCCCCCCCCTCCTTCGGGGGGCTCCCGTGACCCCCCCCCCGCGCAAGCCAATTTTCCCCTTGCCAAGTGCGACAAAGGCCTGGGGCTTGCGATCTGATCCCACCCCCTGTCTTACTTACAACAGGCCCCTTAGGCAATGGAGGCATGTGTTGTGGTAAGCCCTTGCGGCGCATCCGGTTGGACAAGCCCGTCAACCCTATCGGACTCGTACTGCACTTTGCTTGTTATCAGCAGCTGCACCGATTGTGACAGCACAGCGGACAGCCTGTCGCCGTCCAGTGCGCGCCAAGGAGCATGAAGATTCCAGAGGCACAGTGAGGCAGGCGCATCAAGGGGACAACCCGCCTGTTGGGGGACGGAGCGATGTGGTCGGTGGTGTTCACTGACTGCCGCCACGCTGACCGTCTTTGCTGAGCCCGTCGTTGGGCATTGGGGGCAGGGGATACGTGCAAAGGGTTGGCCCAACATGCAGCTCGGAAAATAGAGCGACGATTTTTGTGCAGTGAAACGTGATGTAAGAGGGACGGATAGAGAGGGCGTGCACGGGATTACCCAGCTCTGTTTGGCGGTCTGGGCAATAGCTCACAGAAGGTGCAAGGCACTTTCTCTTCTTTGCGTTGTGCAACCAGCCTGGGTAGCACCAGCGCTGTATTTGTGTGTGTATGTGGGTGTGCTTGTCAGAAGCCTGTTCGCGCAGAAGCCTGTAAGAGAGACTGAATGCAGAGCATTGTTCCGGCTTTCCGTCAAAATTTTTTTGTCCGGGTCAACCAACTGCAAACCCGAAATCCAAAAAGCTCGTGAAGCAACAACTAGGGCAAAACAAATCCGTCGGAGCCAATGTAACCGGCAGTGCACTGTCTCTCGTCTTGAGCGCGAGGCAGCCCGAAAAAGGTGCAGGGTCCAGAAATGGGTTCCAAGAAGCCCGTCCCCCCCGAAAAAACACTCTGGGTGTTCAGAAGCCAGTCTGAGCGAGGCGATGTCACAATTGCATTACACGCGGCCGCTCCGTGCTGACCTCAGAGTGCAATGCAGGAACGAGCACCACAACGACGACGCGATACGATCACATATCATCTGCGATCTACCCACAAACATAAGCCGCACTTCTTTTTCAGTTCTTTTTCGGTATTATCGTACAGTTCCATCATTGGTGCTCACCCAATCCTGTCAAAAGCTGAGAGCTGCAGCGGTGCACATCCGCCAACAGCTCATACTCGCCCCCCACCATATTTCTGGGCCGTGCTTTGTCACACCCATCGACTGCTGCAGCCTCCTCTGTGTCAAAGTCATCACAAATGTCGGCAGAGCAGGCGCTGCTCCAAAAGGGCCGGCTCAATGTCGGCCGTGGTGCCCTACACCACCTCGCCGGAATGGGTCAGTGTCGTGTCGTGTCCGTGTCAGACTGGACCAATTGGTGGTCCATATCATGGGAAAATTCGGTATGAAGGGGCTAGAGGCACTGACTGCCACACATGCTGTGCCAAGTTGATTGAAAAAAATTGGATTTCAAGCGGAAATGACGTGTACCATTTCTGTGCACCGTCCCGCATTCGTAGTCATCAATCTGCACCAATCAAAGTACCTCCGTTCCAGAGCTATCGGGAACGGCGCAAAAAAACAAGCCTCTGCGGGCAAACGGCTGTGATGGAGGAGGGCAGCAACGACTGCAGAGGAAATGCACGGGTAGAGAAGGCGCAGAGTGCGGTCTACGCACACCATGCATTGAAATGCTTATGCACCCTGCACATCAAGCGTAGCGTGGTCCCGCCTGACTACACAACAATTACAGAAAGAAAAAAACGGGACGTGCATATGTCACTGCATCAATGACACATGCGTGTATCGCTGCGGCAGTCCTGAAATTGCCTTGAGCCTCCCCGCCCCGCCCCTTTCCGAGCTCACAGCCCTCAACTCACTCCCACCACAGCAAATCGAAGTCCCATCCCTTTACCTCTCAATCCTGAATTGGCCCTTGTTCCAGACCGCGTGCCTCACGATCTGCTCTGTAAAAAAAATCGCCCCCGAACACCCCGGGCCAGGTCTGCAGCTCCTTATTGCCTGCAGAGCAGGACAGCGCAGGAAAGTGTAGCGATGCCGCGCAAGAATTGAGGATCGGGGCTAAGCGCCAGACGGCGGGGCCTCACAGGGAGGGGCCAGTCAAAGGGTGAGAACCTGATACGCAGGGCTGTTCCTGTTCACCACGTGACTCTCGATCATAGGACATCGCAGGGCGTCAGTTACGACCACAATGACTCCCCGACGGCGGGGCTGATACCACGGCTGCTAAGGTGGGGGAGTCTCCCAGGCAACTCGCATTGTCTCTGCTTTGCTTTGCTTTATGGTTCGCCACTTCCAGCGTTGAGGGAAATGGGCCACATGTGAGTCAAGGCAAAGGCTCATGCACCTGCCGCAGGAGCACCTATGGCACTAACCCAAAGTTGTCACCAACAGGGCCTAGAAATTCGATGTGCTTCGCGCAGTGCACATCGCACAATTTGGCAGTTGAAAAGCAAGACCTAAATGTTGCCATTCAAACCGCTTCAATATCTGCAGAAAAGAGGGATCATTCGTTTCAACATTGGGGCAGACGCCTCCGAAACGCAAAGTACTCACAGTCATCATCAAATCCATCAAAGCCATCATCTGCAATGTCATTGTGGGCCCTGCACCAGATCCACCGTTGAGCGGCACGGGCTGCCCACCCCAGAATGGACCTGACATCCATCTGTTGGGGAACGTGACAGAAATATTGGAGCCTGAGACTGTCCCCAGCCCCAACACTGGCATAGAGGATTGCTATAAAGTGGTGCGGCGCTATTGGATTCAGCGCGATGAGAGGGTTCACAAAATTCATCAGCTGCCTTGTGAAAAAAGTCTTCCACCAGTTTGGACTGATCAATCGCCCTGTCAATTGAGCGCCCGGCCCAGCCCCCCGCCCGCCCCCCCGCCCGGCGACTGAAAGCTCCCCACAACGGTCAGAGGCATTGAGGAGGGATGCACCGGCCGAGCGATTGTGCTCCCCAACGCATGGCATCTATTTACAAAATTGCACAACTCTGAGACGCAGCGGGGCCCCGTGGCGTCCCCACCTGCGGACTGGGTGAGCGCACAGAGGCGCCCCAAGTGCCTGGCCAGCCGCTGGTGTCTCCCACACACTCCAACACCTGCACGTCCCACGAGTGTACAGCCACGCAAGGATCGCAGGACATCCATCGGGGGCGCATCCCATCCCGAGTCTACCCGTCCTTAACCGCTGAACCTCCAGGCAACTCTTACGCGGATCTCGGCGGGGCCTCACCCGATGTGGTGCGGGCGCAGTGCACCTACAGGACTTGGGGGGGAACCCCATTTCTGAGGCATGGCGGCACGACACGCAAAGCACCCTGACCACGGGCAGAAAAAGTGTGCATGGCGAACCAAAGCTGCAGTGGGCAACTGAGACATAATATACAGCCTGACCGGGGGGTACAAAGCACTACCCGGACAGCACCCCATGCAAAGTGTCGCTGTGCCCCAAATCTAAAGTGGGGTCTACGAACCCGAAAAGCTCGGGGGGGGGGGGGGGGGGTTCGCCTGTCATCGCAGGATTGGGTGATGATGTGGTTCGCGGCAGTGGATGATTTCGCCACAAATCCCCCGGAGCACCGAGCTGGACGCTGGCGCGCCTCCCACTTGTGCTTGGACGTTGGCCGGAACGGCCCTCCGCCACAACCCGGACCCGACGGTCGCGCACGTCCAGGGGCTTGAACGCCCGCGGAGGGCGCCCAACAAACCCCTTTTTCCAGGAGCCCCCCGCGAGGCTGCCCACCTCCTGCGGTTTTTCACACACACACACACACACACACACACACACACACCCTTCACCCCCACCCAACGGGTGGGCACCCGACCCCCCCATCCACGAGGCGAACATGTACGTACACCCGCAAAAACCAAGCGGCACGCTCTTCCAGTCTTTATGGCAGATACACAGACCCCTTGGCAGGGGTCTTTGGGCTGCCTTCTGGCCTACGACCCCGTGCCCAATCACGCATCGCCACGGGTGGACGCCTCCCTCCTTGTCAAAGAGAGACTCGGGCCCCAACAGACTAGGGTCCCTACGCGGGGGGGGGGGGGGGGGGCTCGCATACGCACAGCCCAGATACCAAATCCATGGCACTACTGGCGGTAAGTGTCGTGGATGGGGGATTGCACACCGCTGAGCCCCCTGGCGCTAGAAGACAGCAGGTGATGAAAGACAAACTACGCCGCCCCCGACTGAATGATGGCTGACAACCAGGCTTTGCCCTCGGTGTGGAGAGGGTGCTGCGGTCTGCCCTGGACCGTTGCGGATACCTCCGAAAAGCTCTTGCCACCGGACCCTTCACCCCCAACGCCCGCTTACTTGCCCACACCCGAATGGCCCTGAGGCGCGCCCCCGACGATCGAACGCCCAAAAAGATGTCGGGGGGAAGGTCTAGGCCCGGGAACGGGGGTTGATCCGTTGCCCCTAGTTGCTCACATTGAGGATGTCCCGCCGTTTTTGGGGGTGGAGGATTCTCGTTGGAGATTCCTCACACTCCGACCACCGCCCTTTGGCCTCCGACTCAGATGTCGTCGTCTCCCACCATCATCGACTCCTCCTCCATCCCAAACATGCCGCTGGCCGGCGCCGGCCGCTGTATGTTCTGCACCGGCGACATCTGCACTGGCGGCGGCACCGGTGGGCCGACCGAGGACGCGCGCCGGGCCTCGTCGTGAAGGAACGCCGCCTGCCCCTGCCCCGGCACCACCGAAAAACGGCGAAGCTCTGTCTGCAACTGCGAAGACGCCTCCGAGTCGTCCCGCATGTAGCTCATCAACTGCAGTTCGTCCAGGCGGATGTCGTCGGGGTCTGAGTCGGTGCGGTGCTCTCCAGCGAAGGGGTTCTCGAGAGAGCGCTGCAGAAGAAAGATTACTAATCAGATTCCGCCATTTAGGGATGTGGCAGATGTTGTCCGGTTCTGCAGCCAACCCATGTGTGCACTAGGAAGGGAGAGAGAAAAGATCCTGATTCCAGGAGAGAAAGAACTTCGCATAGTTGCCGGTTCTAAGGTATTCTCGGGAAGCGATGAATGAATGAAGTGGAAGAAGAATAAGGAAGTTCTGGGACCAGCATCAAAGAAAGGGGCTAAAAGAGAAAAACCCCACGAGAAGGAGGGAGAGATAAATAAACCAAAGGCGCACAAAGAAGGCCAGAAAGCGATCTGAAAAGGTAAAGCAAGAGAGAGTCCAGGAGGGAAGAATACGCCGTGTGTCGCGCTTCGCGCTTTGTTGCCCCCCTCCGCCCCCCTCCGGTTTTTTCTGCCCCGCCTCTTCTCGCTCCCGCTCGTCCTTGGTTCCTGCTGTTCTCTTGTCCCCTTTGCGTGTCCGGTTCCTCCGTGCCGCTTGCTCCCTCCCTCTTGCCCTTGCGTTTCGGTCTTTGCCGCTGTTGTGTCCGCTCGTGGCTTGCCCCCCCCCCCGGCACCGCTGTGTGTCGCGCACGGCATCTCCGGGGGGCGCAACAAGCCAAGAGCGGACACAGGTGCAGGAAAGGCCGAAACGCAAGGGCGAGAGAGAGGGAGCAGAAAGCACGGAGAAACCGGACAGGAAAAGGGGACAAAGCAAAGAAAACAGCAGAAGGGGCGGAAGCCAAAACCGGAGGGGAGGGGGTGGGGAAGAAAGCAGAGTTGATGAAAAGTAATCCCCGGAACCACAAAAGATGAGACAACTAAACTCACGCTGTCACCAAATGAGGGCCAGACATGTCGGACGCTTGGGGTTGCCATAGGTCATTCAAAACTCCCCATTTTTCACTACGCCCAAAAACAGCTGAGGGCCTTTCACAACTTGGGGTATCTGAGGATACTATGAAGGACCCCCCCCACACACACCGTTGGTTAGGGGGTCCGAGTTTTGATCGAACAACTGGTGCCTCGAAGGGACAAATGGCCAAACCCAGCTTCTCAGTGAGAGGGGAGACCTGAACATGGCCCTCATGGATGTTTCCTGGGGACTTTAGACTTTAGCGGGACTGTGTCTCAACTGTGCCGCAACTGGACGGATCGGGGCCCAGATTTAAGAGGGAGATTCAAGAGGGAGACTTAGGAGGGATCAGGGATCAGAGTTACAAGCCACAAAATGTGCCCTTCCGTAACCAACAACGGGCTGTAGTGTCGCGACGATACGAAATCAAACGCCTCATAATTGTGAAGTGCCGCGCCCACTGCGAAGTTGTGACCACGGGAGTTCTCTTTGGGCCGTTTTATGTCCCTCTTGAAGGGGGCGTATCTGCCTCACCCACAGCTCCTTTGTGCCTGGAAGCAGCAATTCTTTCCGAACCAATGAATGCTGAACACTGCTTGTGGGGGGCCCCTGGGCGCCGGCAGCAGCAGTGTTCAGTGCAGGCTTTGATGCTACGTACGTTTGCCGCATGCCACAAAAAGCACTTGTGGGCCCATTTCTGGACTTTCTTAACAACAGCACAAACGGAATGGTCAAGGCAGGACCAGAGGTCGCAGACTGCGTCCATGTGCATCCGACCCAACCCGACCCGACCCGAGCCGACATCCATGTGCATCCGACCATGCGTGAAATGTCACAGTATCCGAGAAAACTCGACATGGCTCTGT
This sequence comes from Eutreptiella sp. 'Long Island Sound 2002', assembly GCA_964036045.1. Lineage (NCBI taxonomy): Eukaryota > Euglenozoa > Euglenophyceae > Eutreptiales > Eutreptiaceae > Eutreptiella > Eutreptiella sp. 'Long Island Sound 2002'. Next base: position 73,788,373 of record OZ038386.1, read on the forward strand.
TCGGATTCAAAATCGAAAAATGCGAAAAAGATTCGTGCTTTCGAGGGGCCCAGGGGATGTTTCTTGCCCCACTGCCCCCTGTGTGACATTCCGTCGGGTTGCTGTTTCTTGACGGGGCCCTGGACAGTCACACGTTCTTCCCTTCGCATGCTGCGTCGGATCGCTGCGTTTTGTCGGCTGCTGCGGCCTGTGCTCCTGCTGGTGTCATTTCCGCGTTCGCGGAGCCCCATCGCTGGTGTACTGGAGCTGTGCTGGTTGCGGCAGGTGTCGTTTGTGCGTTAGCGGTGCCCCGTAGTTGGCGTTTCGGAGTTGTGCTGGTTGCTGCAGGGGTCGTTTGACGGTTTTTGCTGCCCACACACCTCCGCTCAGCGGTCGTCCACCACCTGCCTCACCGCAATTCCGTGTGCGTGAGGCCCAGGTGCCCCACTCCTCCGCGCGTTGTACCGGCCGTCCACACCCTGCGCTCCACCACTCCATGGGTCGCGCGTGCGCATGGCGCGCTCCTTGCCGGTCGTGGGTGGCGTGCGCTCCGTTATGGTTGACGCGGGTGGCGTGTGCGCCTGCGTGGTGTCCCGGGTGATTTACGCTGCACGGTGGCCGCGCCGTCGTCCTTGGTTCTGAGCACCCCGGTTTTGTTGGAGGTTCCTTCCCTTTCCTGGCCCACCACTCCTTTCCACAGGACGCCTCAGGGGCCCCAGCGGTGGCCCACTGGGTGCTGGATCTCCTGGGCGCAGGCGAACGACGACGTTGTGCTGCAGGGGCCCAGAGTGGGCCCTCTGGGTGCCCGATCACCTGCGCGGATTGACAACTCCACAGAACGCCCCCCGCTCCCTCGACTCTAACCGCCCTCACCAAATCTTTTGCAGGACATTGCTCTCCTACAGTTAAGTAATTAAGTACAGTTAAGTAATGGTGTGCGCAGGGCTTACAAAACTGTGGAGGAGAGAGAAGAGCGGATGAGCAGGGGGTTAACACGGGGACGTCAATCGACGCGGGCTGAGTGGGGGCTTAAAAGATCACCTGCAGATTAGTCAACAACAAGAACGGCAGTGTAATGAACCCAGCGGCCACGAAAGCGAGGACCGTGTGGCCCTGCGACGCCAGATGCGCGAAGTACGGCGCGAGTACCACCGGGATGAGGTACTGGCAGAAGCAGATGAAGGCGCGGATGGTGGACGGCGTGCGGTAGTCGCTGAAGGCTCGCAGGTGCTCGAAGGCCCCCAGGCCCTCCCGGAGGTCACGCACAGCATTGGCAACGAGTGGGGCCGGGAGGCCAGAGAGTCTGAGGATGTCATTGATCAGTGTGATCTCTGAGACTGTGTCGTAGAAGAGTTTGAGCTGCAGAGGGAAGGAGAGCACAGGTGGCGATGGGAAGCGCTGCACCGTGCGCATGACGTGGGGAGCTACACATGTCCTGTTGGGGGGAGGCAGCAGGCAGTAGGCAACCGGCAGGAAGGTCTAAACGAAGGAAACCTTGTAGGCCCCGCAATTGAGGTACCAATAAACATGGAGCACAGGTTCCAGGGCCTAGCTCCCCACCCTTGTCCAAGAGCCAGTGTTGCCCAAACAGAAAAGCTCAGGCGCTGGCAATTTCTCGGCAATGAAATCATGAATGGCGTGTTTCCAGCACTTGCAGTGGTTGGTGAACATTAAGCCCCTGACGTCCAGTAGCAGCTCCGAACACCCGGAGACCTGATAAGAGAATGAGGCACTGCACTGCCATATTGGCAGCCCAGTCTCATCCGTGTAGGGTTCCGCACATTATAGAACACAAACAAGCAGCTGGACCTGGTGGCAGATGCGGACCAGGCCTTGTATGCACCATGCCACGTGCACGTGTGACAATGTCCTTTCACACCGCTATCGGTGATGGCGTTTGGGCTCCTACTGTGTACTTCCTACCCCAGCACTCTCTGCGAGTTCGTGGACCGGTTGTATCTCTCTGGGGGGGGAGGGGGGGCTGGGGGAAAAGGACAAAAGAGGAAGGAAGAGCAAATCATACACACCCACACACACATCCATCTCGTGATTCATTTTCACTTGCTCTCTTCATGACCACCGCCTTTGCTGGAGGTCCTGTGGATGGCCCTTCTTTCTGCATTGGAATAGATCGATATCAATTGTACTCTTTTGGTCCAAGTTGAAAAGGTTAAGGCATTGAAAGAATGCAGCAATCGCCAAATCAACTTGGCCCCAAGACGGCTCGGCGAGTCTGCAATTGCCGGCGGCCCCTGCACACCCGCGTCCCAGAAACGACAGGGACTAGCTGCAGCCATCATTCACTGAGGCACAGCGTGTGTGCATTGCATTTGAGGGAGGGGAGTCAGCATGGGTCAGCAAGGGAGACTTGTCAGAGGTGTGCACCGTCGTTGGTAGACTATTCCTCCTGCATGGAGTCGGCAGAGGCCCTCGGAGTGATCCCCAAAGACCCACCTGGGCTCCTGCGCTGGGACACCCACATCCAAACCCCTCTGCCCTCCTCGTGGAGGGGTCCCAAAAAAGACCTGTGCGCACTTCTCCTTCTCGTTGCGTTCCATGAGATAGTGCCGTGCCGCTCCGAAGGCCGTGCGAATGCAGTTGCGGCTGCACTCGAGGAAATCCAGCGGCAGGTTGGGCTCAAACTGCCACCCGCGGTGCATCAGATACAGGTTCAGCGTGCACGCCTTGAAAGTGCCGAAGTGCAGCAATGCGCTCTCCCGGCGCTGGTACGCCGCGTTGACGGCGAATGACAGCGGGAACAAGAGGGTATTGAGCAGCATCGTGGGCTGCACTGTCAGGAGGACGTCGTTGCTGTGGCACAACCAGACCTGTAGTATGATGTGTGGGCATGTGACATGTGCTATACTATTTGGTAGCAAGTGCAGCTACATACATCGTGTGATATGTGGAAAGAATGGTGGATTGGATGTAATTTGTGAACCTATCATACTATGCATTTTGGCACAGTCAAATTGGTATGTCTGTTGCAGGTGTGGTTGTACCACGTCTGCGCACAGTATGTTGCTGGTGGGACTGTGCCACATTCCCATGCGGGCGTGCCGTCACGGATATCACGTACTCTGCTGAAAATTCTGGCTGAGCTGTGCCACCGACCAATACATTATATTGTATGATGTTTATGTCATTTATATGACCGGTATGGCTGCAGGTATGGCTACATTACAGCACATATGGGTCCAGCATATTGTAGATGTGACTGTGCCATGTACCCATCCATGACCTAATGGCTGTGACATACACCATGCATCGCCCAGTCTGTATGACAGCAGGTGTGGGTGTAGATGTCACAGAGAACCCTACAAGTGCTGTGCCACACAGCCGATGTGATTGTACCCTCATGATACAGATTGTAGGATTGCCACACGCACATTCATCAGGTGTGACTATCACATACCTTGCTGCATACAGGTGTAGCTGTGCCACATGCTGATACGCAACGGACAGCTTTGACTGAATATGCAGCACAACCAGCAATGACTGTAAATCATTCATCGGTGCCCTGCTACCGGTATTACAACGGATGAGGTCCCACAGTTGTGCTGCCTGTCATCAGGACATGGAACATGAGGATGAGGTGGCATTCAGAGAGCTGGCAGTGCTGTGTGTGCTCGTGAACATGCAAAGATACCACAACAATGATAACGGCCAAATAGGCAACGTCTGTAAACTGCAGCATGTGCAAAATGGTGTCGATGAAGAACAGTAACCGGCAGAAGAAGCGCTTGATATAGAACGGTAGCCGGCCGCATGAAGACAGAGCAGAGAAGTTCCGGGGCTCAAAGCCTGTGTCTACGATAGGCAGGTTGCAGAAGGCGGACTGCTGGAACAAGTTGACGTCGTCCCCTTCGTTCTCTTCCACACTGACACACATGGCATGAGGTTGGCCCGGAACCCAATTGGCACTTTCCAACACGCACAATACAAAGGCTCTCGCCTAAGTGCCGAAAATATCCATTGTTCAAGTATAGTGCTTTTTCAGCGAGTATACCCTCTCAAATGACAGACTATCAATGTAGTGAAGCAGCAATACTGTTGTCGCCGCACCGCCGGACGAAACCATCCATTTCGCCTTTTTCAGCGACACTATTTTCTGGAAAAGGAAAAAAAACACAATGACGATGACAACTGTCGATCGATGCGTTGAATTGCCAGGTATGCCAGCTTCAGATTTTCCCACGTGATCAGTGACACAACCAGACGTGCAGATGCTCACAACAGAAAGTACAATCTGAGGGAAGTTGATTGGTAAGCTGATGCCAATTATCTCTGTGTGTCCCTCATTACCTTTATCGCCCCTTCCCTCCCAAAACCTCAAAAACAGACCACTGTTGTCCGCTTGGGCCTTTTCGGGAACCAACCCAAATCAACCCGACACACCTGCGCTGCTCCCTGACCACTTCCGGGTGCATCAAGGACCGGGTCTACAGGTGCACATATCATACACTCCTCGGGTGCCTCTGTTTGTGCTGTGTTGTCGTTATTCTGCTGAAGCGCCCGCTGGGAGCCCCCTGTTTGGCCCCAGTGGCCCATGTCGGGCCATGCCGTGCATGGGGTGTGGTGGTTGACATCGTTGTCCATCACGGAGGTTGACCAAACGGCGGTGGCTGACAACATGAGGGCCATCATGATGTGATAGTGATGCATGGTGGTTTGCACTTAGACTACAAATGGACGACAGGTGGAATGTCTGTGGTTGTGGCCGACGGCACATGTTTGGCACTTTTGGTGGCAACAACATTGGGACGTTCATATGTGCATTGCCATCCTCAATCTCCCTTGAACACAGCTGTCTCCAGATGTTGGAACGCACACTTCTCCAAATGCTGGCGATTGATGCCATAATAAGACGCACAACACGCGGCGTGCCACTGCGACCTTCCCTGTCTGCTGGCCGTCTCTCACTCCCTCGTACCAGGGGTGGGGGGTTATGTCCAGGGGGCAATTATATTTGAACAAATTATGTCGCAATTGATTCCGTCCCAATCTTTAAAAATGCGTGGTTTAATTATGCCCCCTTCCTGGAAAAGTTTGCTCACCAAAACGTTGAATGTTCTTCGTTAACCAGATGCGTTTGGATAGTTGCTATTAATTCTGCCAGGGTTGTTGTTAATTCCTGGAGGCTGCTGGATGGGTGCTATCCATTCCTAGACATTCTTGAAAGACTTTTGGATGTTTGCTGTTGTTTCCTGGACACTTAGGGATGTTTGCTGTTCATTCTTTGTGATTGCTGACTGTTTTTGTTTCGGGACGCTTTTAGATGTTTTGTCCTTTGACGTCCTACAGAGAACACAGTGTCAATTGACACCGCGTCTCATCATTGTGGTGCATTCACTCGCTGCATGCAGAAAGCCCGCTGCAGCCGAACTACGTGATGGCCGAAGAAAGTATGCACCAGACCTTAAAATGGTGCAAAAATTGCGTCAGAAATTTTCGGGCAGAATTTGCCTAACAAAATGTGTCATGTCATAGTCCCCCTGTGTGGCATTCCATCGGGTTGCTATCTTTTTACAGGCCCCTGGACAGTCACCGGTTCTTCCCTTTGCATGCTGCGTCAGGTCGCTGTGTTCTGACGGCCACTGCGGCCTGTGTTCCTTGTGGCGTCGTTTCCGCGTTAGCGGAGCCCAGTAGTTGGCATACTGGGGTTGTGCTGGTTGTTGCGGGGGTCTTTTTATGGTTTTTGCTGCCCAATCCCCTCCATGTTCAGGTCGCCCACCACACGCCTCGCCATGTTTCCGTGTGCGCAAGGACCAATTGCTCCACCCGTTCACATGGTGTCCCGGTCATCCACCATCTGCCTCCCCACGCTGCCGTGTGCATGGGGCCGAATTACTCCATCTCTGCGCGTAGTCCTTGTGGGCATTGCGCGCACCATCATGGTTTGCGCGGGTGTTGTGCGCACCTCCACAGGTGGCGAGCGCTGCTTTATGCTTGACGCGGGTGGCGTGTGCACCTGTGCGGTGGCCTTGGTGGTTTGCACTGCACCATGGTCCTTGGTTCGTCCCACCCCAGTTTTGTCGAGGGTTCGTTCCCTATCCTCTGCAATGCTGAGAACTGGGCGAACTGCGCTGCAGGGGTTCCTTCGGTGGGCCTCAGGGCAGGGTGTTCCCTGCGCACACAAAATCCTGAGAGCTGGGCAAACTGCGCTGCAGGGGTCCCTTTGGTGGGCCTCAACGTACGGCGTCCCCTGCGCGCACAATCACAATCACTCCAGCTGCCAGGCAAACGCCTCAGGAGGCCCAGTGGTGGGCCATTGGGTGCCGGATCTCAAGGGCGTGTGAATGGAAGCCTTGAACCAAAACCCCCGGCTATCGCAGTGGACTCCGCAGCCAGATACCAGCGTGGGTCTTGGTGGTTGCGTCAGTGTTGGAGTTCTGGGCGCTCCCTGTTGAGCGAAACTGCGGGACACAGGCACACGGGGGGGGGGGGGGTTCCTGGGCGCCCAGGAAATAAGCCCCCCCCAGGTAGCAATTTGGCAAGTTCATAATTGCACACCGGACCAGAAGGTCAAGGAGGCGGAGAATTCCTTGTACCTTCATGTGGCAGTGCGCCACCATTACCTGTGCTGCATCGCAAGGTGCGCAAACTGGCACAGACCAGATGTGGTGAATCTGTTTTTCCTCGTGCCCCACCTTCAAACCTTCTAGAAATCACTGGGGCCACAAAAAAAAGCCTTTGGGCCGTCCTCTCGTCATCCCAGAATCGCTTTACACGGCCTGACTCGCCAAGCAAATTTAGAAACAGTTACAGCCAAACAAGCAAAGTCGGTCAACCCGGCAAAAGTGGGTTGAATAGGCAACAGTTGATTGCCCAAACGTCGGCAACGTCGATGTGCCAGGCCATCGGCCGTGGGAACAGAGGCAGATGGACGGGCAAAGGTCAGTTGACGTGACGTGTTTCTGCACAAATGAAAGGTACACCCTCTCCATTGACAACGGTGGTCACACACTTGCCAGGCAGCATCATGATGCCCTCCTTCTGCTCGCCAGGTCTCTTGACTGACAGAAACGCCGCCACGTTCTGCGATTCTTGGAGTGCTTCTTGGGCCTCAGGTATCGGTTGCTCCAGTGAGCTCGACTCCGAGTCCTGGCAGCGCTCCATCACGGGGGGGCGGGGGCTGCTGGCAGCCACCCGTGCGGGCGAGAATGCGGCACGATCCGTTGGCCTCGGAGGCGACGCAGACGGTAGGCTGCTCCGGCCTGCGATGTCCTTCCGGAGGTATAGCGAAGGAGGGGGAAACAGTGCCCCCTCGGGGTCGGGCTTTTCAGAGAACCGGGAGATCTGGCGCAGGAGGGCCCTGGCGGTGCCCGTGTGACTCGCAATGGTTCTGGTCGAGTCTCGATATGGGGGTACGCTGTCCATCGTCGGGTTTGTCAGCAGAGCTGTGAGCAGGACGCAGGACATGACGCAGTGCTTGTGAGCCGGCGCACAGCAGACACCAGGGCTCAGGCCCCGACGAGGGACCAGGGCGTCTCGCAAAATGAAATCCCGGCGGTCGCGCAAGAATCTGCGGCAACCAACTGCGGGTGGACCGTATCCGCTTCTTCGCGGGCCCTATGTCTCTGGCCCGTGCGACGCGAAGCATCAAGCACGGCCGTGTAGTTTGTCTCTGGCTGAAGAAATTTGCTGCTGCGGCTGCGGCCGTGACTGCGCTCGAAGCGCCCACACGACGTCACAAGCCCAAAAAGTCATTTTGCCCGCTTCAAATGTGGCCCAACAAGTAACTCCGCCATGGCATGAGACCGTATGTGAATGCCCCGTGGCCATGGGTAAAACAAGGTGCCATGACAATCACAATCACAATAACAATAGCGATGACAATGACATTGGGTGTAGAAGCGTACCATTACCGCAGAGCTTGGTGAAAATGTGAGGGTGGTTATGCATATTCTGGTGGAAAATACGGCGGGGACGAAAACATGTGTCGGCTAAAATATGTTTGGCAAAGTGTGAGGGGGAAATATGCAGATTTCTTGCACGAGAAGAGGGGGGACTACACAGGATCCTCTCAAGGCCCACACACAGCCCCTGATGCCCTGTTTCGTTGTCTCGAGCTCGGCGTGATAGCGGTGTTTCATTCCCTGCCCGTATTTACTGACGATCTGATGGCTCCTGGATACCCCCCGACCGACCTCAACCCTCCCCAACCCCTGCATTGCACATGTAAAAATAGGGGGGAGGGGTTCATACAAATTGTCATGCGTGACTTTCCCCGTAATAAATTGACGCTACAAATTCCCCCTGTGCGACAGTTCCTTGTTTCATGCTGTCGGTGTATTCACCCGTTGCCTCTTTGCCGTGTACACTCGCTTTGGGTCCACGATGCTCTCCTCTTTGCCTTGGGCGCCCTCGGCGCTTCGTGTTGCAGCTCTACAGTGCAGCATATCGCCCCACTTGGTGGCCACTCCGCTGCGGCCGGGGCCGCTGATGTGGGTTTGCGACACAGGGCATAAGGGTTCCGGATCAACAAGTGTTACCCATCGGTGGCGCGCTGCGGCTGTCAGAAAGTTTCAGAGAAATAGTGTCCCTGACCCGTAAAGCATGGTCACGAGTGTGGCTCCATGTGGCCTACAGCCACGACGGCAGCCTGTCCACAGCTGCAAATGCTCTCAGAGCACACACACACGCAGCAGCAGCGGCATGCAGATGTCAGGTCCAGCTCAGGGCTATAAGCAGGGCACATGGCAGAAAGCAATGGTTCGTAAGAAGACACACTTGACACACTGCGATTATCATCGCCCAGTGTGAACTCGGAGTGCATCCCGTTGTTGGTGGACAGCAGCGCGTGCATGATCTGCAGTTTGGTGAAGGCGCGCCCCAGGGCCCCTTTGGAGTTGCTCGCCTCCGCTGCGTCCTTGTCGTTTGCTGCCAGCGGGGGCGGGGGTTTGACTGGCGCGGCGAGGGGGTTGGGGGTGGACCGTTGGTGGGGGGGGCCGGTCAGCCGCTCGAGCTCGAACATCAGCACCTTCCGGGGGCCGAGCAGAGGTATGGCCTCCTTCCAGTCCTCCGAAGACAAGTGCATCAGCACGGGCCTAGAAATGTGCCAGGGGATGGCCGGCCCTTATCGTACAGATGCAGCCGCACACGTCAAGGGGCCCAAGGCATGCCATGTCTCGCACGGCACCCGGCCAGCGCTGAGGTGCCACGAGTTGGTCCGAAACCCGCGGGGGTACCACTGCAGGCTGCGCAACACCTCTCGACTGCTCCCAGCACACAATACGACGAGCCCTCTTCGCCGTCTTTGTCGTCATCGCCGGGTTGCACAAACCACACCACACCGGTACCGCTGCCCCTGCGTGTACTGCCGGCCATATTGTCGCCTGCGCACTCTTCGGTTGACGAAGGTCGGTTGGCAACCAACCGCCGTTGATTGACTGCCATCCTACGACCTGGGAATTTTTGCTGCCTTTCGTGGGAAAAAGAAAAGGGAAATGTCTCATTCGCAAAGGACAGCCGTACCCCCATCCGTCTCTGGAGGCCCTTTGCTGCTGTGGCTGGTGTCGCAACCTTTCAGTCGGTTGACACCCGGTTGACGCCCGTACCAACAGCTGTGCCAGACATGGGTCTGCTGCATCCACCTCGCCTTGACCTGCGCACTGACCACTCCCGTGGGCCGAATTCTGTATGCAACGGCTGCCCTCTTGATGCCGGTCCAAATCCAGGCAGGGCACAGTCGCAGGGACGCAGTGTTCTGGTCTATGGATCGTTGCACTCCGTGGGCACTTTGACACTCCTCACCAGATACCGACCCGGCAAAACCACCGCCTCCGTACAGCACGTTGGTGCAGCAACACAAAACATATGAAATTCTGGTGCCTCCTGTGTCTCGTGTGATGAGTTTTCAAACCCCCTCGTTTTTCAGCCCCTCTGCAAAACAGGACATTGGACAGACTGAAATTTTTGGAGTGTTCTTCTTTATCTTCGCTTTTTGGAATGTACACTCGGTGCGTGGCTGCCTGCGGGATCACCTTGCGTGTTTTTATGCGAAAATGACAGATTTTGCCAACCCAGCCCTTGCCCAAGGTACTCAAAAGTAGATGAATAAACCTGCGGTACCTCAGGGAATGCCGTGCACGCAGTACCAAGTTGCACATTGCAAACAGCCCGAACCCTGGCTTTGGGCCTGTTCCACAAGGCACCGAGTTTCTTGGGTGGAAGGTTGGAGAGTTGTATTGCGGTGACGTCATCCATGTGGTCGGGGGGGGGGGGGATATGCAAGTGTGCAAGCACAAACACAAAAAGCAGATGCATAGAAATGCGCAGAGCCACAGACACAGGCGCCAATGAGAACGCAGACAGACGCAGGCACAGACGCACACGCAAATACAGACGCGCACGCAGACATTGACGCAAACATGGATACGAAGGCATGGGCACAGGCGCAAACCCGTCGATCAGGTGGCGACAGACGCTGGTACCGAGTTCCTCAAACTGCTGTTGCGGATACTTTTTGTGAAGTACTGCCTCCAGCCACCCTTTGACATTCTGCATGGACCATGTTGCCACATCGCCTGGAAGACTGTCACTCTCCAGTCGTTTTGGTGGCATGGTGCCCACCAGAGGAAGTGGGGACAAGCACCTTCGAAAAAGAGAACGACAACTACCGAGCACAGATCCACAGTTCCGAAATCCCTTTCTGCCCTGAGGAGCCTTGGAACATGCCACAGTCTGGAAGCATCCTCGCATTCTGAGCTTGAACATTGGCAATGGAACTTTTAGCAAGCCTTTGACTTGAGACAATGCCCCTATGCCCTTACCATTCCTGCCCTGCCACTTCCCATTGATTCGTCTGTGCACGCTCCGCACATGCCTTCGCCTGCATTTGTACTCGGGGATGTGAATTTGCCCATATCTGCGGCTGTGCCGCGCCTGTGCACTGTGCATGCGCATTTTCTCGTACCTTTGCTGTGCCCCTGCCTGTGGTCGCGGTGTCCTGCATGTGCGTGTATGTGTGACGCCAAAGTGCCCAGCCCAGGCCAACTAAATATTGAGCATCATAATGATAGAAGCAGTCACCCCATGCCAGTGGAATTCCCGATGGAAACACCGGAAGTCCCTGCAAAATGTGATGACATGGAAGATAGCTGCACCGGAGCGCTTGCCTTCTGTAGTGACACGTCGTGGAGTGCACCTTAAGGAAAATATTCGTTCATCCGTGAAAACAACTTCGTAAACAACGGCTAGCGATGTGTGCTGAGGCGATGGCCACAGCGCCAGGTTTCAGGCTGCATGTCAACGTGGGGATACCATTACCCATGGGCTTGGTCTGGGAAGCGCACAACTTGTGGATGTCTTGCACACCAGTCGACTCGGCGGCATACCTGTCACAAGGGCAATCTCTTAACAAATCCCAGCGTGCTTAATGGCAAGCTCATTCTGATAATGGCACTGGCCCGCAATCGATTGGTGTGTGGTGTTGCAAGCTGAAAAGACAGGAAACAACATATACAGCACCCAATGAAACGGGGTTCAAGGGGGAAATTTTACTATGCGCTGGGGTGCAAGGGGTCATAATGTTGCTACGATTGTTGCCAAGGGAAAAAGAGTGTTGAAGCTGTTGGTGACGTAATTGTGACCCTTTAAGCATTTCAAATCCAAGCCCCCAAAACCTTTCGGCAATCCGATTGTGGCAGTGCAAGGCCTTATACAAACGACCATAAAGTACTCCTGATGTTACCAACCACTCTGAAGGCCATCTAACACCCTCATTGTAATGAAGGATGATGCATAGGGGGAATCTTTGCACTGCGCGCGCACTGCGCGCTACTTTTAGACTATGTTCCCCCCGAAGAGCCCCCAAGCACACCCCTTGGAAAAGCCCTTAGAATTAGGTGACCCAAACTGCCCCAGCTCAAGAAAGTTGCAAACTACCTTCCCTTCACATAACACACATCATGCACAAGGTTTTTGGTTTCCCCAATGTTGTGGATGTTCCTTGTTTTTGATAAAGAAAACCTTGATGAGTTTCCCCGATGCAAAATGATAGTCACAAGGTAGATAAGCAGGGCAACCAAACACCAGATCGATTGAAATCAGGATGTTCTCCTTCCAAATCAAAGCATAAGTAGCAAAGAGGGGCTAGAGGGAGAATACGCAACTTGTGTGCACAACATGACAAACGGGGACAAAATCAGAAGTCAAAACCTCCGCTAGGGGTCACCATGATGCCCCTAGGGGCCCCTAGTATCTCAAAGTATGGGTCTCTAGTACGGCCAGACGCCCAAATAGTTGCACTGCGCGTGCACTGCGCGCGCAGTGCACTGCGCTTAAGGCTCCCCCATAGGTACCCCATGTGCTGTGGAACCTTCCACCAACGCTCCGCCCAACCAGGAGCACGCAGTCCGGACGTCACCTCAAATATGCCCCAATGGCAGACTTTGTTGCTACTGTTTGCGCTGGTTGCTAAAATGCCTTCCTCACTAGCGAAGCCTGACATGTATGCCAACCAATTTTGGAAACCCCGGCTTAAGGAATGGAGTGGAAAGGGGCTTCCAGTATGCAAAGAGATTTCGAAACGGTGCTGCAGTACTCGCCTTCTGTGGTACAACTTTGTTGCCAGCGAGCGAATGTTTTGGGATGTGATTTTGGTTCCTGCATGTGGCATGATGGGAGGGGGCAGATAAGCCATATTGGGTCAAGATGACCCATTTAACCCTTGGCACTCGCTTGGGGTCCCCCATGGTAACCCTACTTGGAGGTCCCACAAACAGTGTCATGCAGGTTACAGGCTGTCAGCATGTCATTTTTTATGCTGTGGGAGTGGGGGAATGTTTGCCCGGCGCGCACCCGGCGCGCTACTTTTCTATTAACTATCCCGACTTCAGCCCCAGATTTACCCTCTCATGGAGAAGCCCCCAAAGTAGACCACGTGGCACTACACACCTTCCCTACAAAGCACGTTGCATAATAAAGCAATATCTGTGAATTCAGCAACTCCAACTGTCATTTGTATTGTACTTAACAAACAACATTGGTCCGACAAGTGTGGGCGTCAATACATTCAGTACAATAGTGCTCCTTACACTCATCACAAACTGCGACGGTGGAGCGCTTCTGGCAACACAACACACACACTTCTGCCTCATCCTCTGCCTCACCTTGCGTGCCACAACCGAGCAAACAACTGCTCAATGCGTGCCCTATACCAACCGTGCACGTCATTGTAACATTGTTGGCGGGCTGTCAAAGTGCCATTCTTTCTTCCAATGAGAGGCACAATGACATGAATCCGGCCTTTATAAGCACCATCATGGCCTCCAACTTCAAAATCAAAGAAATCACCTCGGGTACGAGAAGGTCCATACCCATCCCAAATCAAAACATCAGCCGATGTCCCGGGGGCCAAGGGGCAAATCCATATAATGTTGCCCAACATATCAACGGCAACAGTCCACCGGCAGGGCATGGGTCACAAAAGATGCCCGGCGCGCACCCGGTGCGCTAACGTTCCCCCGGTGGCACAGCTCAAGAGGGTTTGCTCCACAAGTATGAGAGGGGGAATGGGGTGGGGTAATAGAGGGGGAATGGGGGGCAGAAGGTATGGGCGGGAACTGCTTCATCGTGTTGCGTTCAGGTTTGCTACCGTGAAACACAACCACGGAGAGTTGTGGGCACCACTTACTGATCTCAACAGACCAGTTTTGAATAACGGAAAGCGGCGCCACAAGTAAGTACAGCTCCAGCACATGAAACTCGACTTTGAGACATCCAAGTAGGGCAATAACCTGCAACGTCTTGCCCAATCCCATATGGTCCCCGAGAATGCAATGAGCCCCTATGTGCCACTTGTGCAAAAACCAATTCAACCCCTCCAACTGGTGTGGCCACGGCTTGCCCTAAAGGTACTGAGGTGAATTGGTATACATAAATGGCGCTCCCAAATGGTCCACAGACGTTGCAGCCTGGATGCGCTGTATCAATTGCCCAAAGCTGCGCTCTACGGGATCTGCAATAAGAATGCTCCTCAGCAGAGTCTCTGTGACCCCAAACTCTCGCGGGATCGTGGAAGACACCACCTTCCACTTGCTCTCATCGCCGGCATGCTCAGTGGCTACACTGCAATCGCCGTGCCCTAAGTTCGATAGAGCTTGGGGTGCACTATTCGCAAGGCCGCTGGGTGTCCCCCTCGAAATGCAGGCGCCGTAAGAATTAAAAAAAGGTACAAAACCGCTCTTGGGGGGTCACATAGATCCCCATAGGTCCCCGCCCCCACAGGTCCCCATAGGACCCCAATAGGTCCCCATAGGCCCCCATAGGTCCCCATAGGTCCCCATGGGTCCCCACAGGCCCCCATAGGTCCCCATAGGCCCCCATAGGTCCCCATAGGCTCCCGTAGGTCCCCATAGGTCCCCATAAGTCCCCATAGGTCCCCACAGTACCCCACACGTCCCCATAGGCCCCATAGGTCCCCATAGGTCCCCTCAGGCCCCCACAAGTCCCCATAGGCCCCGATAGGACCCCATAGGTCCCCACAGTACACCATAGGTCCCCATAGGACCCCATAGGTCCGGATGGGTCCCCATAGGCCCCCATAGGTCCCCATAGGTCCCCATGGGTCCCCACAGGCCCCCATAGGTCCCCATAGGCCCCCATAGGTCCCCATGGGAAGGAGGGGGGGGGTTCATGCCAACTATCATACAGCAGCCCTTCCATCATAAAGGTCTCCATCCCATCACAAAGAGGCCTTCCATCCTTCAGCAACCTCTTCCATCATTCAGCGCCCCCTTCCATCATAAAGGGCCCTTTCATCATGAAAGACGCTTCCATAATCAACGACCCTTCCATCGCTAAGCAGCCCCCTCCATCACAACTATTGGGTGCCAAGTGTGCAACTGTTTGTAAGCGATGCCCAACTTTTTGGGGGGGGGTTCAAGCCATGGCAAGCTGGCGAAGTCCACTCGAAAGCACTGAAGAAATCTCTCGGAATCAAGGATCAGAGCTGTCCAATGCTACGATTGTTCCACAGGGCGATGTGGTAGCAGAGATGACACGTGGTGAGGATAATGCTGATTCTGATACCAGGAAATGCAGTGGGAACTGCCACGCCCATAGGCATTAGATAATTATTTATGGGTGCGGCGTCACTTTCAGTGGACATTAATCAACTGATCACACAGGTATGTCCTAACCTTCGATGTGTGTTGCAACTTTCCACGGACTTACTGAACTGTTCGTGTCTGGTCTAACTTTTGGTGGACATGATTCAATTCAATTGGCAGGTGTACCACAACCCTAAATGGGCTACCTTAATTATTGGGTGGCCAGTGTACAACTGTTTGCGGGCGAGACCTGACTTTCGGTGCATTGTACTCAACTATTTGTGGATGCAGCCCAACTGTAAGTAGAGATTTTTCAAATGTTTGCAAATGCGGCCTATACCCCCCCCCCTACACCTGGTCCTGGCACCACCCATACACCCCACCCCACCGCCCCTTCCTCTTACCATACATCAAGGTATGGGGGGACGCTAAGTGTTGTATGAGGCCTTTTTGTGGAAGATGGTGCTCAATGGTGGTGGCAGGTCCTCTACGACGCAAGGGACCCTTTATGATGGAAGGGGGTCTTTGATGATGGAGGGGGAGCCCCTGGCCTTGCGCCCAACCGGGCTTAGAGTGGGCTTAGAGTGCATGTCCAAGCAGACCTGGACTCAGCCACTCCTCCCCTTTCCACCTCAGACAAAACTTGTCCAGACTCCGAGGTACACCCCCCACCCTAGCATCCGATGCCCCATCCGAACGAACAGGAACGGTGGTCATAGCCACAGAGATGGTGCACTATCCCCCAACTGGGTTGTTGGTGTGTGTCTGTCATTACGTGCACGAACCGGGTCCCGGAATGGAGACATGTTGAGGCAAAAACGCAGTCACACAATCACTGACAAAAATATCCCCAAACAGCCGAGAAAAGGTATATTTATGTATTGCAATGAAGCGTGCTCATCCACATGAGAAAGCCATCTGCAGCAACAGAATAATTGCCGCATTGCTGTATTGACTGACTAACTGCATGTCCAGGTTCCCAGTTTTTTTCCTGAAATCTGGATCCTTTTGCAGGTTTGCAAGTGGTAAATGATAACAGGGTGTGGCTGATCACCCTCAGACCCTGGGCTGACGTCTCACCTCAGACTGCAAAGCAGTTGCCACCTGGAAACTGAAACTCGCCCCAGACAATTGCTTGCACCTCAGCTACCTGAACTGCATGCGCACTGGTTAAATGCAATGGACTTTGTAAACGCCTTCATTCACCATGCAAAACCAAGTACTGCAGCATGCAATCCTGTGGTACAACCACACTGGCGTTGCGGCACTGGTATTGGCTGTATTTACTGCCACCTGGCTGTGAGCTACGCTGCATGTGACTGGCCTTGGACAAACGTGACGCTCCCATACACTGCCATTAGACTACATCAAGATGCCAGTACAATGGACAGCGAGGCGAAATGGGGCTTCCAAGAACTGGGCAATGTGACTTCAGTGCTTGCCACCATAACACGCATGCTCAACGGAGGGGATCAAGCTCCTGGTAAACACCATCAACTGCAGCCAGCAGCAGTTGGCAGATGGCAAAAAGCAGTTGTGCTGTTTTGCAGGTCCCAATCGAAACGCAGGTCAGAGAAGTCTTGCGGCAACCTGACCCTAAACCTATCCAGCCCCACGGGTTACAAATCCCTGCCCAGCCCCTTGATGACCTCAACCAGGTCCAAGGTCCTACTAAACCCGTTCATTGCGCTTCAAAGCCAACAGCCCCCATCGGATCAAAAGCGGGGTCCCGCCCAAAGAACCAAGTGACCGCAACCAACCGCATAGAATGCAATAACTGACCCCCATTGCAAACACCTGGAACCGAATATATAAGTACCTCTGCAGACTTTGGTGCCCTTGCCCTGCCTGAATGCGGGTCTGACCGCTTGAAGCAGCCACCGAACCGTCATATCTTCCGAACACTCACATACTCTGCCCTGCTCCTGACGACCTATTCACACTCATGCTGTTGAGCTGTTCCGTGCATCACCCAAGAAAACTGGGGTAGCTGAAGAAGAACATGCTGTCGTGGTGGTGGTCGTGGTGGTGGTGGTGTTGGTGGTGGTGGTGGTGGTGGGTGGTCCCGGCTTGCCTGCTGCGGGCGCTGCCTGGGAAATTTCAGATCAGTAGAAAGCTCGAAGGCAAAAAATTTCGAGGGCTGTACACATACGCGTGTATACGTGTATACGTAGCGCATACAAATGTAGATCTGTTTACAGCAGCTACATTGGGAGTCCCCAAACTGCAGATGGTCTACAACCCGGGTACACAGCAATCTGCAGATGCCGTGCATAGGTAGTGTACATTGATGCTCATTGCAGGCACCACCTGCATGTTGCAGACACGAAGAGACAATATTGAGGAAGGGGCCAGAAGGGTCCCTTCTCCAAAGGCATTGAGGGGTCTGTCAATTTGTAGCAGGCAGACACCAATCTGCAGTCTGTAGACAACCATCTATGTAGTAGACTGGAGTCTACGGACCCCTCAATGCTCAATATCGTCTCTTCACGTCTATAACATGCAGATGGTGTTGGCAAGTGCATCATTGTACACCACCTGTGCACGGTGTCTACAATTTGCAGATCTGTGTCTACCATTCGCAGATTGCAATCTCTTGCTGCCTGCATGCACTAAATCACCCTCACAACAGAAATTGGAGGAAACAAAGAACAAGACCCACCAGAGACAACATCTGCATTGGCACTTCTTCAACACTGCATATGGACCACCGTTACATGACAAGCTGGGTGGTCTTACAATTTCATGGCATCTGGGGTTTGGGGGAGTTTGGGGGATGTTAGCATGTTTGGGCGAGGGGTTGAATTGCGGACTCCCTACGTAGACCTGGCTTTTATAAACGTACATTTTGTATCCGCACGTACACGTGAATACACATATGTGTACATGTATGCGCGAGCTGTATTCGTGCGTACGCACATATCTGAAAATTTCTCAGTCGCTCCGAGGAAGGGAAGGGGATGGGGCTCAGGGAGGGGGAGAGAAAGAGGGGGAAAGGGGGGGGCGTCATAAAAGTTGACTAAGTGTGCCGTTTGGTACTTGGGGGTGTACACACTGGTTGAGTTTTTTTGAAGGGGAAGGAAAAAAAGAAGGGCAAAGAGGGGGGCGGATGAGGTGGACCTGAACGACAGCGCGATTCGATGAGCTACTACAGGGCCAAGAACCATCACTGGCTCTTATCGACAGCTGGCTCCTATCGACAGTCCCTACGTCTCACTGTTTCATTATGCATTTCGGTAAAAATACGGGTCCCTGGACACTTTGCCGTTGGTCTGTGTTGTAATCTTCGTCCCTCCACTGGTTTACTTTTCACTGGTGCCCCCTGCCGCAGGCATGCACTCCCCTCTGCATGTGCACCTGTCCTACACAGACTTGCCAATGGCACCTCCTCTGTTTGCGTTGCAGCCCCCACACCCCAGTGGACACCACAGCAGACACTGCTGTGCCCGTGCGCCTGAGACTGCTCGGAACCGTACAGCATCCGCCGCGTCAGACAGTGCCCTGGACCATCTTGGCCAAGGACAGATAATACCGCCGGTGGGGCTGCTGCCACCACCGCCACGCTACCACTACAAGACTGCCAAGACTGCTGCTGTAGGTGAGGCTGCATGCTGCAGGAAAGCAGCATTGCGAATGGTGATGCTTGTGGTGGCGGTGCACTCGGCCCCCTCCCCCGACACACGCAATGACACAGGCTGTTTGCACTTCTCCTATGCCTGCTCCTGTCCTACAGCATCCTACTGCTTGTACTCGCCCTCCCCCTCTTCATCGGCCGGCGCTCCCTCAGGCATATCCTTCTTCAGTTGCTTGGTCAGCTTTTCCGTCAGTGCTGCCTTCAGCGCTGCCTCCACTTCTGGCGTCACCTCGGGCGACGTTAGGTCGGGATATTTCTTCTGGGCCTGCCGCAAGTCACGCTTGTCACGATCTGCCTCATACTGCTCCGCATCCGCGAGCCTCTTCGCGACCTGTTAGGGGCCCGGGGTGAGTGCAACAGGGGCTCGCCCTGGGTTCGGTTTCCCTTGGATGCCAAGCATCCTTCTGTGTTCACAATCCGGCTGTTCAGTGCTGAGGATTTCGGAAGATCGGCTGAGGATACAGGGCTGCTGCGAGGTGCATCCTGTCAACGCGCAACCTCGAATGCGCATGCGGAAAGCGAGGAGCTGGCGGTGGCATTGAACAGCTGACGAGCTCCACAGCACATCCCCAGGGGAAGGGTCGCCCCCAATAGCAGCGACCGAGGAGGTATAGTCACTTGCAGCCCAGGGCCAAGGTTTGCAGAAGGGGCAAGACTACCTCAGCTCTGAAAAGGGCCTCATTATCCTCCCAGAAACTGCTCACGGCACGGCCAGATGTAGCTTCCGCGACCTCATCCTTCACTGCGCCCTCTGGAAGAGCTTCGGCTGCAACGGATGCAGTCCCCTTTGGCGCACAATGCAGACCCAGAGTCACGTCACTGTACAAGATCTGCAGAGTGTAGGACGTGACGAGGGGGACAGCATCCCGGGATTTCGACGTCGGTTCGGGCTTAGGGTCAAGACCTACGCTGAGGTTCAGGCATCCCCGCAGTCATTCCTTTGCCCCGTTCTCATCCCCATCTCCATCCCCATCCCCATCCCACGCAAAGGGGCCATTCTGAAAAGCCCAGACACATCGTTGAGGGCAAGTGAAATGCAACAACGTGTCCGGTATAGAGGGCACAAGAGGCATGCCTCTTGCAGCAAATCGCTGTTGGGATACTGCATCACTTGACTGCGTTGCACATCCCACTTCCACCTGAAATTGATGCACAGCGCACAAGGGCATACATCAGACACCCACGAGGCATGCACGAGGTGCACCCAGTACAACGGACACTGGATCCCCATCCTCGGTCAAGCAGGGGCCAATCTTGGAGGGACGGCTGTCACACACCGGTCGGCTGCAGTATCTCGGTTGGTTATTGGCGGAGCCTTGGAGTACATGCCTTTGTAAGCCCGCACTTCGTCCACATAACTGAGCCAGATAGAAGAGGGGAAAAGCGCATGCACCCACATGCACACAAACAGACACATGGGCATGCCACAAATGGTCATCCCGATGCAGTCACCTTTGGCACTATTTTCTAAAACCCCAACAACACAGGTGTTGCCGGTGCCATCAGCACAACAAAATCCCGCCAACCAGCACCTAATACCTTATGGACTGCAGCATTAGCAAGAACATCCACAAGATCCGGGTCGCATGGACACTCCTTTGGCTACCTGCTTATGCCTGAATGGTATCCCAATTAATGCTACCACTCCACGGCCAACCCCACCTGCCACCCTGCTACTGCCTGCTGCAAAGATCCTCCGTCCTTCTCATGGCCCGACGGTGCTGGGGTGCCATGCATAGATCCCATGGTTGGAGAGAGGGACCACGGTCCTCAGAAACTCCGAAACCCAGCACACATCGCACCTCTGGGTTTGAGTCTCAACCTTCACCAGCAGTGCCGGGATGAACCATAGAGACTACTCTATCGTCCACCTTGTACGTGCACAGAGCAGCACACTGTGCGCTTCTGAAATGCACCTGTTTTTTTTCAAGCATGACCAAGATTCCACGGAGGTCAGCCAGTTCAGTGGATCAGTGGTTTGATGCAGCCAAAATGAGGGTTGCACATGAGGAACACTGGGTTGTCTTTGGACATTCCACATCAGAACTGCGAATAGCCTTTGAGTCCTCACTGTACTTAAGATCACTGCTGGTGTGTTGGGTTTCATTGCTGGTGTACAAAAATGGCATGCCGCTGAAAGCGGAAGCAGTTGGATCATATCGAGCTGGAGGATGGCACTCTGATGGGATTTGACGTATATAAACATTTGGCCATGCCTGCTCGCAGTTCTAGAGGAGATCCTATACTTGTAGATGTTCAGGACCTGTGGGTTGTACCCCAGGCAACTAACCTCCACAGAGCTTGAGGACATGTATGGGTTCATTGAGGAGTGCCAACATAGTGAGGGTGAGGAACCGCCACTGCAAGCTGCTGCAATGGACTTTGCCGGTGCCCTAGCCCTACCCCTATTCGGGGGAATGAGGCTCAATGGGTTAACCCCATGCAGTTTAAGTACGGTGTAAATGCTGCCATCCTAAAGGGTCTACAAGGCACTACTTTCATGAGTGGACCATGCGTGGGTTACAGGCAGTTTGTAGGAAGCATGGTCTGCCAGTGCATGGCAACAAGACTCAGTTGTTCGAAAAGGTGAAAATGCACTTTCACCAATTGTACATCAGAGACCATGTTATGGAGGTGAGTAAACAGAAATCCATACCAATACATAGAAGAAGACTTGAGACATAACGAAGGCCGTCCGGACAGGGCTAGACAAGGCTGGGTCCGTTCCGTCGACTACATAGCCCCTCCCTGCTGATCTTGCTGATGTGTGATCAGGTGTGCTCCCTGCCAGTGGAGTTGTGTCCCTGTCCTGTACCTCTTGGTTGTGGTCTTGTACACCTGGCGCCGGTGAGGTGTGCTTGTGTTTGTGTGTAGGCGTGCCTGCAAAGGGGTGGTTCAGATTGTGCAGCCATGCGTCTCTTGCGGACCATGGCCAGGAAATACTCCATGATGAAATTGGTCTCATTATCTGTGCAATGGCACCCAGTTGCAGGCCCTAAAGTAAGGCAGACCTCTCTGCTGAGTGGTGAAGTGTTCTGGGCCAGGTTGGCAACTCAGCTCAGACTATAATGATGACTCCCGCTGTCTGCAGCCTGACGATGTTGAATGCTCCGTGATCCCTCTTGTTGAGCTGTGCACCACCTACTGAAGCACACAAACCTTTTGATCCCATTGATGTGGCCTTGGGGTATCAGCCCTCGTTGTGCAGCAATTTCACCATCGCTGCGGTGATACTTGTCCATCGCTGAGAACGGAATATTGAAGGCAGCAGCAAGACGTCTCGTGGAAACAGCGGGTGACAGCCCCGGTAGCATTAGTCATCATCAAAGAGATGCAAGTCGTATGCTTACGGCAGATAAAGGACTGGGCTGGAGGAGGCATACCGGCAAAAAAAGCTTTAAGTACCGCCTCGGGATTCCTTTTTTTGGCCTTCCTTATGTAAACCTTCGCCCCCTTGAGACCGAACAGCTTGCAGGCCTGCAACATGTGGAGAGGCACTGGCAACAAGAGAGCGGGTTGAAGAAGACGAATGGCTCCATTTGGTGCACCTTGGTGTAGAATCAATCGTCCTAAAATTTCAGGATGATAAAGCCAAAAATGGGCTGAAAATGGCCATTTTTCACCATTTTTCCGGACGCACCGTGCCGGCATTGGATCTGTTTGGAAAACGGAGCAGGGAAACTTAGCTTTTGGTACAACAATCAATATGGATAAACTATGGCTCCATTTTGAAAAAAAAGAATTTAGTTGTGCTTAGTAGCAGACCTCAGTAGTACGTCCAAATCATTATTAATACAGGAGAACTTTTATTATGACCCTTCTGCTGGAATATTTGAGGGTCTGGAAGAAAAGGAGCACTTTTTGCTCGGAGGCAAGGACTTTCCAGCTGCGCATGCTTTGTTTTTTGGTGGCCTCAGAACCGCAGAGAAGTGCATCCCGGAAGACTGAATACCTGAGAGATCCAGAACGGGGCCTTCAGATGATGATACGGCCTGATCGTCAATTTGAGTGACCTCCACTTCGATTTAATGGTGTGCTGCACTCTTGCTGTGACAATAATGCGAGATGCAGGGTGGGCACAGCATGCAGGACCAAAAAATTGCCCAACTTTTACGAACAAACACACACCCACACCCACACACCCACACTTTTCGACAGCCCAGATTTGCAGGGACCCTGCAGATCTGCTAAGATCACAAAATGCATGTTGGGTTCAGGTGCCCAAATGGTGGGGAGAGACCAATGCTTGTCAAAGATGATGAAGAACCCTCCCCCACCCCCGGCCCCTGCCTTTGTTAGTCCTGTTGCTCCGAAAGTGAGTGTGCTTGGCGCTGAAGCTTAGCTCAAGCACGTCCTGCTCGTCTTCAGGGTTTGCGTGGGGCTCACTCAACCATCCTTTATTCTTGATTGTGGCCAAGCCCCCCAGTGTTTTGGCAACCCCCATGCCATTTTGGTGAGTGGGGGACTACTGAGTTGGGCTAACGATTTAGGCTGGAGGAGCAGAAATGGAGGTCAAATAATGGGGCTTCCTATGCTACACTGTTGGGGGCCCCGTAAAATACAGACAACGGTTATGATGTGACGATGTGTTTTGGTTGGGATGAGAGGGCAAAGACTGCCCGCTGACAGTGCCACTTAAAGGGTGTCCTTAAATCACATGCCAGACCAGGGGAAAGGAGAAAGGAAGGAGCAAGAAGGACCTGGGGAAAGGTTGAAGTGTGGGTTGGTACAATGGCCCCTGACACGCCACCAAAGCACCGCGATGAAGGCCATTGCTTTGTGATGAGAAAGACCCCAGTGCAATGGTGCTATCATTTTGTTTTGTGGACAGCCATTTCTTGTCGAAAAAAATGCTCAACTTGGTGCAACTCAGCAGGCCCTGTGTAAGCAACAACACCCCGACCTTGCAGAAGCAATGCTGTGTGTTCACTGTTTGTGTGGCACCTTCAACCATCCCCATATTTTGCATCTTCCTATGGAGAAAGGCCACCTCTCATGGAGGTGAGTGAGTCTCTGCTGCACCTCGTAAGTTAGCAGACCACTTTCTGGAAGTGGTCCCAGACCCCAGTAAACACATTTTGCAGTGCGAGCAGTGGTGGTCAATGTTTTGGGTCGGGACGTTGAGGCCAAGCTACAGCGAAGAAAGAAGCACCATTGTCCATTCCTGCCCTTCTAACCCTGCCTCGCCTGCCTAGTTCTGATCTAACGACCTCTGCAAGGTGATTTTGACCCCAACCCCCCTTTCTAGACTCCTGGCCTGGCCGCGGGGGTTGGCGTCCAGAACTGAACTGAACCGCCCCCGTGGTCAAGATTGTCTTTTGCTCTGTACTCCCGAAACCTGCAGCGAAGTATGGGTACCAGTCTTCAGACACCCAGTCCTAAAACATCGATGACTTTTTGTTTCTGTTCCAGTTGAGTTCACCATCTTGCGAAATGGCACTTCCTTCCCACTGCTAGCTCATTGCAGCAACACTCTGCTGCCCACATGTACAGCTCCTGATTGTTGCTTCGGCACATTTGTACCATGGCGTACGCTATTCATTTTTGATGCATGGTACTGTGGGTTTCACATAAAAAAAGGTACTTTTGTGTGCTGATGTGCCTTGTTCTTGGGTTCAGGAACGATGGTGCTAGGAAAAAAGGGTGGGAGGGCAGTGCTGTGTGCTTTTTTTTAACGTGGCATACACCATGGAACACCTAATTGACTGAAACGCACATTAAAATCACCATCAAAGCCCCTGAGCAACGAACATTCAAGGTTTCTGACTTCCAGGAGGCAGTCACTGAGTGAATTCTGTTTTTTTTTTGTGCCAGGATGCACTGGTTTGTAGTGGGAGAGTGTCCCCTTCAAGAGACCCTTATTCATGCGAATACTCCATGTTTTTGGACATATGGCTGACTGGATAATACTGTGCCCCATGTTCCTACCCATGCCGACCAATTGCCATTTCCTCACCCCCCTCCTTTCCTCTCCCATCCCCATTCTTCCACTCAACCCTCTCCAGCTGTGCCATCAGAATTCAGCGGGATTCATCCCAATGCCGCCCCTCTCCCATCACTATCAACAGTCCCGTTTGCCCTGTTGCACACAGGTTCCAGCCGTCTAAACCCCAAACAGGGGAAATCACACGGTTTCTTCCTCTTCCGCATACCAGAGAGGATCAAAGGCAAATGCAGCAGGTCAAAATAGCATCGTGTGTGGGATGGTTGTCAATTATTGTTCAGATTTTGTGCCAACAGTTTCGACACACGTCCGTTGTTGATCCCCCTCTGTCAATGCTGCACAAGCAATCTGGTCCCAGACAATGCTGCCTGCAAAAAAAAAGGGGGCGTATGGTTTCCACCATGTTACACTGGCATAGCAATGTGTTGGGACACTAGTGTTGCACCGTGTACGCACTCTGTGTTTCATGCGCCTGTGTGGTTGGGCACCCGGTGATGCAAGTTGCAGCTGTTTATGGGTGTGTGGTGGTGAGGGGTCTATGCAGGTTGTATGGGCATTTGGAGACACTGATTCCCAAATTCAGCCCAGATGGATTTTCTATGCTTCTCTGGGTCCCCAAAAGGGGGGGTGAAATCAAAGAGCCTGCGTAACCCAAGCCTACCAAAGGTCCCACAGCGGGGAGCATTTCCTACCCTTGAGGATTTTTCCTATCCTTGTGTATTTTTCAGAGCCCACAAATGTTTCTTACCCTTGTTTTTTTTTTTTACCCCATGGTCCCCATAGTGGGGTCATATGGCTACATCACGCCTGCTCCTCGGGAAGCCCACAATGGGGAGTAATGGATACGGCTACATAACATAACATAACATAACTCCTGCCTTCTCGGGGTTCCCGTAGTGGGGGGAAATCAGTATGGCTAAATGCTCCAATTCGAATGGCGAGTTCATATCTTTCATTTTGCCCCACCACCTTGGCCTGGGTTTATGTAGGTATATGCGGTTTTTGGAATCGGTTCGGATTCACCCACACCAATCTGTGGCAACAGGGAACAGCTAATTTGGGCGCCAATGGCGCCCAGAAAAGTTTTTTTGAGCCTTTGGTGAAAGGGTCGGAAAATTGGTTCCACCCAATGTGGCAGATATTTGGGGGGTCCAGAGGGGGGGGGGGGTCTGGCCTGACACTCAAGCGTCCCCCATGATCTCGACATGCAATCAAGTGCAAAGGACAAGCTTTCTAAAAGACAAAATGCCCCTTAGCAGCACCGCTGCAGCTGGAACCGAGGTAAGTTTGGCCCAATTGCAGTCCTGCGCAATCACACGTCAAATACACACAGTCATGAGCACTACATGGACTCCATTAAACGAAGAAGCGCAGACCACTTGTAGGTTTGGTTTAGATGACAAGCACCATGCCTAAGTATCCAACGAGACATACGTGGGTCAGGGTTGATCACCACTAAATTCTTGAAGGCTTCTAGAATAGCAGCTTTGGCCACTGGAGACTCTGAAAATGAAAAAAACACAAATAGCGGAATACGGGTGGCATTATAACATCCCCTCGCTGAAGCAAGCAATTCCTCATACACAAACAGGCCCAGTCAGGGTCATGCTCCATGCAAAAGTTTGAGAGTGACCAAAGGGGCTTTGAACATATGACACAACCGAAGAGATATGAGCACAAAAGAAGAGATGTGAGCGCAATAATACAACATGCAATTGAAACATGCTCAAAAAGTGCACTCCAATGATGCATCTTTTGCACACCGAGTGGGCTTGGGGGTGTCTCAAATGGGCCAAGGAGCCGGGAGAAAAAGGTTCAGAGATGCTTATTCCCCATTCACCTTACCTAGCTGCCCATTAGCCTGACAATCCCAAGTTCAAACTGACAGCAGGCTGGTCCCCCATGGGACTTCTACAAAGAGGTCCAGCTCAAACAGGTGGGTAAAAAGGAGAAAGCAGGGGTCAACAACGCAGCCGAAAGGACGGTGCTGCAGAGACCGCCAACTGTAAACTGGTACACAGCACAGAAATCAATGCGCAATCAGATCTTCCGTGCAGCATTTATTTGGATGGCTTTGGCAAAACAGCCGGGGCAGAGGCCGCAGCGAAGTACAAGCCGGTCCGCATGGTTCGTGTCATTGAACAACAGTGCAACCCAAGTGATACCCTATCCAATTGAAAAAACCGTGCCTGCTCTGTACCTTATCCCTAGAAATAATCACCCTCATACCTCACAGAACCAGTCCCATCATTAGCTCGCCCTACACCTGTACTCGTGGATCGCGGCCACCCGGCAGGTGGCGGCATGTGACATCATCCTGACCCACTATGCGCCCACTATGCGCCCTCTATGCGCCCACTATGCGCCCTCTATGCGCCCTCTATGCGCCTTCTATGCGCCCACTATGCGCCCTCTATGCGCCTTCTATGCGCCCACTATGCGCCCACTGCAACAGATCAGCGTTTCCCACTATATTCAGACCAGACACCCTGGACGCCACAAAAAATGGACAAATGCCAAACTTGACAAATGCCCATGCAAATCGCCAAGGCACATAGTGATGGGAAACGTTCCCGAACGCTGCCATGTGCATGCGCATGTGGTGTGGTGTGGTGTAGTGTGGTGTGGTGTGGTGTGGTGGGGTGGGGTGGGGTGTGATGGGGTGTGGTGTGGCCAATGCATGCACATCACATTGTCACTGCCATACATGCATGACATACTTGTGCGATAATTGGGGTGTTTGCCAAGCCCAATACCAGCCACCCCTTTGCCGTTCCCAACCATGGCCTACAATCGAAAGAGGATGGCAAGGAAGGGCATGGTGTACAATGCACACAGAGCACCGACAATCAGCCCAACGCACAGCTGTTGGCTTGGAGCACTCGGTATGTAACCTGTGAATTGATACATCATCGGGTGGAACCGTAGGGCTGTTACATACCAGGCAAGTGATTCGACCTGCACGTCCGTACGTTGTAGATCTCACGTATGTCTTATACCTGACAAGAAAATAGAGCAGTTTCCATTGTTGCCAAACAAAAACAGGATCAGTGTCATGTGCGGCACGCATAGACTTTGAGTGGTGACTATTTGGTCAGCTATGTATGTTGTATTGCAAAGGCACAAACGATGTGACATCTCACCTTGCCAAACACCTAACCTTGCAGTGCTTCGGATGAAGCTCTATCACATCCATTGGGGGCGGTTCAGTTCAGTTCTGGACCCCAACCCTGTGGCTCGTAGGGGGGCCCAAGGGAGGGGGAGGAGGAGGAGGAGCTGCCGGCGATCTGCGCGGGCCCCGTGCCAGCGGATAGCCGGGAAAGGGTGCCCACTCCCCGTGTCTCCACCACACGGATAGGGATGCAAGAGCACAGACTAGACTAGCCACGTCCATCCCGGGCGTAGGATGAATTGGGCCTGGTCTAGTCTCCAAACCAACGCCCCTGCTGAACCGGGATACCTCAGCGACAGACCCAACCTGGGGCTGGAACCCTGGTCGAGCGGACGCATAGAGGCCCTCGCCCAGCATGGCGTCTCTAGGCGACTTGTCTGATCGTCGGAGGCCGACGGTAGGTATTCGTGGACCTTAGTGACAACTAGAGTCGCGCAAAACGGAGCTAAGCGTGCAAGGCGCAGGTGGTGTACCTAAGCAGGTAGGTGTTCATGGGACGACCGCCCCATCTCCCGCTTGTTGATAGAGAGCAAAGCGTGCAAAGCGCAGGTGGTGTACCAAAGCGGGTCCCCACCGGATAGGTGTTCACGGGATGCCCGCCCCACCACCCGCTTGTAGATAGAGAGCAAAACGGGCAAAGCGCAGATGGTGTGCCAAAGCGGGTCCCCACCGGATAGGTGTTCATGGGATGCCCGCCCCACCATCCACTCATAGACACACAAGAGCTAAGCGTGCAAAGCGCAGATACCTAAGAAAGGTGACAGTGTTCCCGCTTGCTGAGCAAAGGTGGACACGGGCTATCCACCGCCAAATCCCCGGGACATGGAGAGAGCCCCCGTGCCCGCGACCCGATCGCTCTAGCGCCCAGCATCACGGCGTGGCGGGTGGCCTACCGGGAATTGGCTGAAGATCTGCTGAGCATAGCGAAGCCGCGGCAGCGAGGCTGCCCCCCTGTTCCAATCCGTTCGCGCTGGGGAGACCCCACCATGCCTCCACACCACGTCAAGGTGCCCGGCCCCAGGGGTTGGAGGGGGTGGAGGAGAGGGGAGGGGTCAAATTTATTTGAGGGTTTGGGTGCCTTTTCTTTTGTTCCCTATTTTATTCTAAGCAGTTTGAATATACAAAATTGGGCTAGAATCTCCTTTTACCATTCACCGCAGATGAAAATTAGTACGGCATTCGGGTAGATGCACAACTGAACCAGCAAAAGCATCGAGCAAGCAGTGTAATCCACATGGCAACCTCAACAACTTCAATTTGATCCACTGTTTCCATCTCATTGTTTGCAAACAATCGTTTGCGTGGCCACATGTCCCTTGGCAAAGGGTCGCCACGTCACCTCAGGCCAAGGGTCCCCAACCAAGAGGAAAGCAGAGAGGTGCCATTACCCCAGGCCAAGCCTCTGCCTGAGGGTCACCATGAAGAAGAAATCAATGTGGCCACGTAAACCCTGCCTTCTCATGGGGGCCCATAGTAGGGAGAAATCAATATGGCTACATAACCCCTGTCTTTTGAGGGGCCCCATGGTGGGGAAGAATCCATACGGCTCCATAACCAGGCCAATGGGCCTCCATAGTGGGAAGAAATGAAATATTAGAACTCACCATTCAAAATTGAGCATTTTGGGTATAGACACATTAGGCAAAACCAGTTTTCCCACCCTTTCACCAACTATGACCAAGTTGGCTATTCCCTATTGCCACGAATTAGTTTGGGTCTTGGGGTCCAGAGGAAGGGTGGCTGGGGTCTGGCCCGACGCATAATCCCCCCCATGATCACATCCATTGCTGCTGCTAATAGTATTTCAACAATGAATTTGTAGTTAGTTGTCACCATGCCTTACCCCCGGGGGGGGGTGACTTTTCGGTTGTGGATGCCAACTACCCCCCAACTAACTGTTGGCCGTAGGCCCCAAGAGGGGGGGGGGGGGTGGGGGGCTTGGGAGGGGGGGTTCTGGGAGGGGCGATGGGGGGGGGGTCTGGGGGGCTTTTGCCCCAAGGGGGGGGTTTTAGTGTCTAGGGTGGACCTACCAGGTTTAGCAGTAGCAGCAAGCAAGCAGCAAGCAGCAAGCAAGCAAGCAGCAGCACTGCTAGGATCATTTTTGAGAAAAGTCATCTTTTTGCCCCTACTGGACCCTGTTGACCCATTTGGGCACCCACCTATTTGGGCTTGAGCTTGCAGCTTGCCGCAGCCTAGTGGGCCTAGGTATTGGGGTCTAGGCGTCCGTTTGGGCAATTTTGAGGGATGGAAACCACAAAAAGTAGGGGGTTGCGGGTGGAGTAGGTGCCCTCGGAATCGCATTTTGAGCCATGTAGCCAAAGATATGGCCTATTCTTGGTTTGTGGCTTTCGGCATTTGGAGCTTTTGGGGGCCTTTTTGGGCCGTTTCCGGGACATATCATGGAGTTAGAGGGCCGCAAAGAGCTCATTGACACGGGGAAGTCAAGCCGCACGTGGAGTGTACCCACCGTTTCCCTTCATTAGGCCGTTTTGAATGTGTTCCAGGGCATTTTTGGCCCAAAAATGGCTGTTTTTGGCCCTAAACTGCAGTTTTTGAAACTGAGGTCCGCCACTTGCGAATCCCGTTCCCGGCCGCCACGGTTGAGTTTCTTGCTCAAACTTTGTGTGATTGTACTTCACACCCATAGGTATCATGCACCAAAATTTCACCCGAATCTGAAGCACCACGATGGAATTCTGATTTTTCCCCATTTCGCGGGAAGTCCGGGAGGGTGGGTTTTGGGGGGCTGGGCAAGTGGGGCGATTTGGGGAGTACATGCCCCCAAGGCCAAGTGTTGGTCCCCTACCTCAACCATACCATCATCCTAACCTTTGTAGCGAATTGGTTCAGCCATGCCAGCCATGTTCATTAGGCTAAACAAGATCCCCCAAAGGTCGTTCATGGCTACTTTTGCCACATCATTGCTCTCCATTTTGGACCCCAACAATAACTTTGACCCTAGCCTAGGGTTAGAGCTAGGGTTAGGGTCACCGAGCTGGTGGAACCAGTCTTGGTTTTATAAGCGTTTTGAGCTTGTGGTGGCCCATTTTGGTCCTCGGAAAATCCCAAAATGCCTTGAAAATGGGCTATTTTGGGTCCAAAAATGGGTCAAAAATGGGTCAAAAACGCATTTTTCCAAACCTCATCCTGGACCATTTTGGGTGCACAAACGGGTGAAATGAGCCCATTTTGAGCCCATTTTGGGGCATTTTGGCCCCTCACAAATCCAAAAAGCCTTGAAAGTGGGCCTTGTGGTGATGGGGTTCACTTGCAAGCTGATTTCACTTTGTCAAGAGCCATCAATGTGTGAATCATTCTTGATGTCCCTCACCAGTCATAGCTGATGTTCCCTCCCCCACCAGCTCGGTCCCAATATTCAGTCTTGATTAGGGCTAGGGTCACCGAGCTGGTGGAACCAGTCTTGGTTTTATAACCCTTTTTAGTGTCTAGGGTGGACCTACCAGGTTTAGCAGCAGCAGCAGCAGCAGCAGCAGCAGCAGCAAGCAGCAGCAAGCAGCAAGCAGCAGCAGCAGCAGCAGCAGCAGCAGCAGCAGCAGCAGCAAGCAGCAGCAGCAGCCGCAGCAGCAGCAGCAGCAGCAGCAGCAGCAAGCAGCAGCAAGCAGCAGCAAGCAGCAAGCAAGCAGCAGCACGCGCGAAATGGGGAAAAATCAGAATTCCGTCGTGGTGCTTTGGATTCGGGTGAAATTTTGGTGGATGATACCTATGGGTGTGAGAGACAACCCTACAAAGTATGAGCCAGAAACTCAACGGTGGCGGCCGGGAACGGGTGTCGCAAGTGGCGGACCTCAGTTTCAAAAACTACAGTTTAGGGCCAAAACAGCCATTTTTGGGCCAAAACAGCCCTAGAACCCATTCAAAACGGCCAAACAAAGGGAAACGGTGGGTACACTCCACGTGCGGCTTGACTTTCCTGTGTCAACGAGCTCTTTGCGGCCCTCTAACTCCACCATATGTCCTTGAAACGGCCCAAAAAGACCCCAGAAGCCCCAAATTTTGTGCAGATTGGCTGGCAACAGCCACAAACCAAGAACAGGCCATATCTTTGGCTACATGGTCCAAAACGCGATTCCGAGGGCACCTAGTCCACCCGCAACCCCCCACTTTTTGTGGTTTCCATCCCTCAGAATTGCCCAAACGAACGCCTGGACCCCCATACATAGCCCCAGCAGGCTGCGGCAAGCTGCAAGCTCAAGCCCAAACAGGTGGGTGCCCAAATGGGTCAACAGGGTCCAGTAGGGGCAAAAAATGACTTTTTTCAAAAATGATCCTACACCATGTGTGATGCTAAAACAAGTGTTTTTGGACTGTTTTGAGCTTGTGGTGGCCCATTTTGGTCCTCCGAAAATCCCAAAATGCCTTGAAAATGGGCTGTTTTGGGACCAAAAATGGGTGAAAAATGGGTCAAAAACACATTTTTCCAAACCTCATCCTTGACCATTTGGGGTGCACCAACGGGTGAAATGAACCCATTTTGAGCCCATTTTGGGGGAATTTGGCCCCTCAGAAGTTCAAAAAAGCCTTGAAAGTGGGCCCCGTGGTGATGGGGATCACTTGCAAGCTGATTCCACTCTATCAACGGCCTTCAATGTGTGACTCATTGGTGTAAGCTCAAGCCCAAACAGGTGGGTGCCCAAATGGGTCAACAGGGTCCAGTAGGGGCAAAAAATGACTTTTTTCAAAAATGATCCTACACCATGTGTGATGCTAAAACAAGTGTTTTTGGACTGTTTTGAGCTGGTGGTGGCCCTTTTTGGTCCTCCGAAAATCCCAAAATGCCTTGAAAATGGGCTATTTTGGGTCCAAAAATGGGTCAAAAATGGGTCAAAAACGCATTTTTCCAAACCTCATCCTAGACCATTTGGGGTGCACAAACGGGTCAAATGAGTCCATTTTGAGCCCATTTTGGGGCATTTTGGCCCCTCACAAATCCAAAAAGCCTTGAAAGTGGGCCTCGTGGTGATGGGGTTCACTTGCAAGCTGATTTCACTTTGTCAAGAGCCATCAATGTGTGAATCATTCTTGATGTCCCTCACCAGTCATATCTAATGTTCCCTCCCCCACCAGCTCGGTCCCAATATTCACTCTTGATTAGGGTTTGGGTTTGGGCCACCGAGCTGGTGGAACCAGTCTTGGTTTTATAACCCTCTTTAGTGTCTAGGGTGGACCTAACAGGTTTGGCAAGCAAGCAAGCAGCAAGCACTCGTGAAATGGGCAAAAATCACAGCTCCGTTGTGGTGCTTCGGATTCAACCAAAATTTTGGTGGCTGCTACCTATGGGTGTGAGGGACAACCACACAAAGTATGAGCGAGAAACTCAACGGTGGCGGCCAAGAACGGGCGTCGCAAGTGCCGCACCTCCATTTCAAAATCTGCCATTTAGGGCCAAAATCAGCCTTTTTTTGCCCAAAACCGCCCTAGAACCGGCTGGAAATGACCAAATGAAGGGAAATAGTGACTACTCTACACATGCGGCTAGACTTCCCGTGTTGAAGGGCCCTCTAGGGCCCTTAAACTCCACAATATGTCCGCGAACCGCCCCCAAAAGGCCCTCAAAAGCCGGAGAATTTGTGCACATTGGCAACCGACAGCCCCAAACCAAAAACAGACCATATCTTGGGCTACGTGGCTCAAAACGCGATTTCAAGCGCACCTAATCCACCCACAACCACCCACTTTTGGTGGTTTCCACCCCTCAAAATTGCCCTAACGGACGCCTAGACCCCTGTACCTAGGCCCACTGGGCTGCGGCAAGTTACAAGAGGTAGCCCAAAGAGGTGGGTGCCAAAATGGGTCAACAAGGTCCACCGGGTGCAAAAAAATGATCTTGCACGACATGGAATGCCAAAACAAGTGTTTTCGCGTTTTGAGCTCGTGGTGGCCCGTTTTGGCCCTCCTAAAATCCCAAAATGCCTTGAAAATGGGCTGTTTTGCAACAAAAAATGGGTCAAAAATGGGTTGAAAAATGTTTTTCCAAAAATGATCCTAGACCATTTGGGGTGCCTAAACAAGTGAAATGAGCCCTTACGGAGCCCATAGCAAGCCATTTTGGCCACTCCAAAGTCCCAAAACGTATTGTAATTGGGCTGTTTTGGGACCACAAATCGGTCAAAAATGGATCAAAAATGGTTTTTGTAAAGATACTTTTGGACTATTTGGGGTGCACAAACAAGTGGAATGAGCCCATTTTGAGCCCATGTTGAGCAATTTGGCCCCTCTCAAGGGCGAAAGGGCCTTGAAAATGGGCCAATTTGGGACGACAAAGGGTTCAAAAACGGGTCAAAACCATGGTTTTCTAAACATGATCCTAGTCCAGTTGTGGTGCCCAAACGGCTGAATAGAGCTCATTTTGAGCCTCTTTTGAGACGCTCTCATCCACTTTCCAGTGCGTACCTCATTTGTCGTTGAAGTCTCCTGGACGATGTTCCTTGCCCCACCAGCTCGGTCCCAATATTCAATCTTGGTTGGGGTTAGGAATCGGGTCACCGAGCTGGTGGAACCAGTCTTGGTTTTATAACCCTTTTTAGTGTCTAGGGTGGACCTACCAGGTTTAGCAGCAGCAAGCAAGCAAGCAAGCAAGCAGCAAGCAGCAGCACGCGCGAAATGGGGAAAAATCAGAATTCCATCGTGGTGCTTCAGATTCGGGTGAAATTTTGGTGCATGATACCTATGGGTGTGAAGTACAATCACACAAAGTTTGAGCAAGAAACTCAACCGTGGCGGCCGGGAACGGGATTCGCAAGTGGCGGACCTCAGTTTCAAAAACTGCAGTTTAGGGCCAAAAACAGCCATTTTTGGGCCAAAAATGCCCTGGAACACATTCAAAACGGCCTAATGAAGGGAAACGGTGGGTACACTCCACGTGCGGCTTGACTTCCCCGTTCAATGAGCTCTTTGCGGCCCTCTAACTCCATGATATGTCCCGGAAACGGCCCAAAAAGGCCCCCAAAAGCTCCAAATGCCGAAAGCCACAAACCAAGAATAGGCCATATCTTTGGCTACATGGCTCAAAATGCTATTCCAAGGGCACCTACTCCACCCGCAACCCCCTACTTTTTGTGGTTTCCATCCCTCAGAATTGCCCAAACGGACGCCTAGACCCCAATACCTAGGCCCACTAGGCTGCGGCAAGCTGCAAGCTCAAGCCCAAATAGGTGGGTGCCCAAATGGGTCAACAGGGTCCAGTAGGGGCAAAAAGATGACTTTTCTCAAAAATGATCCTAGACCATGTGCGATGCTGAAACAAGTGTTTTTGGACCGTTTTGAGCTTGTGGTGGCCCATTTTGGTCCTTGGAAAATCCCAAAATGCCTTGAAAATGGGCTATTTTGGGACCAAAAATGGGTCAAAAATGGGTCAAAAACGCAATTTTCCAAACCTCATCCTGGACCATTTTGGGTGCACAAACGGGTGAAATGAGCCCATTTTGAGCCCATTTTGGGGCATTTTGGCCCCTCAGAAGTCCAAAAAGCCTTGAAAGTGGGCCTTGTGGTGATGGGGTTCACTTGCAAGCTGATTTCACTTTGTCAAGAGCCATCAATGTGTGAATCATTCTTGATGTCCCTCACCAGTCATAGCTGATGTTCCCTCCCCCACCAACTCGGTCCCAATATTCAGTCTTGATTAGGGCTAGGGCTAGGCTTGGGGTTTGGGGTGGGG
This sequence comes from Eutreptiella sp. 'Long Island Sound 2002', assembly GCA_964036045.1. Taxonomy (NCBI): domain Eukaryota; phylum Euglenozoa; class Euglenophyceae; order Eutreptiales; family Eutreptiaceae; genus Eutreptiella; species Eutreptiella sp. 'Long Island Sound 2002'. The sequence continues at coordinate 73,823,833 of OZ038386.1, forward strand.
GTAGGGGTAGGGGTAGGGGTAGGACTAGGTTGAGGGTTGGGGTGGGTGTTAGGGTCATGGTTGGGTTTAAGGATAGTGCCTGGGTGCAAAGTGGACAAAATTTTCCTTTGGTCGGCTTTGGTGCCCATGGAGCGTCGGGCGCCTTGGGCACCCATGGACTAGTGAGGGTGGCACCTTTGGCAACTAACTGTTGGCCCGAGGCCCCTAGGGGGGGGGGGGGGGGTAGGGGTAGTTGGCGTCCTAGGACCCGCGGAGTCGCCCCCCCCCCGTGGCCTTACCCAATTCCTTTTCCTGCATCAGCGTTTGCATGTAGCGATCAGTTGTGCCGTGCCAAGCAAGCTCTTATCAGTTGCAAAAAATGACTTGTGTGATGGTTTCAAAGGAATATGGGGTGCAACCCTCCTCAAGTCCTTGCTATGTACAAAATGATGTGTCCAACATGACGCGGATAGATTCAAAAGCTATTTCCATGTTGCAAAGAGTGCAAATACTCTGAGCGAAGATATTTTTGCAACGCACTTGCCATGAATGGCGCAGAGCGCAAAAGATATTACCGCAACGCACTACCAGCAAGTCACACATTGGTGAGCTAGCACCCCTGGCCTTGTGTGACATTCACGTTGCTGGTTGTGGTGAGCACCTCCCAGCCTGCGGTCTTCGTGATGACCGCATACCGGGCACTGATCAAGCCGTCCACCCAAGATATTTTGAGATTCGCGGATCACACAAGACAAAGCACCAAATCAGTTCAACAATACACCTCTGGACTGGACTGGATAGCTGTTGTGTTGGCACGTTTTGTCCTTGAGATGCGGATACGGGTACGCAGGATATCGTGGTGTCAGTGCCACAAATGATGTTGCGGATACTGTTGACATTGAAGAAATGGGCTATCTCAAGCGACACCAAGTGGTTGGAGATACAAGATACCTATAAATACAACCATTTGCCATCCATCCCTATTACAAAACCACCAACTTTGACCAACATCCTTCTCTGCTTACCCCCCCCCCCTCTTGTCCAAGCAATGGTAAATGACCAAAAATTGATGGAACCAATGCCTGGTGTTGCTTGGACAAGGGTGTTGCTTACCCGCAGCAACTTGCGTGATACACGTGTAGACCGTCCTCAGGGGGTTTGAGGCGGAGATGGTGGTACACAAGCAAAGGGTTGACATATGCAACAAAACACTCATGAGCAGCGATCATTGGGGACCAAAAACTAGCACGTACAGCTTGAAAACATTGAACATTACGGGTCCACGGGCTCAGAAATGAAGCCCTTCTTGGTCAAGCTATAACGCATCATGAACAGCACTGTGCAGCACGGTGTGAAGGTTGCTTTCGTGGATGCAGGTGGTGACCTCGGGGAAGGTGGGGCAAGTGATGGTGAAGGGGAGGGGGGTGACGGAGAAGAGATGACGAAACGGATCTTCTCCAACCATGCACAGTCATGTGTTATAGTCTTCCCATGCCACTCATACTCAATTGCCAAATAATCCGCACCTCTGGGAGAGGAACCAACGACAACACCGCTACCTTCAACACCAGTGGACCGTGTGTAGTACAACGGCCAACCGGGCTGTATCCAACAAATGGTGTAGTATTCTGAAACCCGAGAGGAAACCCACGCTACAAATGCCTCTTGGCCAACAGAGCTGCCTTGACACAAAATATGAACATCGTGCATCTCGAAACCAAGATATCAGGAAGCACACTTCGCACACAACAATACAAATTGAAAAACGCACCGCCAAAATCAATGGTGCAAAAATTGACGGAACCAACGCCTAGTGTTACTTGGACATAGAACAACGATGGTCGTCACCGTGCAGAATCACTCTAGGCACTCTCTCCGTTCATTGTCATGGATACGGAGCCAACATTGGTGTTGCCTGGTCATTTACCATTGCTTGGCCATAGTACAACGATGGTCGTCACCCTCTAGACTCACTCTTGGGTCTCTCACAGTACATTGGTTGCTTGGCCAAATATCGACAATGGTCATCACCCTCCAGATTCACTTTGGCATGCTCAACGGTACTTCAGGTATCACGCGGCAAATCCACGACACAGATTGTCTGTGCAGTTCAGCAAGGCGCGTCCACGACGGAGTATCTTCCTTGCTGGCGGTAGTGAGGAGCCCCGCCCACCAACACGCCACACAAGAGTGCACGGTCCATCTTTAGGGACCATCCCCCACACTACCGGCCCGAGCTCAATTGTCCACTGCAGGCCACCCTGGCAATGCTGTGCGACGGAGCCGTGGCAGGCCCTCACGCTCTACCAGGCCTTCCTTCGCCAAGGCCTACCTGGGAGCTACGCCTGTGGTCCTAGCGCTCTACCAGGCCTTCCTTCGCCAAGGCCTACCTGGGAGCTACGCCTGTGGTCCTAGCGCTCTACCACGCCTTCCTTTGCCAAGGCCTACCTGGGAGCTACGCCTGTGGTCCTAACGCTCTACCAGACCTTCCTTCACCGAGGCCTGCCTGGGAGCTACGCCTGTGGTACGCGACTCCCTTCTGCGCTCTGCACCATTTGTGGCGAGCGCGGTCCGCCTTGCCTTGTTTGCACCATCCGTACTCCGCTGCCGGGGGGCCCCACGCCCGGTCGCACTCGGGCCCACTCCCCTTCCGAAGGGTAAAACTTCGAAGGGTGGGGGAAGATGTCCAGGGGAGCCCCATGCCCGGTCACACTTGGGCCCAATGCACATTTGGGAAGATGTCCAGGAGCCAACTCCCCTCCCAACATCACATGCACACTGCCCAGAACAGGCATCCGCACTACTGCATCCGCACTACTGCAGGCATCCACGCCGCTGCGGGCTGCAGCAGCCTGGGTGTGATGTACAGGTTCTCCAACAAGAACTTCTAGGAAATGCAAGGGGGGGGGGGGTAATCCACCACAGAACACCAGAGCATGAGAAAAATGGGAAAGAAGGGGGTTGCAATCAGGGTAGGACGAGCCATCACAGATTCGCACACTATGTGTGTTGTTTCATTCTAATCCACACTCCTTTCTGCGAGGAGAGGCAATACAGAGGTCAGGAATGAAAACTAAAATGCCGTCACCCACAATGTTCCAACATCAGTACAGTAATTTTCGTTTAAGTGGATGCTGTGGGATTACTGGCCGAAGAGGACAAAAGGAATGGGCTAGAGGCTCCAGGGGATCAGACCCAGACGAAGAAGGAGAACTTAACACTTGTCCAAGCAGTGTAAAATGTCAAAGGGTTGTCACTCGCCCACCCTGTGTTTCTGGGCATGCTGCAACGCGGTAGAAACACGGATGTTCCAGCATGATCCCTGTGGCAGGGGACCTGTATTGCTGGCTTCCTCTTCCTGGGATAGAAGAGCCTTCAGCAGCCGATTGATGCCCTGGAAGCCCCCGTCCTTACGACCCGGAATGTGCATCAATAGGCAAAGATGGGGGTGGGAGATGGGCAGCCCCCGTAGTTGAAGCCTGGTGCGGGGACAACGTGGATCAGACTGTGGGGTCAGGGTAGGAGGCATATCAGGAGGTTCGGGTCCCGTTTCAGAATAGATAGATCTTCCATCAAGCAGGTCCTTGCCCACCTGTCAGTGATCACAGGTCGTTGTTGAAACCACTGCATTCATAACCCTTCCCGGAGCTCGCCTGGACTCTCTTGGGGTTTTGCACCACTTCTGGGCTTTCTTGCACAAGGCGCACGGATACCTGACAATCAGGAATTTGAAAGGAGTCAGCCATCGGTCCATCACCAATCCCCTTGAAATCATGTTTGGAGTGTAGTATTGGAAATCCACATTGGAGTCCAGGCCTGGGGAAACACGTGCGTTGCGGATGTGGTGCCTCAGTGTGGCCTACCAAAGACCGTCGCGGATAAGCGTGTTGAAAACTAGGGTGGGCCAAGCCCACAACGGAACGCCAAAGGGCATTTGTTGTTGCCAAACGAGTGCTGTTTGGCAATCTGACGCATCCTGCCTTAAAATAGCAACAAAAAGTCCGAGGGATTGTTGCTTGTGCATGGAGCCTCCAGCATGGCCTTGCACGTAAGGAGGTAAGACACGCCAGGCTAAGAAACACCCGTGGGCCCCAGGAGGACTCCACCATCAATAAAAACAGGATAGTCTGCCATCATTGCGTTACAGTCCCAAGCTGTCACACAGAATCCGCCTGACGCAACCCTAATCAGCAGACTCGTACAACCACAACAATCCATCGCGCACCACCGAGCTCCAACCGCAACCATACCATCTGTGTGGCGCATCTTGTCGAACTGTGGATCTCTCTGAATAGATTCCAAAGGCGCCTCCTCAATTTCGAATCGTTCTTTACCTCGTCGAGCAAACTCTTGGGTTCGGCGCTATGGAACGTGAGGCATGGAGTAGACAGCAGTTTTCGAGAGCTACACCGGATGGCACGAACAGACGTGTCTTCATTCATTCCTTTATTCCGTCATTTGACGGCAGCTTAGCCCTCACCTGGGCTTCCTTCCCTAGCCCACACCCAGCTGCCACAGGGGTTGGCCATTATTCAGCGTGTGAAAATACAAGTGCTCAGACACAATGCACCCGAGCCAAAGATAATCGGGGTGCCCTTGATTGAAGGGCGCTCGTCAACCTGGAAAACACCGTCTGTGGTCCGATATTGTCCTGTGCTGCCCTGCCATGAACCAATGCTCCTGTGGGAAGAGATTGATACCCGCCTTGCACACACATACCCATTCATTGAAATCGATTTTCGGGAAGTGCACTGGGGGCTTGGACCTCTTGGTCAAGTAGTTCTCATCCAACCATGTGTTGACCCGGTGTAGGTGGCCCCACCTGTCCAATCTTCGCAGTGTCCTGCGCATGCTATTGCAACATTGTTTCAAGCTAATGCCTGCATGGTGGAAAGAGTGTAAATCCAATCCAGTCCCCATTAATCCTTCCCAAAAACAGGATGTGCTCGAATGGCCAACTTAGGGACACCCACAACTCCTCACAAAATAGCGCCAGCAAGCCTCAACCTCACCAACACACCACACCACATTGCCAAGATGAAAATTCAATGCCGGAACAATGTAGCACGTGGCACTGACAATTGAACAGTGGTATACACAAACGTCACGGAACCTTAACAACAACAATGCATTGTCAAAACCAAAGGCCAAAGAAGTTTAGATGTGAAGAAACATTTGGTGTGCGGAATATGATCAGCCCCGTACGGAGACGTGTGGTGTGCAGGTTACAGGGAACAGGCACACGTCAGCACAATAAAATCCTCGTCAGTGGTACCATAGGCGCCTTTTGGCTCTGCAGCGGCTCTGCAGTGACAATTGAATCAGTTGTGCACCTACAGAGAACATAGTGTCACGTTGACACCATGTCTCGTCTTTTTGATCAATCGAAGACAGCAATTTTGGATTTATCCCGGGCGAAGATATGGTAGGTTGAAGAAGTGCAATCGCACCAAACAATGTTGGTGCCTTGCACAAGTGGAACATTACCATGTTGTCCGCATAGTTTGACTGGGCAATCAATTGCGCAACTTGGGCACATCCAAGGTGTGCCCAAACAAACATGCACAATCGCTGGCTGGATTGACGCTTCCTTGCTACCCTTAGAATATTGAGCTTCAGCAAATGAGGATGCATCTAACCTCTAGACTCAGCACTCTGTGTTCTCTGCTTGTCTCTGCTTCCTCCTCCACGTGTCAGTTGGGTCTGCTTTTAGTGGTCATCTCCGACCAGAGCGCAGGTGTCCGCCATACCTAGCAGGCTACCTCCTCCAACCCCTTGTATTATTCCATTGCTTCGCCTCGGTCAACATTTGCTGGTTTGGCCTGACGTTTGTGCAGCCCCTCTTTGCTTTGGGTGCTTACTCAAAGGGGGGTCGGGTCTCGGGCTTCATGACCTTGGGAATGCACCAAAGGTGTGCAAACCAGCCGTAAAACAGTCAAGGTTTGGATCAGCAAATTCTGACCCATTCAGATCCTGCACTAGGTCATTCTTCAGCAGGTGTATCTGGTTTGATGCATCTGAGGCTGGATGTTTTTTTAACGGACAGGGGGTTTCAGAATGTTGCCCCGTGGCTGACGGTTGTGGTCAATTGCCGGCCATTGAGTAATCATCAATCGCCGTGGCTTATTTGCCAACCAGCATCTCGCAGCTTTCCAGTTCACGCCCATCAAATATGAGCGTCTGTTGCCTTCTCACCTGTTCCGTAAACATCAATCTTGCACGCAGCACTGTACTGGCTGCTGAACACCAGCCAGCAATTTGTATTGCGCCCAGAGGTACAGCGAGAAGATACCATTTTTGCAACCCCAGCACGACTTGCAAAACTTGCATTTTGCTGGCCTTGTGATCATATGCATCCATTTCCTGGGCCCCTTCTGCTTTCGACCTCTGCTACAGCAGGTGCCGTTGACCTGGGGACGTCACCATGAAGTCGCCACGGTCGGTGATTTGGTGATCAGGCGTAGAGTAGAACGCCAATCTAAATTGGGCCGCCACCAGGACCCAAAAATTGTCTCATCAGATGGTAAAAATTGCACCCTTGCACTCAAGGATGCCAGCTTCGTGTTGTTTCCAACCACAGCATATGGATGCTGCAGCGCTGTGCTGTGCTGTGATGCATGAACTAGTGCAGCAAGCGCACGGGGTTAAAAAACACGTGAAACAAACACCAAACCCACCCCCATGAGATGAACTACAAATCGTTAAAAGGGGGCCCCGGTCATGCGTAACATCCTGATTTTTTCGGGTGCAACAAATTTTGCCAAAAGCGTCACACGGGGAGGGGCATGTGCCGTCACCAAGCAAATGCCTGGCACTGCCAAGGGGTGCAGGATGAACAACCAGTAAACCTTTGACAGTCTTGAGTGCCCAAAACCCTGCGGGATTGGAACACGAAAGAAGCTTGTGCTTGTGCAAAATCTCAGATGATTTGGGTGAAGGTCGCCACCACTTGTATCCATACGCATGTACGGCGGTGCAGTTCTCCCACACACCATGACCTTTGCCCTTTTTAGTTCGCGAGCAAGGGATCCAGAAATTCTATCAAACTGAACTCGTGCAGCGTGCGTGAGGCAGAAAAACAGAAACACCCGCAATGTCATGCCAGCAGGGGTCTTCACACGATTACATGTGAAACAATTTGTGATCATGCGTTGACCAACACAGATATCGCAGATGGATGGGCGGACACCAAGGGCGCCGCCCATGGTACCGTTGCCCTCCCCCACATGGCCTGACCCTCCACCGTTGCCACGAACTTCTTCTGCCCAAGCCAAACGTTCCAGAAACCAGGAAATTCTGTTGGGTCCTCTGAGCAACGGTCAGTGCTTCTTTTTTGTCCCGTTCTGCATCGAGGAGCTGATGTGGAACACGCGACCACACCCAACGCAGTCTGGGAAGCGAACATACGGGGCTGCCTGGCAGTGGTTGGGCTTTGCTCCGTGGGCATCCATCTTTGTTCTTGACAAGCCCTCGGGGGAACTATTGCACTACGGACTGCCTGCCGCACAATCACTAACCGAGCAAAAAGCGGTTGATTGCATTCCTCTGGTGCATTAAAATTATGACTCTGACCAAGACCAGACCCCCAAGAAACAACGAACACACCGGGACAGACAGAAGAGTTGTCTGCAACATCCAACAGAACTACTGCAAAACAAAACAACACCCAATCACACTACAGAAACAACGAAGCCCTGTACCTAAAGACACAGGTGCTAGTTGGTCAACGAAAAACCAAAACCAAACAGATTTCGTACAGAGAGAGGAATAATTCCTTCCCCGTTGTTGCCATCCCCAAATCAAAAAAGAAGAAGCTGGCTCAAAACCTTTTGAGAGGGCTTTGCATGCGCCCATACTCTCCCTTTTGTAATTGCGCGAGGAGCAATGAACTGTGAAGGTGGAGAAAGAAACCAGAAAATCACGAGGAAAGGGCTAGGATTAGGATTAGAGGGCTACATGGTGACCAAGTACCGACATGACCTCTCTCGTCAACTCCTGTGTCAGCTCAGAGGTTTCACCCCAAACTGCGGCTGGCGACAATTGCCTCCGGTTACTCGTACTGTCAGCGGTCATCGACGACCGACGTTATATGACTGAGACAACTGACGCCTGTTGGGCACTTGGTAATTATGTACACTTGGTATTTGAACGAATCTGTCGTTGGAGCACCTTGGATCCGCATGGAGGGAATTGCACCAATTTGACATCCCAATTTTTGTTGGTTCGGGAAAATCCTGCCTAGGGAAGACGTGAACGGGTCCATTCCTTTTGATTGATCCCGTCCTGTCCCTTGGGAAGCACCATACTTTTCCTCCGCCTGCTTTACCAGTTGGTGTGCTGTACACAGGCACACCGTTCGGAAGGATGACACCGCCGCTATGCAGGAACACCAACCTTCTGCAGCGCAATCTCTGCACCGGCCATGCAATGGCCAGCAAAATTCTTCTGCTCACCTGGCATGAGGTGCCTGGAAAAACAACTCCACTCCCTTTGCAGAGAAAGTGAAATGCAATGGGGGTTTGTAGTGTTTTTGGTTGGGCTTGGGCCACCCAACCCTCTGTAGACGGCACGTGGATCTTGGATCGTGGATCAAGTGCCGTGGCAAATGCAACGGGGAATCTAAAGCGAGGGCGAGACATTCAGCGTCATTACGGCGATGATAAACATCCATCGCCGCAGCCACAGTAGTACAGTGCCTGGCGCGCTTGAGCTGGAGTGCACAATGCAACCTGTCCCATTCTCAATACAGTCACGGTCCAACCTACGCATAGCTCTCGAAGTCCTGCAAACGGTGCCAGCAGACACTGTCCAGCAGCCACTCCAATGTGGTCACCTGCCCAACCCCTAAATCTTGGGCACTCGCTACCTCCGTGCTTTGCGGTACAACAACGAGAATTTTGTCCTTGCTTTTCGACTTCTTGCCCGCAAGCTTCTCCCAGAAGTGCGCATGACACAACACTTTCCCCCCACAAATTGTCACCACCTTCTCCAGCTCCGTCAGGCTCAAGCAAGTGGCCTGCACAAAATCACCATAGAAAAGGATGCAGTGCTTTGCCAATAATTTCACGCCCTGCTGCTTGGCCATGCGACTTCGCTGGGGACCGCCTCTATGCTCTACAGGGCAAGTCTGGTCTGCTTGCACTTCAAATGGCCCCTCCGGCAGCCACATCCCGTGGGCCGAGCTGTCGCGAACCCAATCTAGGGTGACTACCCACGCACCAGCAGCGAGAGCCAAAGCAAAACCGCCAGTCCGCCTCGTCCTCGACTTATCAACAATCAAATGCGTGGCGTTGCCTTGGAACTCATGTAGAACTCGTCCTCCAAACCGCTTGGTGCAATCCTTCACTAAGGCTTGCTGCTCTTTTGTCAACTGGCAACACACCACGACACATTTTGAGGATCGAGTCCGAACTGAAGGCGTGTTGCCTATGCCCTTCGCCACCGCAGACGTCGCGTTGCTCGGCTTTGAGGGCGGCGGATACCCTTGCCTGACTTGCGGCCCGTTGTTCCCTAGCAGCCGCCGCGCCTTGGACGTGCGGCTCGAGGCCGGAAATAGTTGGCGGGCCTCGGGCATCTCCAAAGGTCTCTTGCACGCCTCGGGGCTTTGGCGCAGTGACGCCCCGGATGGTGGACCGGGTGTGAAGCTACTGGCCGTGCTAGTGGAGGCTGGGGTGCGCTTGCCACGTGGACCCGTGTTGTTCGGAGTGGTAAGCTTGCGGTATGTGGGAGCATCCGTTGTTGGGAGAACTTGCATGTCATCGGGTTGGTGCTCAACTAACCCCTTCGGTTCCGAAACCGGCGCGACATTTGTAGCACATGTCACGACCGTGAGCCGGGGCTGTTCATTAGCCCCATCTTGCGCGGCGGGGGGAGACTCTCCGGACGGCAAGGGCTCGGAACTACAGTGGGCCTCCTTGATCCATGTGAGACACTCGGGAGCGAAGATGTCGCCAACGGGTTCGGGTCCTTGGATACGGGCTATGGTAACCGCTACCCCGGCGGCCGCTAGCCCTGCGAGTGTGGCTGCAGCCGACAGAGCAGCGTCGCGGTGCCGCGGGACATGATCTTGGGTGGATGCATCGGCGCGCTCCAAACACGTTTGATTCAAGGCTGCCAAGCCATCCACGGCATCATCTGCCTCCAACGCATGCGGGGCTTCATTGTCTTGCGCCACCGAACCACATTCGGACACGGGTACGTAACCCATTTCCTGGAGACACTCCGAGTCAATCTTCTTGAGCAGTACCTCTAAAAGTTGCAATTCGGTGACAATAGTGCCCAAATCCTTCTCTGCCGCTTCAGGCGAGGAATCAACCAATGACCGGTCACTCGTTAAGGCACCTTGCGGCCACAACGATGGGGAGGAGTTGGAACTCGGAGAGCTAGACTTGTCATGAGGGCTATGACTGCAAGCGGAAGTATCCGAGCTCTTACCACTAGTGAGAGGGTTTCCGAACAATAGATCTTGTGAGTCGTCGAACAGCATAGCACCCGGGGACACCGTGTCGGACCCGACTGCACTCGTTGAAAAACTATTAGGTCCCGATTCCCCAACGCTACGTTTTTGCGGAGGAGGCATCAATGTCGATGTGCGGCTCCCCTTGAAGCTAGAAGTTTTGGACATAGATTTCTTCGGCACCGGTTTCACCAATACTTCAGGAGCTTTGTCATTTTGTTTGGCCTTCGGCGGGGGGACGTAGTGAACAAGCTTCTTGTATAAATCCACGATATTGTTCAACACTTGGACCTTTTGTAAGTCGATCCGGAACACCGGCATTCCACAGACTGGGCATTGGTTGTTGCCATCGATGCGTCGTTGCACACACTCCCGGCAAAACACATGATGGCACTGCGTGGCTCTTGGATCATTGAGAATATCATTGCACAATGGACATTGCAACTCCTTTTCGAAAAGTAATACTTCCTCCTCAGTGACCCGGAACGCTTGCATCTCCGCTGCTTAGACTTTGCAAGGACATATAATAAATTAAATACGTTCTCTGTTTTGAGATGAAGGATCGTTTTATGGAGGTCCGGCATCATTTCGCCCTGGGCTTACGAGCCGATTTTTTTTTGACAAAGCATTATCAAGTTCAAGCTGTTTGGGTTGTTGAATTCTCGTGCGTGCAATCACGACGCGTCCGCATGGTGGCTCACAACACGGCATAACACAGGGCAACCTGTAGCCCGGCCAACACGGGTACGTCGGCTATCTCAAGGTCCATCAAGTGGGTTGACAACAATGTTGCGAGCAAGGTGACATAGACAAACCACTGCTCACAACATGTACCACAAAACATGACAACACACATGAACACGGACTTGAAGTGGACGTCAACGGTAAATCACTAGTCGCAACAACACCATATTCCTTTGGTTGCGTGTGAGAAACGGGGGGCTTCTTCAGAGCACATAGCATGGGGAACCAAAATTGTGCACACCCAAGGCACAGTGGAGCCACGCCGATTGCTTTATCGCGTTCGTGCCCTCCGAGAGCACACATAGTGTTGTATGTGGATGAAATATACGTTGCATGTCATTTGGGCCTTGGCGTGTGGGGACGACACGTGCAATGGCGCGGTTTCGTAGTGATTCATCAAGATAAACCATCTCAAAGATGCAAAACCAAGGATCCAAACCCACGTTGCCAACATGAGAGGGAAAATGGAGTTTTAGCTACTATTCATTTCGTCCATCCCCCCCTTTTCCATATCTGGCTCTTCCGCAACAGATCGATCCTTTGTGAACTTGGTTGTTTCAACGGCCCACCAATGTCTCAATCGCATGCTTTGGTCGAAAGGAGTTGTGATCACTTGATAGTAGTGTTGGCCACGGGAATGCGCCCTTGTGCGCGACGCACGTTGGTGCAGTGGACCCACAAAGTGATTGTGAAATCTCGTGGGTTGACCCTTCTTCGCACCTAAGCACAAAAGCGAGAAGGCAATTCTTCGACAAATCCTCGGTTGGGATTGTAACCGTCATTGTAACCGTAGTCGTAACCACTAGCTTAAAATAGTGATTCATAAACTCGGACTCTGGGCGCTAAGGGCCCAACATTTTGCCAGGGCTAGCTAGCCGTTGCATGTGATCAATTTTCCCGCCAAACCACATCCCACTATGTAGAGCACGGTCTCGTGAACTCCCTCGCTTTTCTATCATGTTGGGCTCATCTTGCTCGGCCACCTTTGTCTCGTTGTTGCGCTGTTTGGGTGTCTTGGACGGTCTTGAATGACTGCAAAGCTCCACGAAGTGGTGCTTCATCGATGCGCATTACGAACCAACTAGGTATAGTAGTGGCGACACCCTTCTTCTGAAACATGTGTGTTCGTCAACAGATACATGCAAGGTCATTTCGCTGGGTGTAATAGGGCGTGCACTAACGCTTGGGAGGAAGGTGACCCTTTTCGGGGATGTAATCAACAGACTCCATGCACCTATGCACCCCTTGTTGTGCTCCTAGTCTTGGTCGGAGGACAGTTGAGCTGCGAACGTCACTTCATAGAAATGACAGTGCTTCCCTTGAATTGATGGTGGTCGATTGTGGGCCCATTCTCCATCGTGATTTCTTACTTGGTCTTGAATGTCCACTGGAGGCACAGCTTCCAGTTTAATCTGTCATAATGCCCTTACAAGTTCCATTGTTGTCGCACAACACTGAGCGCAAAACTGATACTGTACTGCAAGGAACTGCGCGAATTGTCTGCGCCCGATGTCCGCGCGCACAAGTTTGTCGCCATCTGCCACCGCAGAAGCGTCATACGTCCATTCATCAACAAAGTATACACATCAACAATAAACAAGGCGGAACAAAGGACATGCATCCTACCCGTTCAATGAAACCCGCCAATGCATACAGATTGAACCAAAATACTCTGATTTTATATGAAACTGTATCGTGAAGTATCGTGAAGATTTAAACCTAAATTGCTTTCGTTTAATATGATCTGCACCATGTAAAAACCTCAAGGCACGCGCAGATCGATTTCAGAGTTGGTCAAACACCATAGTTCAAAGGCCGATACTTTCAGCCCTCATATCTGCGAATCCACCCATTCTCTCGAACATCATGGTTCAAAGGCCGACACTTTCAGCCCTCGTATCTGCGAATCCACCCATTTACCGCCTCACTCTTGGATGCGCCTCACGCTTGCATGTCGATTTCATTTTTTTGCGTTTCAGACAGCAACACTAGCACAATGTCCCGCTTCCAGTACCAGCAGATCGGCGAGGAGGCCCCAGTCAGCAAGTCCATGATTGCTGCTGGTGTCGTTGGTGTTGCTGCTTGCGTTGCTCTCGGCATGACCTTGGGCTCCTCCGTGAGCTCCAACCAGATGTACGTGCAGCCTGCCGTTCAGGCCGCCACCCGCGTGCAGCCAATGGCCGCCCAGTACAACCAGATGGGCCAGGCTGTCCGCCCTGCCCAGGCTTTCGCCGCTGAGGCCGCTGCCGAGCCTATGCCTGTGTACGAGTACCAGGCCCCTGCTCAGCAGTCCTCTTTGAGCACTGGCTTCATGGCCATGCTTTTGGCCCCTGTCGCCGCCGCCGCTGGCTTCTTCGCCTACCAGAAGGGCCAGGCTGACGCCGTCCCTGCCGTCGCCCCTGTCGACATGTCTGTCGCCATGGCTGCCACCACCTCTGAGAAGTACGCTGGCAAGGCTGAAGTGAAGGCCGCCATCTCTGGTTTCGGCCGTATCGGACGTAACGTGCTCCGCTGCTGGCACGGACGTGAGACCAAGCCATTCGACATCGTTGCCATCAACGCTGGTTCCATGACCCCTCAGCAGGCCGCTCACTTGTTGAAGTACGACACCGTCTTGGGCACCTTCGAGGCTGATGTGCAGTACGGTGATGACTGGATCTCCGTTGACGGCCAGAAGATGCAGCTTATCTCCACCCGTGACCCTGCCGCCGCCCCATGGAAGGAAATGAATGTTGAGATCGTCATCGAGGGTACTGGTGCCTTCAACAGCTTGGAGGGCTCTTCCAAGCACATTGAGGCTGGTGCCAAGAAGGTCGTGATCACTGCCCCTGGCAAGAACTGCCCAACCTACGTGTGCGGTGTGAACGAGGAGGACTACGACCCTGAGAACGACACCGTTATCTCCAACGCTTCTTGCACCACCAACGGTATGTCTGGTGTCTGCAAGGTTATTGATGAGAACTTCGGCATTGAGTACGGTACCATGACCACCACCCACTCCTACACTGGAGACCAGATGATCTTGGACGGCCGTCACTCTGACTTGCGCCGTGCCCGTGCTGGTGCCATGAACATCGTGCCCACCTCCACTGGTGCCGCCAAGGCCGTCGCCCTGGTGCTGCCTCAGTTGAAGGGCAAGTTGAACGGTATCGCTCTCCGTGTGCCTACCCCCAACGTGTCCATCGTCGACTTGGTTGTCAAGACCGCCAAGAAGACCGACAAGGACGCCGTGAACGCCGCTTTGAAGGCTGCCGCTGAGGGCCCCTTGAACGGTGTCTTGGCCTACACTGAGGAGCCTCTTGTGTCCTCTGACTTCAAGGGCACTGACGCCTCCTCCACCGTCGACGGACAGCTGTCCATGGTTATGGGAGATGACATGGTCAAGGTCGTTATGTGGTACGACAACGAGTGGGGTTACTCCCAGCGTGTGGTCGATTTGACCGCCGTTGTTGCTGGCAAGATGTAAGTTTCCAGGAGCTGTAAATTATAAGGTTTCCACTATTCTGGCCTCTTACCTACCTTATTTTTTATCATTCGGACCGACATGTTCACCCTGATGCGAACTATCAGGTGTCAAGGAACAAACCAGGTGATCCAAGGTGTCTGACAGATCCTAAGCAGAAACGCAGCCCTTGTCCTTTATCTAGTAACCTGGGTTTTTTCCAGGATATGTATCTATGTTTGCACGGTCCTGTCAAACGACAGTTTGCAACACCATGTGCACGAAAAAAAACCACATAATGCCTCTTCGCCTTGCATGTCTGCGCCATGTCTTTACTGCGGATGACCAGTATTTTTCTTGCGACCATTATTTTGTGAGCTGTTATGGACTGAGAGGCAAGTAGATGGACTGACGATATCGTCAGGTTTTCACATGGGGGCATCTGGGCTCTTGCCTCTTCAGGCACAAGGTTGGGAAAGTTGACCTGGGGCCCTAAAAGAACAGTCCAAAATGGAAATGCATCCAGCCGGGAAAAGGACATTTCGGCTCGTATGGACCAAGGAAATTGTGCATGATTAGCGACGAAAATTGCATCCACCAAGGTATGAGCGCATGAAATCAGCAAATTGTGCAGGATTGGCGACAAAGTTTTATTTTAGCAACTGGCGATGCTGTGCAGGATTTGTGACAGGGAACAAAGAAGATGCAATTACATCCACAAAATTTTTGAGAGCAGGAACATTGGCCGGACATGGCCCAAGATCTGAAGAAACATTCATCAGGAGGAGTGAGATTTCAGGAAACAGTCCTGGGAGAAGTGGCATGAATGATTGAGCTAACAGCCCTGACCTTACCTCACAGATACATGGTTAGTTAGTGAGAAAAAAAGACGAGATTTTGTCCAAATTTATTTCAGGGCATGGGGGCAATAAAGAAACGAAGCCAATGACTCCTGGACGGGGGTGAAGAGGCAGGTACACCAGGTGGGTCCCGAAGGACGAGAGGCATAGAGCATAAAGTCTTGCCACCGGCAATCAGCACATTAAAATCGGGCAGTGCAGCTCATAAGCAGAAAGGGGTATAAGGTGTTTACGTGCATTGTGATTAAATGGAAGAATTTAGCATGGGTGGCAATGAGCAGTGGACATCGGCAACAAACCTACAAGGTGTAGGTAGAGGAGGTATGGTCACTGCTCAGGTCGTGGGAGTATGGCAGTTTGTATGACCTTGACATTTGACATTGCACCATGTGAGCTGTAGCAGAAAGTAGCTGTAGCTATTGTGCTGTGAAATACTATTGCAGACTTGGGCTTTTAACCTCTTCACGTTGTGCTGTTTTTTGTGCCCCACCCCCTCCCTCGTTGCTGGTCCCTGGTTTTGCATTGTGATAACCATCGCTTGGAAACTTGCCCGAACGTGCACGCTTGCCGGAACATACTAGTGATGGTGTTTTGCACTCAATGCCACAAGACATTACGTGCAAACCCACAAAGACCTCCTCAGCCTGTTCTCAATCCTCCTGCAATACTTATTTGTTTGTATGACACGAAAGAGAAACAAATTATGCTCAATGTGTGAGGTCCAACATACCTACGCTATACACAACTATCTTGTGGTTGCTTGTGCACCGGGGTTTGATGCTTGTGCCGTCCCAATTGCTCGTGCAGCTAACATGAGCCAAAACTTATGCCCTTCCCATCAACTTGATAATCAAAAACGCAAACAAAAGAAATGCCACCTTTTTGCGCTTTTCGTTCAAGCATTGTGTCTTGGGCGGGTTCTTGGGTTCCTTCATGTACCTAGGGCGGCTTAGTCCTCGGCAGTAAGGCAGTCCGCACGTTTCTTGAGAAGTATGTCACTTCTGTACTGGGAGGATGAAGGGGCTAGAGGGGTCAAAGCCCGCTAGACCTGGTATACATGGATGCGGCGGGGCAGTTAGTTCCGGTGAACCCGGTGACCACATGGAGGCGAGGGTGGCGAGAACACTCGACAACTCCATGCTCATATGACCCAGAAAAAATTTTTGTTTTACAAGCCAAGTATGGCAAATAAATCTAAATCTAACTGAGTGGCTGAACATATCTAAAAGGATTTGAATAAATCCGACTGCGAAAAAATGTTTGGGCGATTTGGCTTGCGCACACGCATCAGCGGAAATTGGCAATTGGGGGTAAATGTTCGGGACATGCTATCCTCAACATGAATGGACAGCGGAAATGTACCTGGCACCTAAAAATGTATTGATAAGTCACCGGCAAAATTGTGAGGCGCGGGCGGTAGCGCTGATGTATGTAACCTAGGTAACATGTGGCCACTATGCTGCTTTCTATTGTGTACCTAGGGCAGTCTGGTCCTCGGCCCGTACGTGCAACCGTGTGATTTCCGAAAAGCATGTTGTCTCGGATGAGAAATAGGCAAATGGCAAGGCCGCGGTATGCCATGTTTACGACCGTGTCATGTTTGCCCGCTATGTATCCCTTGACGTAGGCCATAGTTGCTTTTTGATTTTTTTTTGGCAAAGCTTTGGCAGATGGTGAGAACAAAGAGTGTATTGAAAGGGGACACATGGAGACGAAATAGTCAAGAGGATTTTGCAATGTGATTGGGCTAGACACAACTATGCCTACGGTGCACCACGTAGTGACACGCAATCATCCGGTGCAACCGGCACTAAACTGCCACACTACTTCAGGACTCAACACGCCCGAGCATGCGAGGAAACAAAGCCCCCGTTGCACTGCCATTCGTACATACAGAGTAGCAAATAGTTTTGACCGGTCTGTATGGATAATTGATTAGCACTGATATGATCTAACACAAATGGGGAATGCAGCCCAAAAATTGCAATGAAGCAAAAAAGGCGGCCCCAACATTATCATAGTCAGCGTTGAAAACAAAGCACAAAGTAGCATTTTCATTGCCCGTTGGAGTAGACATCATCAACAACAACAAACCTACATGGTGTAGGTAGCGGCGGGGTGTTTCACCACGGTGTACGGGTCTTGGGAGCATGGCAGGTTGCATGGCCTTGACATTGTTGCTCCATTCCCATACCATTGTGATTATTCCACGGGCCCTAGAGCAAATCCGCAAACGTAACCGGAGAAGTTATGCGGCCATCAGGCGCATCGTTTGGTACCGCTAACAGGTAAAAAAGCATTCTAGGTTGAGCAAAATGGGCGGTACGTTGTACAATAAAATCCAATGTCATTTTGGAAGGGGACTACTAGGGAGAGAAACAACGCCTCGGCATGGGTATCAATGATGAACATACATCCGACGGTGTTGGCCCACTTATGCTTGAGGCCTTGACTTTGGATGTGTTGCACGGGAAGGATACGGTTTCCATCGGTTGGGCAACCGTGGGGTAGGCTATCCTTAGGCCTTACTAATGGCTTCTTGAGGCTTTGGTTCGGGTTGAGGTTTGGACAGCAAGTGAACACAAGACATCTAAGTAAGGGTGCGCATGTTCAGTTTGTGACCGATGCGCTACTGCACCGGCGGGGGGGGGGGGGGGTAGGTTATGTAGGGGCGAGTATGCGGGGGAGGACAATGGGCCACACGCAGAAAAAAGAGGTACAGTGATGATTTAGAAGTGCGCTCAGCCCGGATTGGCTTGGTTTGGCCTCAAATTGCATTCCTACAACAAGTGCTGCTACTTTTCCCGTCAACATTGTACGCATACATGATATTGCGTCCAGATGGATCCTTGTGGAGAGGAAAGTGTACAGCCTATATATTGACGTTAGCAAGGCCCTCTATAGTGTCCCATTCTAGCATGCATGGAACAGCCCCTTAGCACAAAACCTACTTATTGAGCTAGTGGACTCTATAAAATAAGTGGACCACTTTTATGGCCATATTGCATATTTTGACCCCGGTTGTGAGTTTGGTCACTCAAACGGGTTGACTATTTTTGACCCAGGGTGAGTACCTGGACCAGCGACGCAGCCATCCATTTTCATACCTCGGCTACAATTGGTGTGCATACTACAGAACCACTTTTCCAACCCGGTTAGTTATCGGTCATGATAGGGTAACCACTACTCTGCCGCGTTGAAGCAATTGCGTAGCAAGTGGTGCCTCGCGGCTATCGGGTTGCATACTTTACTAAGGACTTTGTACAGCAAGTTTTGACTGTTTTTTCAGGCAATATATCCCACTTAAGAACAATGCTTTTGTTTATGTATGCTTGTTCTATCACCCTTGCTTGTTCTTTGATCATTCATATTTTAGCGCTTTGGCTTGTAGTTGTACCATTTGTACTATGGACCCGCCCATCGTGATTTTTTGAGTACTTTAACTTTAACTTTAAATCGATCATGCTACTTTGAACAATATGTCATTGATAGGTTTTGGGCTTAGGGTACCCCTTGAGTCATGGCCATGTACTATGCACCGCTAACAAACCTTGTCTTGCGCCCATACCACAAACTAAGCACAAAAGGGGCGCCATTTATCAAAAGAATGGGTTGTAATATGTTTTTAAATGCCAAATCCGTCTCTGTCACTAATCATGCTAATTGGAAGCCGGTATGGTCGATAGGATTAGGGCTCAGGGTACACCTTGAATCATGGCAATGAATTCTGCAACATGAGCCAACCTTGTTTTCGACCCAATGTAATGGGAATGAGTTGCAACGCATGATGTGGGGGATGCCGCTCGATTTCTTGTTAGGTTATTTTTCTGTGTAGGCTGTACGCGGGGTGGGTGCGGCACTAGTGCCACATCTGTCGCACTCGCGGATCATGCTAATTTGAAACCTTTGTGGTTGATAGACTGTGGGCTTAGGGTACACCCTGAGTTAGGGCCATGTACTACGCACCACAAACAAACCTTGTCTGCGGCATATACATGAGCTGCACACAAAATGGGCGCAATCTATCGATAAAATGCGTTGTAATTTGCTTTTCCATGCCAATTTTTGGTTGCTCTCGCTGATGATGCTAATTTGAACAATTTTTGGTCCATCGGTTTTGGGCTTAGCGTGCACCTAGAGTCACTGGCATTCGCTATGGACCACAGAAACCCTCGTCTTGGGCCCATACCACAAACCGAGCACCAAATGGGCACAAATGGGCGCAAACTATCGATAAAATGAGTTTTAATTTCTTTTTCCATGCCAATTCTTGGTTGCTCTCGCTGATGATGCTATTTTGAACAATTTTTGGTCAATCAGTTTTGGGCTTAGGGTACACCTTGAGTCACCGGCATGTCCTATGGACCACGAAAATCTCTTGTCTTGGGCCCATACCACAAACTATCAAAAAACTTGGTTGTAATTTGTTTTTCAATGCCCAATTGGTTGCTCTCACTGATGATGCCAATATGCAGAATTTCGGGTCCATCAGTTTTGGGCTTAGGGTACATCTTGAGTTACCACCATGCACTATGCAGCACAAACAACTCTTGTCTTAGACCCATACCACAAACTGAGCACAAAATGGGCGCAATCTATCCAAAACCTGGGTTGCAATATGTTTTTCAATGCCCAATTGGTCGCTCTCGCTGATGATGCTAATTTGAAGAATTTGTGGTCAAAAGATTTTGGGCTTAGGGTACAACTTGAGTCACGGGCAGGTACTACGTACCGGGAAGAACCCTTGTCTCGGGCCCATATTGCACACTCAGCTCAAAGTGGGCGCCATCTGTCGAAAAAATGGGTTTTAGTTTGTTTTTCAATGCCAAATCGATCATGCTACTTTGAACAATATGTGATTGATAGGTTTTGGGCTTAGGATACACCTTGAGTCCTGGCCATGTACTATGCACCGCGAACAAACCTTGTCTTGCGCCCATGCCACAAACGAAGCACAAAATGGACGCAATCTATCGAAAAAATGGGTTGTAATACGTTTTTCAATGCCAAATCCTTCTCTGTCACTAATCATGCTACTTGGAAGCCGGTATGGTCAATAGGATCGGGGGTAGGGTACACCTTGCTTGAATCACCGCGATGAGCAAACCTTGTCTTCAACCCAATGTAATCGGAATGACTTGCAGCGCATGCGGTCGGGGACGCCGTTCCGTTTCTTGTTCGGTTATTGTTGCGTGTAGGCTGCACGTATGGTAGGTGCGGCACTAATGCCACATCCGTCGCACTCACTGATCATGCTGATTTGAAAGCTTTGTGGTTGATAGACTTTGGGCTTGGGGTACACCTTGAGTCAAGGCCATGCACTATGCAAAATGAACAAACCTTGTCTTGGGTCCATACATGAACCCAACACAAAATGGGCGCAATCTATCGATAAAATGCGTTGTATTTCTTTTTCCATGCCAATTGGGTTGCTTTCGCTGATGATGCTAAGTTGAACAATTTTTGCTCCATAAGTTTTGGGCTTAGGGTACACTTTGAGTCACCGGCATGTCCTGTGGACCACTAAAAACCCTTGTCTTGGACACATACCACAAATTAAGCACAAAATGGGCCCAAACTATCGAAAAACTTGGTTGTAATTTGTTTTTCAATGCCCAATTGGTCGCTGTCACTGATGATGCTAATTTGCAGAATTTCGGGTCCATCAGTTTTGGGCTTAGGGTACACTTTGAGTCACCGGCATGTCCTGTGGACCACTAAAAACCCTTGTCTTGGACACATACCACAAATTAAGCACAAAATGGGCCCAAACTATCGAAAAACTTGGTTGTAATTTGTTTTTCAATGCCCAATTGGTCGCTCTCACTGATGATGCTAATTTGCAGAATTTCGGGTCCATGAGTTTTTGGCTTAGGGTACACTTTGAGTCACCGGCATGTCCTGTGGACCACTAAAAACCCCTGTCTTGGACACATACCACAAATTAAGCACAAAATGGGCCCAAACTATCGAAAAACTTGGTTGTAATTTGTTTTTCAATGCCCAATTGGTCGCTCTCACTGATGATGCTAATTTGCAGAATTTCGGGTCCATCAGTTTTGGGCTTAGGGTACACTTTGAGTCACCGGCATGTCCTGTGGACCACTAAAAACCCTTGTCTTGGACACATACCACAAATTAAGCACAAAATGGGCCCAAACTATCGAAAAACTTGGTTGTAATTTGTTTTTCAATGCTCAATTGGTCGCTCTCACTGATGATGCTAATTTGCAGAATTTCGGGTCCATGAGTTTTTGGCTTAGGGTACACTTTGAGTCACCGGCATGTCCTGTGGACCACTAAAAACCCTTGTCTTGGACGCATACCACAAATTAAGCACAAAATGGGCCCAAACTATCGAAAAACTTGGTTGTGATTTGTTTTTCAATGCCCAATTGGTCGCTCGCACTGATGATGCTAATTTGCAGAATTTCGGGTCCATCAGTTTTTGGCTTAGGGTACACTTTGAGTCACCTGCATGTCCCGTGGACCACGAAAAAAACTTGTCTTGGGACCATACCACAAACTGAGCACAAAATGGGTGCAAACTATCCAAAAACTTGGTTGTGATTTGTTTTTCAATGCCCAATTGGTCGCTCTCACTGATGATGCTAATTTGCAGAATTTCGGGTCCATCACTTTTATGCTTAGGGTACATCTTGAGTTACCACCATGCACTATGCAGCACGATCAACCCTTGTCTTAGACCCATACCACAAACTGAGCACAAAATGGGCGCAATCTATCCAAAACCTGGGTTGTAATATGTTTTTTAATGCCCAATTGGTCGCTGTCGCTGATGATGCTAATTTGAAGAATTTGTGGTCAAAAGATTTTGGGCTTAGAATACAACTTGAGTCATAGGCATGTACTATGTACCGGGAACAACCCTTGTCTTGGGCCCAGACCGCAAACTTAGCACAAAATGGGCGCAATGTAATGCAATAATGGGTTGTAGGTTGTTTTTCAATGCCAAATTGAGCATGCTACTTCGACTGATATGTGGTTGGTGTTTTGGGCTTAAAGTAAACCTTGAGTCATGGCCACTATGCACCGTGTACAACCCTTGTCTTGGATCCATAGCGCAATCCGTCGTTCCATTTCTTGCGCGCCTGTGCAGAATATTCAAGATTGGTTACGAGATAGCTTGTGTGTTTTACAAAAAATTGTATTATAAAAAAGCCTTGTGTTGGATTATTTCGATTGGTACATATGACACGAAAACCCGTCAAAGGTTAGAAACATCTTGTACAACACGCATTGCACCACCATTACAATGCACTCCTTAGGGCCTTACAAGAAGTTCACCTCAGAACAGGTTTGGGAGATTGACGCGGTCGTCCAGGACTTCTGTGAAGGTTTTAAGTCTGGCGTGGACTTTGACCTCAAAATTGTTTTCGTTGCTTACAATCTACGTTCCGCCCACAGTTGCACGCTAGTGTGCTTCACCGTTTCCTTTCGCTTCTTTTCGCTTCTTGATGGGGCTGTCTGGCTTTTGCAAAGAGCTGTTGGTTAGAAAGCTTTCCACCAAGCCGGCGAAACTACATCCCTGCGTGCGCGCAATGTCGCATTTTTTCCATAGTGCGAGCAAATTTTCAAAAATACGACCTTTATAGCGCGCCTATTGCGCGCGCTCTACCGCGCTATATTGTCCCGTTTTTCAAATTTTTCAAAGCCGGAAAATGTTTCAAAACCATGCTTTTTCCAGTGTCCTGCGTTTCTCAAAAACCCCTTGCTTTTCAAAAACATTCCCTGTTGCTCATTCAACCCAAGACACATGCAAAAACACTGTCTGAAAGGTCTGAAAAGTGTGCAACAGTATAGGTCCTCACGGACGAAAACAGTGTAGCGCGCGCAACATATTTACAGCGCGCGCTGGCAGCCTTATGGCGCGCGCTATACCAGGTATAGCGCGCGCTGTCATTCAGTGATATCCTCAATGGTTTGGACCACCACTTCGGCCTCCCACTCCTTCTCCCATTCGGGTCTGTGGTCTTCTGCCCCAGTGGCAGCTGGGGCTGCATCCCCTTCTTTGTGGTCTTCTGCCCCAGTGACAGCTGGGGCTGCATCCCCTTCTTCTTGTGGGCTTGGGTCGCCTTCTGGGGTTGCTCCTTGTGGTGCCTCTTCTTCTTTCGGGGCTGCTCCTTCTGGGGCTGCTCCTTCTCCTTCTTGTGGCGTGGCCGCTGGTGCCTCTCCTTCTTGTGGTGCGGCTGGTGCGTCGTCTTCTTGTGCTGTTGCTGCTGCTGGGGCTGGTGCCTCTTCTTCTTGTGCAGCAGCTGCCGGTGCTTCTGCTGGTGCTGCAGCTTCGGCAGGTCACTTGTCTCCTTGTGGGGAGGCTGGTGGCTGGGCTGGTGGGCCTCCTTGGGGCTTCTTCTTCTTTGGGGTTGGTGGCTTGGACGGGGACATCCTCATGGTCTTTGGGTCGGGGCAGAGGTCCTCAATGTCATCGGCCTCGTACGTCTCCCACCACGACTGCCACTTGCCCAACTCCTCATACGCTTTGCTTTTGGCGGAGAACACCTGGCAGCAGGGCATGAACTCCGACCAGTCGTCCTCTTCCTCCTCCTCCTCCCCTTGTTGGCTGGGGCTCCACTGATCGTTGGGGATGATGACGGCCACGTGGTCCTGAGGGGCCCTCCTGGCGCCTGTTGGCTTGATTTCGGCTCCCTCCACAATCATCGGTGCGATCGCAGTGGTGCAGTAGATGATCCACCGAGGCTTGTGGCCGTCTTTGTAGGACCAATCTCGGCGCTGCATGAGCTCCTCCCTTGCCTCCTTGTCCGCGTCGGCTCTGCCCTGCTGCTTGGCCTTGGGAGCCGTACTGGGTGGGGTGGAACCGCACGGACCTCCTTGTTCTTGTGGCTGGTCTGGGACTGGGACAGGCTGCTTCGGTGCTGGCTTTGATGCCTGGAAAGAGTAGTGCGGAGGCATAGCACAGGCATAGCACGCGCAATACGGAACATAGCACGCGCGACGAGATGCATAGCACGTGCAATGACGACAATAGCGCGCGCTGCATTACCTCCTCTGCTTTCTTCCGTCTCTTCTCCTCCTCTTCTTTCTCCTTCTTCTCCCTCTCCTTCTTCTTCCTCTTTTCCTCCTCATCCTTCTCCTTCTTCTTCCTCTTATCGTCCTCTTCCTTCTTCTTCTTCTTTGCTTCGTCCTCTTTCTTCTTGGCCTGTTCCGCCTGACGTTGGACTCGGTGTGCCGCCTCTGCCATCAGCCGCTGGTCGGGAGTCTTCTGGGCAAGGACCTTTCCAGGCGGGTGGGGGGGCTTAGCGGTGTGGGAGGCGGAGATGGCTGGAGGTAGGTGGCTGGTGGCTGCTGGCTCCTCGGTACGCTTCTTCTTGGGCCTTGGGACTGTCACGGATTCCGTCTCCGGCACGGCAAAGGCGTCGGCCCAGTCCACCTCCAGCTCCTCCAGCTGCCGCTTAGCCCGGGCCAGCACCGGGGAGGGGCCTTGCTCCTTCCGTTCGTCAAGCCAGTCGGCCGCATGCTTGGACTGCTTGGCAATGTCCGCGGGCACGCTGATCATCAACGGCCCTCTGCGGGATCCCAGACACAGAAGCTGCTCGAACCTGCCCACCTACGAGACAATGGGACGGAAGGTAGGGCCGTAGCGCGCGCAAACAATCAAATCGCGCGTGCTACAACAAATGAAGCGCGCGCAACAATGTCGAAAGCGCGCGCAATGGCAAACATAGCGCGTACCTGTGGCTGTGCCAGTTGTTGTTGTTGTTGCTGCTGTTGCTGGGCCATCTGTGGCTGGGCCCGCTGCTGCTGCTGGAGCAGCTGCAGTGTTGCCTGCTGCATGGCTGCCTGCTGTTGGAGCTGCTGCTGCTGCACCTGCTGCTGCTGCGGCTGCTCCTCGTCCTTGACCGCCGTGGTTTTGACTGGGGCGCCGGTTGCAATTGCCCTTGCGGCACTGGCTCCTCTTTTGGCTGACCCCCGCATCAAACTGGCACCCGCACTTCTCACCGAGGCGCACTCGTTCTTGAAGGCCATTGCCCCCGCGTCGGTCGGGTTGATGAAGCTCGGTGGGTCCTTGTTGAAGTAGAAGTGGTGGACCGTCTTTGCGGTGGCACCCGGAGGCGTGTGGGTCCGAACGTGACCCCACCCATAACTTGCCCAGCACGAGAACAGCAGCTCGTACTCCCCCACCTTGCAGTGTCCACAGGCAGCTTGTCCTTCTTGGGTTGGCACGGAGGGGTTCAACAGGTTGTGGAGACTGCACCAGTTGCCAGTAATGCTTTCGTCATACCAGCAGGGTTTCACGGCTCCGTCTGGGATTTTGGCAATGGCCGTGGCCCTTTGGCGCCAGAACTTGTAGAAGGCCACCTCGAAGAGGTAGGCCGGTGTCACGTCCTTCAGCCATGCCCAGCTGGGCCCTTGGGCGCAGATGGTGCTGTTTTGGTTGGGCCAGATTCGGTTCTTGAAGTCGCTGCTGAAGGCGAAGCCCTGACGTGGCCCGGGTGGGGGAGACTGAAACTGTGCTTGCACTTGGGGTTGCTGCTGTCTTGGTTGGACCTGTTGCTGCTGCTGCTGTTCTTGGCTGCCGACTTGCTGGGCCGCAGCCTGTACTTGCTGCTGCTGCATTTGCTGCTGCTGCTGCACTGGCGGTGGGAAGAGCACTTGTTGCACTTGGCCCACTGGAAGACTGCCGCGCACTGGGGAGCCCAAGGTGGGCGAGCCACCGGGGAACAGCATGGGAGACAGCTGCTGTGAGGCACCTCGTAACGGGGACTGCGGCGCGGGCCACAGAGGCTGCGTTGTGGAGAACTGGGTTAGCTGCTGGGACAGCATCTGCGGAAAACAGGACAAAGCACGCGCAACCAGGACGTGCGTAGTGCGCACAACGAGACTGCTAGCACGCACAATAAGAGCGTAGCACGCGCAACGAAAACAGTAGTGCGCGCAACGGAAACAGTAGTGCGCACGGCAAGTACCTGTGGCTGCATGCTCCACGGCGTCGTCGACGGCTGCTGCAGTCCCGGTTGTACAGCTGCATGTGGCGGTGGCTGCGGTGTCGCACCTGCTCCTGCGGCCCCTGCAGCAGTTGTTGGCGGTGCTGCAGGAGGCGGATACCCCCAGCCCGCGGGGTGCATGGGCAAGAGGGTTACATTAAAGTACCCCTGTTCCAGCAGTAATACAAAAAGGAAAATGCAGTAACAAAAAAATTGAAAGCACCAAAACAAACGGACGAAAAGGAACAAATCAATGCATTCCAAATTCCAATCAATGCATTCCAAACGCTTTAAGTGCGTAGTCATAGCACGATACTTCCGGTTATATATCGCGATTTCAAGGGCTCCGGCGCTTGAAAACAGCATAGCGCGCGCGATAGTAGACATTGCGCGCACTAGATAGCATGTAGCGCGCGCTAGAAAACAAATAGCGCGCGCTACCACAGTTCCTCATCCGCAAAATATGCCCGAACCTCGTCAGCCAATTTTTGTGCATTGCACAGGTTGCTTCTGGAGTTGCCATTCCACCTTGGTACTTCAAAGTACAGGAACAGACGCTCATTAACCTGCCTGAGCATCTTAATGCGGCGTGACACCAGGGTTCCTGCCCCCCCACCTCTATCACAAAAGGAGGACCAAATGTCCTTCAGCACCCTGTTGCTCCCTTCCAAAAGATCACCCGAAAACATTCCTAGGCCATAGGGCCTTATGGCCTGAATAGTAACTGTTGCATCGTGCAACATCCAGTTTATATAAGGTGATCTTATTGCTGGACAAACCCACCTCTGGAAAGCTTGGGCAACCTCTGGAGCCTGCAATGCACCCTCTTCAAACATTGTGCCATACATGTCCCCCAGTAGCATGTACATGGCAACCACTGCTGTGTGCATTCTCATGTCACCCCCAAGGAGGGGGGCAAGGTCCTCCCAAACCTTTAGAAGGCACCAAGTCTCTTCCCCATCTGGCTCTGCCGTCCCCTGTAGTGCTATGTGACAACCAGACCTGTGAAGAATAGCCTGAACAGAGACCCTAGTATTGGGACGCACAGACTTGGCCAATCTGCGTACCAAGGCAGTGACCTGCCTCCCTACAAAAATCAGAAGGTGCAGAACACATGGTATAAGGTGACGCCGCCTCAGAGGCACCTTCAACAACCTGCTCTGGACAACACCAAATATATCCATAGGCCTGCACTTGGCCCCAGGTGCAATAAGCCCTAGCAACTGCTCATCTCGCTCGGTGGTTCTATCCACATCCTGTTGCAACCACGTTGCATTGGACTTGCACCACGTCATGTAAGTGAACAGACTACCTCCCATCCAATGTGTAGTGACAGCCGACAACCGACGCAGCCAAGGGCTATCCCCACCGCAGAAAATCCTACAGCGTCTGGATGCACCCCGGATGGGAAGCACACCAGTGTCAAGGGCACTCTGCAGAAAAGCAAGATTGTTAGCCCAGACCTGGGACAACACAGAGGTGGACTTCTCACCACAAAGGGCGACGTTAACAGTCCAGTGGTAGGACAACGTCCTTGCCAAGTGACCATGGTTGGCAAAGGAAATGGACATCTGGCACCACGATTCCCCCCCACAAGGCAACCCATCCCCCCTCACAACGATCCACAGCTCTCCTTGGCACTCCCTGGGGTATTGGAGGTTAGAAACAATGGAATCAAAGGAAAATATATAGTCAAAAAAGTGCTGCAGGGGCCACTGCGAAAAGACTGTGACCCCATCTGTGTGCACGGCAACCTCTAAATGCTGCCTACTTGCAAGCTGGTTCCATTCTGTGGCGAAACTCGCATAGGAGGGGAGAGAAAAAAGGTGTGTGGGGACCTTACTTCTCATCCAAGTAATCAAATCTTTGTACCTGAGGAAAATAGCGCGCGCAACGTGGGGACGTAGCGCGCGCAGAAGTCAACGAAGCGCGTGCTATGAGCGTAAGTGCGCGCAATGTCACATGCAAAGCGCGCGCAATAATACCTTTTTCTTGGAATCTTCAGGAGCAGGACCAAGTCCACCACCGACAGGGGTGTGACGGCGTTGGCAGCCTCGGTCCTGCGATGCTTCTTCTCTGCTTGAGACACGGGGACCCTTTTTCCCAACCTGGCCCACAAGGACCGTTGGACGGCAGACCCTGAGCAAAAAAACTCAACTAGGTCCGCCAAAAGTTCCTCGTTCTTCCACAGGGACCACCCATAGTGGGGGCCCAAAATGTTTGCAATCTTCCTTGACATTAACAGCGTCAGATGTGGTGCCGGAAGAATCTGAAACGTTAGAAAAATAGGCGTTTTTGCCTTGCTTATTAGGACATGGGGTTACAAACCCAAGACCCCGAGCCATAGCGCGCGCTATGTTGCGCGCTACAGGTTTGTAGTGCGCACTGAGCCATCGCGCGGCAATACCCTGTAGCGCGCACACAGGGATGGATTGGGAGAGCTGCAATAAGTTCAGCATGCCGCAGTGCAAGCCTACACAATTGCCACTCAAGAAAAGAGACAGAAAGAGAATGAAACCGTTGCCAATTTTGGAAAACAGTTGCGGAGAGCTAGAGCACAGAGGTATCGCGGAGCTACTAAATCCCTTGTTGCGCGGCAGGCAGGCGACACGTGGGAACGTGGCTGCGGCGGAACAAATCAAGCGCTGTGGGTTCTTGAGCAGGAGAGATTGATCGTGCACTTCCGACAAGCTTTGGCACAGGCGCAATGGGAACTACGGCAAGATGGTGATTCTCCAAGGCGAACGATAAAGAGGGAAACGCAGTTGTTCGGACGGAGGACAGAGCCGCGCTGAACACGAGCCACAATGATGAGGAGTGCGGAGGCGCTCTGAGCAACGGCAAGGAGTGTAAATCTTTGCAGCAGCCAAAACAGAAAGACGTAGAGCGAGGGCTTTAGCCCACAGGAACGAAGAAATTTTGGGGAAACTTTATAGATGCTCCGAGCACACTGGAGAACAAAGAGGGCGCCGGACCTTGGTCAAGAGGCAAAAGGACCCGGTGTCCCAATTGGCGCACGACGCCAGCAACGCATTCGTCAACAATTGGGTGTCGCGCGACAGGCAGACCTGGAAAAGGGTATTAATTTTGAGCTGTCGATTTCTCGCAGACGGATTTGAAAATCGTGTTGAAATCACTAAATTTGTTGATAATTTTATTTTGTTTCAAGAGAATTCCAACAATTAAATGCAGAACTTTCTGTTTTACTTGTCTGTTTTAGCGCGATAAGCACCTTGTTGCACCCTTGTTGCGCCCCTTGTCGCGCCCTTATCGTGCCCCTTATCGCGCGATAAGGGGCGCGATAACCCCCTTGTCGCGCCCCCTTGTCGCGCGATAAGGGGCGCGATAACCCCCTTGTTGCGCCCCTTATCCGCCCTTCGCCAACACCCCTTTTCAACTGTCAAGGGGAAAACAAAACATAGAAGATTGAAGGCTGCTCAGAAGTTACTTCGAAGCCTGCTGCAAGATGGGGATTTGGAGTTGAGCATGACACACAAAGGAGTGGTGTTTCTACGGGGGGGCGCTGCAGCATGGCATGGCATGGCATGGCATGGCATGGCATGGCGTTACGTGTGTTAACCATGGCCCGCACAATGAAGCTAAGTGTGAGGTCCATGCTAAAGGTTCCAAGGGCATGCAGGAGGAGTGACCTAATGAGGGTAAGGGAAATGAATACACCCTACAAGGCTCGACCTAGGGCCATAAGCACAGAGACAGGTCTAAGGAGAGCCTCCGCAGCCAATAAGCTGAGGGAGGTTGTAACATATCAGGTCAATTTGGCCCAAAGGGCCAATGCCTTCAATTGTGTGGGGAACACACTTTTTGTGGTGACCTCGGCAGATGCCACACCACTTTGGAAATCTAGTGCAACAAGGTGTGACACCTCTGTCCACTGTTGGCTAGAAGTGGGAGATGCCGGGGCCCCAAACCTTTGGCCCACATGGTGGGCAATGTGGGGGGGGGATGATGCAGCTTATTTACTGGCCATGGATGCCACTCATGGCCTCAACGAACAAGTTGCTGACTTGGAGGCAAATGAGGATGTGGTTTGGCAAGGCAATGTATTAGGATTTAGCTGCATCATTACAGGGGATGGCAAGAATCTTCTTGCAGGAAATCCATCACGAGTATCCAAGTGTTGGATTTGTGATGATGACCAAAGCCTCCTTTTGTTCACCGGGTGCATGGATGGTGTTAGGTGGGGGGCCTACTTGAGATGCATCCCAGTAAGTAGAAGAGTAGGGGACTATGTTCATGCCACCAGCCGGGTCCTTTGCATTTTGGTCGACACTTAGGAAGGAGCTCCATAGTAGGGGCATCCATCCAGGTGTGCCAGCATTGGATGCTATAGTGAATGATGTTAAGGAAGCTTGCAAAGGCATCCTAGAAAGTGAGCGCATTGCCCCCAGAAGGGCTAAGGAGCACACTTTTGACCTAACCATGGCACTTGCATTTATGGCAAAACCTGTGTGGCATGGTGAGATGATTAACGTGGTGAAGCACTATATGCCCGATGTTGTTAGCCCTGCAGGGCCCTATATTTGGGTGGTGGTGCACACCTTGCTTCGCCAATTTGCAACAATTCACCAATTTTGGCGACAAAAGTCATACTTCAATGAACCCGAGGTCCTTTGTTATTGCAAGGCTGTTGAACAATTTGCAACTTGGTGGGGTGACCTTGGGTGGAAAGTGAGCACATGGGTCCATTGGACATGTGCCCACTCCCCCTTTTTTGCAAAGAAGTATAGAAACTTCTATATTTTCTCTAGTATACCTAGTGAAAAGAAAAATAGCCCTTTTAAAAGGGATTTGCACAATAGTTGCAAAGGTTAGGCATTGCTCAACCCCCGCCTATCAATTTTCTCCATGGGCCATGTTGTAAATATGTCTAACCTTGACTTAGGTCTCTTGGCAAGGAAGATCATGCAAGCAAAAGAGAAGGAGAGGCGTGGCATCCTCTTGGGGAGGAAGTACTTGAAATAAGGGGGCCCATTGTGTTATGTGTCATGCTTGCGAATGTGAAGGGCGTTCGGAGGGACCTTTGGGGGGGTGCACTAAGGGGTGCACTAAGGGGTGCACTAAGGGGGGTTAGTGCGCACTAAGGGGGTGCACTAAGGGTGCACTAAGGGGTGATGTGCAAATTTGAAAATCGGTGTTGTACCCCTAGGAACGAAGAACCCAGGGGTGCTAGGGCACAAACAAGCACTCCATGTGCCTATGAGGTCCCTCCAACCCCCCCCATGGCCTAGTAAGGTAGTTTAGGGGGCTTTGAAAAAAGGGTGCACTAAGGTACCCTTTTCCAGGTGCACCTGGTGCGTGACACCCCAAACGCATGAAGTATGAAGTTTTTGCATTCCCGGGTGTTGATGTGCGTGCGCATCCCCTCTTGAGTGTGTTTGAGCAGAAATAATGTTGGCAAAAGGTATGACTGTGTGGTTGATGTGTGTGCACATCTAATCTGCCCTACCCACAGCGTTTCAGTGGTGTTTTTTTGCCCGTGGCTATCAGTTGTTGGATAAAGCCGGGTCTTCAGCGCTTGCTGTTGACAATAATACATCTCTTTGTATTTTAGTGGAATGTGAAAATTACGTGCAGCGCCAACCCTCTGTTGGGCTTGGGCACATTCATATATGGGCTTGTTAGGGCGCATAGTTGTGCCTTTGTCTTCTTTTTCTCTCCATGGCCTCAAAAGCCCAGGTATATGTTTGGGGGTTTTTTCCTTCAGTGCCCTTAAAGGTTATACTATATATATATATATATAGACACTGTTGCGCATTGATGCTTTCTGTGTGTGTGTGCGGTGCATGAGTTGAACGACATAATTCAGGTAAGCTTAGTGAAGAGATGAAAGGCGGACTAGGTAAGAGAAGGGGCGCCGACGGTCACAGCATAGAGCGACAGCCGGAGCCCACATGACGGGAATTGTGGTGCAGGTAGACTATGCGGTGCAGCCTGTCAATGTATGTATATTCTTCCCGCGAGCAGTTGTGGTGTCGGGGCCAGGGTGCTTTCCTTGAACGCTGTGTTTTTCTGCACCTTCTCTCGTACCAGTCTCATGATCATCTGAGGAGTCTTTTCACGTTTTGTGCTTGCCCCTGCAGCCTGTGGCTCTAACACGTGTGCGACTGAAGCACGTGTGCCTTCCATTGTTCCCCGTCATCTCCAACTCATCGACTTCGGCATTATCTCCACGAATTTCTTCCACATCCTCCTTCAGTGACATGACCTCACTTCCTCCCGACCAGCTTGCGAAGATTATTGGTGATGCAACCGCCCATGCAGTGCGATCTCTTATGTGTCCGCAAGGGCAAATTGGGTCGACGCAGGGGCAGCAGATGCAGGTGCAGCCCCAACATCACAAATCCGACAAGAGGAAAAAACGCATCAAGAATGCTCACAAGGGCAAACTGGGCCCGTCTGCACAGGGTCAGCAATGGACGCATTCTACGGAAGTGCTTCCCAGATTCGACCTCACAGACGTGGATCATACAGATCCGGACGCTCTGGGCAAGGCTGAGCACAAAATGGGGAATCCGTGCTACCTTTGCAGGAAATTTGGCCATCTCTCAAGAGTGCATTTTCCTACGTCGCATAAATGGTGTCAAGCAGACACAGATCGATGGCATGCCACCAGAGAACACTGGCACTGTATACTGGCGGACCTTCGTTTGAAGCAGTTTTCCAAGTACCAGATTGCTGAACGTCGCTCTGTGGATGTATCAACATGGCCTCCGATGTCTGACCGTGAGTTTCTCGCCGCGGTTATGGAAGCGGCCACTGGTCTCTCGAGATGGGACGATGGGACAGATCCCAGGAGTACTTCCCCGAGGCCAATAAAGGACGCGCCCGCGGCTGAGTTCTTTCAGAATATGCTGGTACCAGGACCTGCTCGTTCTCTGGGAAGTGCTAATCAGCAGCAACTTGCGCTGCCTGCGCCACCAGATCCAGCTTTTGCACTGCCAGCACCACCAAGTACGCAAGCGAGTCACCTGGGTTTCCCTTTTCAGGCCGATTCCCCTGTTCGCAAGAGGCGAGGAGTGAAAGATAAGCGGAATAAACGGGAACGCACTGGCGATCTGGTCACAGAAGCCCTGGGAGCCTCTCCACAGGCTTTTGCGCAGATTGCGCTAGACCCGAAAGCCTCTGCACTACAACTGCCGTCATATAAACCATCGTCAACACCCTCTTCGCTCTCTACAGCAGTGGTTGGTCTTCCTGCTCATGCCCTGAACATGCGTGTGCAAGACGCCGAAAATTCGCTGAAGACCCTGACCGAAGATCGAAAACATGTCTGGCAGCAACTGGGACGTATTGATCGGTCGGTTTCTGACCTAAAACGGTCGGGGAACGTGTCACATAGTCTGATGGGACAACTGTTGGTCAAGGTTGGGGGCGTCTCGCAGAACGAGGTCCAACAGATGATGCAGGACGCCAGAGATGCGGCTCTCGCAGAGCTGCCGCCAAGTCTGGATCCCCAGATAGAGGAGCGACTCCGTCTGGCCTCGATTGAAGACGGGCCCGCAGTCCCGACCATTGAGAATCTGCAGTCCACTGCCAGCGGGAGTGACACGAACGTGACGCCGGGGAGACTCTCTGTCGCCTCTACGGATAGCTTCCTATCTGCAACGGGCTCCACGGATCTCATGGACGTCACAGTGGGACCAGGGTCGTCGACGGCGAATACTACGGTACCACAGAGAAAAGACGCATTGGGTTCCTGGACACTGGGATGGAAACCTGCCCAAGAGTGGAAGATGGTAGACATGGCGGCCCTGATGGAGTGCAGAGGTGCTCTGTCAAGCACTCCAGCCATACGGAGGAGAAATGAGGGGGTTCACGCGCTCAGCCATATGGGCGAAGGGCTTTTTATGGTTGCTCTGGCACCTACCCCTTCTGCAGATGCGACCAGCAGCCCAACTGCACGCACCTACCAAGTTGTGAAGGTACGCTCAGTGGGTCAAAGGCCAGCGGGGCACTTGGTGCTGGGTCTCTCCAACCAGGTTCAACTCCAGAATGCGCTGGAGCCGGCAGTGGAGAGTACTGAGCCATGCGGCTTTGATACGTGGGAGCTGAATGTATTCGATAAGATCTTCTTCTGAGAGGAGGCAGCCCGTCATGCTGCAGAGGAGTTGAATAATGGGAAACCTTGTAAGCGTCCATGTCTATCCGAAGGACCCTCTGGCACTACGGGGACGCCATGACCACACGGTTGTCCACACTCGATCCTCAACTGCGTGACCTCCTCTTGGAACATGCTAGAGAGGATCTGCGGAGATCACAGACCATCACAGATTTGGAAACAGCGGCTGTCTTCCTGCGCGCCTCCATCTGTGGTACACGGTCGTGCGATTCTGAGTTTACTTCTGAGATTGACGAACTGCTGAGCGAATCAGGAGAACGTACTCACCAGTCCATTGACAATGGCAATGGAAGTACGTGTTCTAGCAATCCCTCTGCAGAATTTTGCTTAGAGGCTGATCCAATGCTTCCTGAAGATGAGCGTTTGGATCCACGCCCCTCAACCCTTTCCTCCTCCGGCGATGTCACGAGTGGCGAGTCTTTGCAGATGAAGGAGGGGGTCTGTGCCCCCACCCTGCAATTTCTACGTGGCATATGCTCTGTTGATTCATTTGCAAGCGCTCTGTCTAGGAACCATTCGCTACGACCGCTGTGGGATGGTTTTACGGCCACCAACGGTATCAGGGAATGGGCTGAAGTCTCCGCGACGGACATCGAGCAGTTTTGCGAATTTAGTATACCATTTGTTGAAGCTATGAAGGCACACCTACCCCTTTGCTGTCGACTGACGGGGGGGGCGGAAGACTTCTTGCGTGATGTATTAGGCATTAGATGCATGCTTTTTGGCACACCCTGGTCCTCAGGACTCCCAGAATTTGCGAGCGACATTCCTGAGTGCTTGTATTTTGATAAGATTTTTGACAGTAAGTATGCTTTGTCGGGTCCCACACGGACCTTCTTTCTCAGGTCCGACGTGGCCCCCTTCGATTTTTCAGCTGAGATCGATAAATGTCTTGCTGATAGCAATTTTAGAATGTGCGTGCTACACAATCGGAAAGCGAATAGAGGCTGGAACGGACAGTTAGAACGCTGGGCTGTTAGTGGGCGTGCAGTACAGTTTGGTGCGCAGACAAGATTGAAAGTTCGCTGTTTTGATCAAACAGACACAGGACAAGAAAAATGGCTCTGGCTGGATGGTATTTGGGAATGGTGGCTGGTTTGTACCCTTCGTGAACCGGCCGTTTGAATCCGAGATTCACGGTACCGTGAATTTCACCTATTTTTGCTGTGTTTTGCTCGTAACTTGGTGCTATCATGTGCTTTTGTCGTGCTATCTTCGCCCAAAGTAAGATCCAACAAATGTGTGCAATTTACAGTTTTGAAGTAGCCGCATGGTTCAACACATTTGGTGAGATCGCCGTGAATGTGAAATTCACGCACCCAAATTCACGCATAAATTCACGCTAGATTCACAGATTCACAAGAATGTGAAATTCGCACGAATTTCGTACGAATTCGTACGAATTTCGTACGAATTTCGTGCGAATTTCGTGCGAATTTCGTGCGAATTCGTACGAATCGGCCCCAATTTTGTCTTGTCACTGCTATTTGTTGCACACATTGGATATTGAACAATTTGTTTTGTAGATCCCTAGATACACGCTAGCACGCACAATTTCGTTCTAGCCTAAAACGACATCGCGAGGGCGTTCTAGCCTACAACATCTAGCTAGAACGTAGACTAGAACAGGAATCATTCTAGCCTAGATTTGTTCTACACTAGAACACACATAACAAATCAAACCATTATACACATTACATTTCTTATGCTTTGTTGCGTTGCTCACAAATTTGTTGGGAAGGGCATAGGTTATAGGTGATAGTGGATGTAGTGGTGGGGGGTCCATTCTGGTCAAACCATTGTTGCATTGCTCACACAGTTGTTGGGAAGGGCAAAGGTGATAGTTGCTAGTAGATGCATGAGGGTGGGGTGGGGGGGTCCATTGGGTCAAACCATAGGAGCGTAATCAACCACGTCTAGGGTTGGGAGGGGGGGGGGGGGCAAGGAGACCCCCACTTACACCTGAGTGTCTGGGTGTGGGGTTAGGAGGGTGTCTTGCTTGTTGCAGTGCGGTTAAGGTTAGGGAGGGTACTCCTTTTCTCTTCACAGGTTTTTTCTACGTGCGACCATGCACAAAATGCAGCAATGTGCAAGCAACCATGAAGACAAATTACAAACATGACACAGACAGCAACAAGCACACAGAGCAATCAACAGCACAGACCAATCACCATATTATTTCTACGTGCGATTGGGTGCATCCAGACTGAGGTATGTTGCGTGTAGTTGTTTCGTGCTGCCACATACCGTGTGTGTGTGTGTGTGTGCGTGTGTGTGTCTGTGTGTGTGTGTGTGTGTGTGTGTGTGCTCCTCGGGAACTGTGGTGCATGAAATAAGGGGTGGCCCCCCAGTGATCGACCAGGGGGGGCGCCAGCCCCCCCGGGAGCTTCTTTGGATATTGCGGTACATGAAAGAAGGGGTGGCCCCCTCCTCCTGTGTGTGTGTGTGTGTGTGTCTGTGCGGTGTGTGTGTGTGTGTACATTGCTGCACTTTATGTGTGTGTGGGTGCCGGGGGGGCGGGTATAGGGAAATGTGTGTGGGTGCATGCATCGGGCAAAAAGGAAAACACAATGGGTGGGGCATGTGTGGGGCATGCCTAGTGCAGTGCAATACACACGTGGCCGACAAGATGGAGTAAATCCCCCAAGTGATCAGGGGGTCCCCCATGTGCGCAGGGGGTTTTTCAATGGGGACGACCCACGAATGAGTGGGGGGGCGTTGTCCCCAGGAGCCACATCTGTAAATCCCCCAAGTGTTCAGGGGGTCCCCCATGTGCAAAGGGGGTACTTTTGATTTCATACAACGGGGATGACCCACGCAAGAGTGGATGTGTGTACAACATGTGTGTACATTGCTGCACTGTATGTGTGTGTGGGTGCCGGGGGGGCAGGTATAGGGAAATGTGTGTGGGTGTGGGGACTCCGGTACATGCATAGGTGGTGTTGGTGTGGCTCTTCTGCCAGTGTCCTGCAAAAATGGTGCGAGATTCGTACGAAGTTCGCACGAAATTCGTACGAAATTCGTGCGAATTTCGTACGAATTTCGTACGAATTTCGTGCGAATTTCGTACGAATTTCGTACGAATTTCGTCCCTCAATACGTACCGTGAATGTGGTTGTTACGAATTTCGTACGAATTTCGTACGAATTTCGTACGAATTCAAACAATTTGCATGAATTTGTGTCATTTTTGTGTGTGTGTGGGTGTGCTTGGTCGGAGGGGTTGTTGTTTGTGTGGGCGTGGGTGCATGGTGTGTGCGTGCCTGGGTGATATGTGCATGCATTGGTGGTTCTTGGGTTCTTGGGTGGTTTTGTTGAATCATGTGGGACAATACTTTTGTGTTGTTTGTAGTTTGTGACTGTCTGTCGTTTGTGTTTGTTGCTGCTGAATGTCATTATGTGTGTTTAATGCCTGCTTTTCGACTGCGTTGGTATCGCTGTTTTGCTTGCTGCTTGTTGTGCTTCGTCTGTCTGCTGCTCCTCACTGGTGACTGTTGCTGATGACCTGACTGTGTTGTTCTTCTGTGTTGTTGTTGTGTTGCTGTGCTGTGTGCTATGAGTGGGTGTGGATGGTTGGATGGGTGGCTGCCTGTTGTTGAATCATGTGGGACAATACTTTTGTGCTGTTTGTAGTTTGTGACTGTCTGTCATTTGTGTTTGTTGCTGCTGATTGTCATGATGTGTGTGTAATGCCTGCTTTTCGGCTGTGTTGGTACCGTTGTTTTGCTTGCTGCTTGTTGTGCTTCGTCTGTCTGCTGCTCCTCATTGGTGACTGTTGCTGATGACCTGACTGTGTTGTTGTTCTGTGTGGTTGTTGTGTTGTTGTGCTGTGTGATATGGGGTGACTGTGTTGTTCTTCTGTGCTGTTGTTGTGTTGCTGTGCTGTGTGCTATGGGCTGAGTGTGTTTGTTCTGCACAAAAATGATACAAATTCATGCAAATTGGTCGAAATTCGTACGAAATTCGTGCGAAATTCGTGCGAATTTCGTACGAAATTCGTAACAACCAAATTCACGGTACACTTAGGGGACGAATTTCGTACGAAATTCGCACGAAATTCGTACGAAATTCGTACGAAATTGGCACGAATTTCGTACGAATTTCGCACGAATTTCGTACGAATTTCGTGCGAATTTCGTGCGAATTTCGTACCATTTTTGCAGGACACTGGCAGAAGAGCCACACCAACACCACCTATGCAATAACGAAGTCCCCACACCCACACCCATTTCCCTGTACCTGCCCCCCCCCCCGGCACACACGCACACACACAAACACACACACACACAGACACACACACACACCCATGCACAAACACACACATACCCTCAATGAAAGCAAACAGCCCCCCATGCACTCGACCCACACCCACACACTGCCCGCTCACACACCCTCATACGTACCTGGACAGTGGATGTGCCACGGTTAGATGTTTAGGGGGGGGGGGGTTCTGTGTGTGTGTGTGTATGTGTGTCTGCCTGTGTGTGTGGATGGGTTTCTGCGGATGTGTGTGTGTGTGTGGGTGGGTGGGTCGTTGTGTCCATGTGTAGTTGGGTGTCCGGTTGTGTGTGTTTGTGTGTATGCGCGTGTTGGTGTGAGGTGCAGGAAGGGTGTGTCTGTATGTGTGTGTGTGTGTGTCTGTGTGTGTGTGTATGGCTTGTGCGTATATCTGGTTTGGTGCTCCTCACATCCTCACCTGCCCCACACACACAGGCGCACGCCCACACCCATAACCAAAAAGACAGTCATACACCCCCCCCCCCCCCACACAGAGACACACACACACCCATGCACAAACACACACATACCCTCAATGAAAGCAAACAGCCCCCCACTCGACCCATACCCACACACTGCCCGCCCACACACCCTCATACATACCTGGACAGTGGATGTGTCACGGTGAAATGTTTAGGGGGGTGATTCTGTGTGTGTGTGTATGCGTATGGTTTGTGCGGATGCGTGTATGTGGGTCGGTGTGTCCATGTGTAGTTGGGTGTGTGGTTGTGTGTGTTTGTGTGTGCGCGCGTGTTGGTGTGAGGTGCGGGAAGGGTGTGCGTGTGTGTGTGTAAGGCTTGTGCGTATATGTGCATGGTTTGGTGCTCCTCACATCCTCACAGACAGTCGTACATGTAGCCCCCCCCCCCCCACACACACCCACATGCCATTAGTGGAATCAAACCGCCCTGCCACCCCACCCACACCCACACACTGCCCAGCCCCACATACGCACACACACCTGCATAGTGGATGTGTCGTGGTTAGGTGTGTGGGGCGGGATCATTGTGGGTGTGTCTATGTGTGTGTGTGTGTGTGTGTGTGTGTGTGTTGATTGGTTTGTGCGCGTGGGTGTGTGTTTGTGTGTGGGTGTGCATCCATGGGTCCGTGGTTGTGTGTGTGGGTGTGTGGGTGTTGGTGTGAGGTTTGGGACGGGTTTGTGTGCGTATGTGGTCGGGTGGCCCCCACATCCTCACACACACCAACACACAGACGCACGCCCGCACGTAGAAACAAACAGGAAGTCACGCATCCACCCACATGCAAACCCAACCATACAACCATACACATACCCACACAAACCCACACACCCCACACAAAGGCACACCCACACACATGTGCACATGTTGCCTGTAGCCAGGGTGCCTGCAGGGGTGTTTGGGGGGGAGGTACCCCGGGTGTTAGGACAAACGAGGGGGTGCACAAGGGTGAAATTGGTATGAATTCACGTGAATTCACGTGAAATTCGTACGAAATTCGTACGAAATTCGTACGAAATTCGTGCGAATTCGTGCGAATTTCGTACGAATTCACGGGAATTCACGGCCGTGAATCGGCTACAGGCTTGCCGGGTTTCGGCACCTCTCGTTTTGGGCACGGTTCGGACATGATGGATGCTTTTGGGGCGGGACCTTCATTGGATGATGCGTAACGAAGCTAGGGGAGTAATTTTGGCCCCTCAAATCCCTCGGAATGAACCAATAATATGGCATTTTCCCCCAAAAACCTCAAAATTTGGGTAAATTCACGTGAAATTCACGCAATTATTCAAACGGCCACTTAACGGCCGTTCACGAAGGGTACATTGATGGGGGAGTGGGAGAAGTGGGCTCAGGCATTGACGCCAAAGGTTTTGGCCTGGCAACTAAAGGCTTTATTAAGTCTTCGGGACCAGACTCCTGGTGCGGACCTTTGCCGGGGCTCTCAGGCCCAGACTCCCCCTTCCCCTCCAGACAGGAGATGTTAGATCAAGTGAACGAATTCTGGGCCGCGTGGGATGCAGAAGCCGACCGAAGGGCAAAACTTCTGAAATCCAGGTGCATACCGTGGGAGCAGGTGGCAGAGTCCCTGCTGAGGAGTAACCGCCTGCTCAGGGATTGTCCAGATGTTAGGCTTCGTCGCATTGCAAGGCTTGCGCGGTTACCTCTTGATACCCCCCTGACGATTGCCGACACATGGATCTACGTGATGGTGGGACCTTTTCTGCCCTACGTAGGTCAGGTGGGATTTGTGCAGGGCCCCAGAGCCCCTCTGGAGCGGTATGGGGAACATCTTTCGAGGGCTAAGTCCCTTCGGAATTTATTCCTCGGTACAAGGCACAGGCGGTTACGGTGCCAACTCGGTTTTGGGAAGACACCCTCCCTTTCACGCGTGCTGGCCAGCATCGGTGGAGCAAAGGCCTCGATGCTCCTGATGCAGAAAGTAGACCCCCCCCGTGAGGCCTTTAATGTGGAGTCACATTTTGACAGCGTCCTCGCCCCTACACTCAACCAGATTGACCCTGCCAGAGGGTGG
Source organism: Eutreptiella sp. 'Long Island Sound 2002' (assembly GCA_964036045.1). Lineage (NCBI taxonomy): Eukaryota > Euglenozoa > Euglenophyceae > Eutreptiales > Eutreptiaceae > Eutreptiella > Eutreptiella sp. 'Long Island Sound 2002'. Next base: position 73,865,209 of record OZ038386.1, read on the forward strand.
GGCATAGGTGAGCTCAGATGGAGATGGAGTCTTCGGGACCAGACATCTTCAGAAGCGAAGACCCTTTCCCAGAGGACAAATGATGTACTGTGGAAGATTCGGAGTAACCAGGGTTCAGTGCTGGAGGTCGAACATCTGATCGAACTCCTTACCACCTCCCTTGGGAAGGTTCCAGGGCGCCTGTTTGATTCGTTTTTTCGCGCGGTGCAGGGCTTCGTCAAAAAGGCATGGGGAACAGAATTGCTACGACGCATTGTTGTCAGGGTCCCCACGTATCACAGAGGTACAATTAATTCCATTAAGACCAGTCTTCGTTCACATATTGCATAGCGAGCCCTGCCTGATTGTCTAAAAGCCTGGCTCAACCGTGCGCTGCCCGTCATGCCTCTTCAGGCAACAAAACTGAAGGATGCCATGCGGGGGGGTGCCTCCCTCCGCACAGTGCGGATGACAGCCGATGAACTTACCAAGGGCATTGACTGTGGGGCCTTCTCTGCACTTCCGTTGCACGTAGGAGACCTACAGAGGGCATGGGTTTTCACTGAGCCGCAGTCTGTTCAACAGGATGTAGTGCAGGCGGTTACGATGCAATTAAAACAGCGCGGTGGCAGGCTTTGTCGGTGCTCTTCCCTCATGACCTGTCACCCTGTTCTGCAGAATGACATTGGGCATGTCCTGCTTCGTTCCAAGCCACGGTGGGAATGCCTGCTGGGCGAACGGGGCGCGGCAACCATGAATGGTAATTCTAGACAGTGCCTGGTGCCCTCTCTGTCAGTTTTGGAGGAGCGGCTGAATATCTTTGAAGCTTCCCTGAAGCGTATGACAATACCTGACAGACCACCGAAAATTTCCATCTCCCAACCTTCGGCGGCTCCCCCTTCTCTCTCCTCTTCCCCTCCCTCTCCCCTGCCTGAGGCTCAGATGCAGGCGAAGGTAACCCCGTCGACAGATGCGAAGCACGCCCTGCTTCAGCAGGAGGATATTACCCCGATTATCGACTGGGTCAGGGATATCTGTGCCAGGGATATCTCCACCTGTGCGCTGGAGACACCTGCGCTCGAAGAGACACATGTGGACAACCTTTCCTCTCGCATTTGGGACCTGCGGTTTCGCACAGGGGTTTGGGATAAACAACTGCACCGCATGTCAGGTGCATGTCGTGTTTTGGAAGAAGAAAGAGTTTTACAGGCATACCTGGGAGGTGACAGGTTTGTGCTGTGGGGGGTAGCAGATTCAAAGCCATCAGCGCAAGCCGCAGTTGTTTTTGACACACTGCGGTCAGCGCATGCACATGGCATTGTACAATCAGCCATTAGGCATAATACGTTACGCAAAGGGTTCAATGATCTGACGTGGGCCGGCGAGCACATCAATTTTGTGTATTCCAATCCAGAGCCGGAGCCCTGTGACGGGATCCAGGATGAAGACCCAGGTCCACGCCAGTTTCGTCCCAAACCGCTGTTCGGGGCCCCATCCATTTTCTCCATTTTAAAGTGGAAAACAGTGGAACGAGGGTCAGAGGCGGTGGTGAAGTGGAGAGACATTGTTTCCTTTAAGTTCCACATTTTGCGGTCTTATGCCCGACTGATCAGTCGCTCTCTGCAGTTGGTGGTCAGCGAGGTGTACAGACTTCTCTTAACCCTGGGGACACCCTGCATGCTAGGCGTCCGCGATGTTCTGGGGGCTGTGGGGCGCACTATGCCCGTTTGGTCCACAGTTTGCCCTGCTGAAGCAGACATGGCAGACATGTTCTGGCACATCCCCAAATGTGACGTGGTTCCTTCACTGAAGTCTATTTTTCAGCTGCTGGAGCGCGAAAAACGCGGATGCGTGAATTTTTTTGCCCTGCACAAATCAGGTGAAAAAACACTCGACCGCTTGGGGACAGCCAGTAGCTCTGAATTTAGGGTCATTACAAGACAGGAACTGATTGATTTTGTGGAGTGGGACCTGCATCATAACACAGCGTTGGTGCTGGGGTCCCTCATGCTGAAGCAGGGTGACAGGGGCGTCCCCATCGGGGGGCACCTCTCCGCCCAGCTGGCGGAATTGTGGGCGCTAGCCCAGGAACTCACTCTGGTTTTTGGTACAGAAAAAACTGTCCTTGAGACGCGGTGGCAGGAGGCGGTCAACGCAGAATCGCCGCTACTGCCCAACAGTTTATGTGATGTGCAGCTGTCCATCACCGACCCTGTGGAAGTGTGCCATCCCTCCTCTCACCCTTCACACCTCCTGGGCAGGACCCTGGCCAGCACTGATCGAGCATCGGTGTCCCGGGGTATCATTCGAGAGGATGGGTTTGGGGGATGGTGGAGTCCCACCGACTCCTCTTTCGGGTTTTTGCAAGTGGCGGGCGTGCGGATTGATTTGCTTGTTACTTCACTGTGGGATGGGGCCCCAGACGGACGGATGGGGACCATCACCGCGTGCGCTCCAGCCCGTGACCGAGCACATGTGAGGGATTTCTTTAGGGAAATAGACCCGATTACATGTGTCGCCAACGAGGCGCAGAGGGGCTGGTGGGGGTGGGCTACCCGTCGGGGTGATCCGGAACCCCCTGTCTCCTCCTCCCCGTGTGTTCTTCTGTCGCGTTTCAGAGATAATATATATATAGTGTTCATGAACGTCCTTCAAGAGTTGCTCCCTGTGGTCCGGCGCAGTGTGATGTGTTTTCTGCAGTGCCTTTATGGCGTTCCCTTGAAGTGGGAACCTACAGAATTGACTGTGTCGTGGGGTGAGTGCTCTTGGCGAGTCCTCCCCCTGGGGTTTTCACTTACCAGGAAGGGCGTGGTCTGGGATTTACAGTCTGCAGGGGAGTCAGCGGAATGGCAGAGGTGGATCCCTGCTGGGTCCGCCAACGCGCGATTCACGCTGGCCTCCATGCTCCCTTCGCTGTTTCTGAAATCAGTTTGGTACGCTGCATCCACGGGTGACCTGGTTGCCAATTTTCGCTCCCTGGTGTGGGGCGTGGGCTGGCGTGGGTACCCGAAGGAATGGTGGTTGCCCTGTTTAGAGCGATTCCTGCGCAAGTACAACCTGATGGGGGTGATTTCCCTGGGGTCAGTGGCCACGTGGGTTCGGGACGGCAAGCGAGCTCACATGCAGAGCTCGGGAGTGGACACTGTTGCGCATTGATGCTTTCTGTGTGTGTGTGCGGTGCATGAGTTGAACGACATAATTAAGGTAAGCTTAGTGAAGAGACGAAAGGCGGACTAGGTAAGAGAAGGGGCGCCGACGGTCACAGCATAGAGCGACAGCCGGAGCCCACATGACGGGAATTGTGGTGCAGGTAGACTATGCGGTGCAGCCTGTCAATGTATGTATATTCTTCCCGCGAGCAGTTGTGGTGTCGGGGCCAGGGTGCTTTCCTTGAACGCTGTGTTTTTCTGCACCTTCTCTCGTACCAGTCTCATGATCATCTGAGGAGTCTTTTCACGTTTTGTGCTTGCCCCTGCAGCCTGAGTTGGCAGTGCCGTGGATGCCTTTGCCCCACTGGGCTTTGAGGAACATAAACTGCCCTGTTGGGGCCAAGCTTGGAGATAGAGTGTATCCACACTAGCACGGGATACACACTTTTTGTTTTTGGGATACACATAGGATACACACTCTAGAACCCTGGGATACACATGTGATACATGCAAACGATGAAAAATGGGGCCGAGGAGCCTGAGCTAGAAGAGGAGTCATAACCCTTTGCAGAGGGACCTGTAAGATGCAGCTTCAAAGATAATTGCTTCATCGTGTCTCGGACAGAGCCGCAAGGGAACAAAGGACTGGGGAACTGAGCGCGTAGGACTATAAATGAAGAAAAGGTGGGGATACACATGTGGTACACACACTTGAAAGTTGGGATACACATTGGACACACACTTCTAAAGCCTGGGATATAGTCGGATACAATCATTACAAGTTTTGGGATACACTCTATCTCCAGGACTCGTTTGGGCCTTTGCACCAAAGTAGAGAAAATCTCTTTTGGGGGATCCCTCAGTTGAACTGGTGAGGCGTTGCGCTGGAAGATTTGATTTCTGAGTTCCGTGCAGAGGCAGGGGCAGGGGCAGGCGCAGGCGCAGGATCATGGGCAGGAGCAGGGTAGGGGGGGGGGGGGGGCAGGAGGAGCAGTGCCAGCTGGAGTGCCATAGGTAGCCCCCACGCTTCGTCCCACTGAGGAGGCCACACTCGCCAGGAGTCGTCTTTTGCCTCCATCCAGCAGCAAAAAAATCTGCACTGTGTCTGGAACACCCTTCCCAGCCGGCCATCTAGGTCTAGGATGTCTATTGCAGTGTTGATGCCTCGGACCAACCCACCATATTCCCCAGCGGTGCAGTCGTATTGTCCCTTGAGGCCATGTCAGAGCTTCACCTTAGCTTGGCCATGAGCTTACAACAGTTGATACCGTCCAGAATCACTCCAACATTCTCTACAGTAGCCGGGGTACGCACGTGGCGAAGCCGCGACACACCTTGATAAGTAGATACAGATAGAGGTACGGATGCACATAAAGGTTCAGGTAGGCTTGATGTCCCCCACCAGTTGGCAAGGCAGGCCCTTGCACTAGCTATGGGCTAGGCATAGGTCGTGAGCTGGGTCATGGCCAAAATTGCCCTAGTCGACTCCACCCAACAACCATGTTGAAATCGGGGCCACCCTATGAGGGCTGTGCGTGGCACCGCGACCTGTTTGGTGTGACCGCTAGATGACTGCTGGCATCGATGGATGGTGGTGGCTCGCTCGGTGAGGGTGCCTCCTTACACCCAGCTGGCTTCTAGAGATCATCTGGGACCACCCTCAACATGGGTCCCCTAGGCCCATACTAGTGGCCCCACGGTGGGGACTGCATACGGTGCTCCATCGCCCTTAGGCACTTGGGCACCCTGTGCAGGGGTGACTCTGTCGTCTAGTCACAAGCCACCAACAAGCTTTCAAGCTCTCGACAATCAAAGACAGCCAATGACCAGCCAGTGACCACCAATGACCGTCTTATCCATGGCCAATAACCGGAGGCCCCCCACCAACAGGGCCACTCAGCCACAGAATACCATACCAGCGATGAGCCTTGGCAATCATCCAACAGGTTCACATACCCCCGCAAGGCACGAGGCATTAACAGCGACATGTGCGGGGCCACTGATGTCTGGCTGTTTTGGCATGAGGCCTCCGCTTGGTGATAGCCCGTCCCCACACGCTCCTTGAGATCAGCAATGCGTGGGGCCGGGACCTGTGCAACGCGACCGCTGGATGACTTCTGAGACCAGCAATGTGCATGGGGGTACGACCTGTATGGTATGGCTGCTCGAAGACTGCTGGTGGGTGCCAGGTGTCAGTAGAGGGTGTATATTGGCGGTCACGTCGGTCTTTGCGAGCAGATCATGCGCCCTACTGCTATCGTTGTTGTGCCGCGCATCCCGCCTATTGCCTTGCTAGCAGTGCCTGTGTACCGCCCCGGGTTGCAAGCAACAGGGGGTCATATCTCTCTGGGACATTCAGTTCATGCCAACACGGAGCGTTTTAACATTTTTTGAGACTTTTCTCAACTTTTGGTCTAATGCACCAAAATGTCGTCACCTTGGCGGGGGTATGTGTATGCTTTTCAAAATCTCTGAGAAAACGCCGTTTCAGAAAAGTATGGGTTGGGGGGGGGATAGGTGACCATATTTTTGAGTACCAAGGTCGACCTTTTCAGCGTTTCAGGGTTTTCGGGCGTCAGGGTGCTCCGCTCACACGTGCCGGACACCAACTCACAGGTCTTCCCGTGGGTGCTCTGAAATATTGTGGAGTTGAAGCAAAGTGAAAGGACGTAAATGGATGCATTTTGACATGCTGAATCCAAATATTAGGGACTCATGTCCCAACTTGACAGCCTGTCTGAGAAATTCTGCCATCTTTGAATTCGGAAACTCTGGTGAGCTTGATGTTGCAAGTCGCACCAGGCATCACCCGGGTGTCCAAGGTAGTTATTGGTCAAAGACTTCAGCATATTGGTCTTGAGGGGACCCATGTTGCACATGTGTTCTACACATCAAATGCAATAAATCCAACTGAATGACTTGACCCTTATATGCCCATATGTTGGAGTAAGGGGGGTAGGGGTGCGGTGCAGTCTGTCTGAAACCAGACCACAACAGGCAAAAAAAACCCAACCTGTCAACAGTAACGGCCAAACTTCGAGAAAATATGGTTCCGGACCCCCCCCCCCTACCCAAGACATCTCTTGAAAAGCTCTGTTCAAGGACTTTCCGAATATACCCCACATACCCCCCCCTACAAGGCACTCAAGAGGCACGAATGAGGCAGCAATGGCACCGACACCCTAAAACGCTCCGTGTTGGCATAAAACCCGACGTCCCAGAGAGATATGGTGAGCTGGCGCCTGGCCCTGGCCCCACTGAAGTCGTTAACTGTGATAGCCCGGGGGGGGGGGGGGGGGCGGGGCAGGGCTAGGGGCAGAGGCGGGGGCAGTTGCAGGTACAGGGGCAGGGGTTGGGCCCGGGGCAGTGGGGGGCAGGGGGGAAACAGGTGCCTTTGACCAGAATTCCTCCTTCATGAGCCCCAACAATTTGTCCCTCAAGAAGTAGCATCGCCAGCCTAAGTCTTTGTATCGATGTGGTCTCCCAAGCTCATAACACGCCGTCCGACATGCCACCAGGTCCTTGGCTTTGTGGTCCAAGAACAAGCTGATCGAGAAGCGGCAGTCGACCACCGACTGAGCGGAGGACTCCAAAAAGATCCATTGCCCAGTCTCGCACCCCCGCGGGAACAGCAACAGAGCACAGTGCTCAGCGGTTCGCGGGGCTGTAATACTGGGGCTGCAAAGGAACTGGCCCACAATCCGCGGCAGTCGCTCGAAGCCATTGATCCCCCACCCAAAAGAGAAACTAGAATACGAGTCAAGTTCTGGAGAGACCTGAGAAACGGTAAAGGGGCGTGGCCGCCCGACAATGACCACATGATACTTAGGCGGCTCAAGTTGCATGGTCAAAATGCGCCCAAAACCGCCTCTCCACGGCACTGCGTGAAAATAGTCCTTTTGGGGGGGACCTAAAACACAAGAACCAAAAATCCTGTGAAAAGCAATTAACCGGTCCATTTTCCTTTATTTTCAACAAAACCGACGGCCCGGGAAAATGATTTATTTCCACCAAAATGAAGTTCTTTTTTGGGAAAACCACGACTTTTTGTTTCCTATACCACTTATGCTTTGCAATAAAAACACCCATGAGCTTTCAATCTTTTGGAAAACCAGTTTTCGAAAACCATGTTGCACGCTGCATGACAAGAATCATTTTTTGGCACCCCTTCTTTGCGCGAGGAGTCGCGCAAACATCAACACAACAACGCAATAAAATGCATCACAGAGAAAAATGTGCTGCACAAGGTGACAGCATAAAGGTCGTCGAAGAGGAATGCATAGCGCGAGCCCTCGCGCATAATATATCGGAACAAGCGAAGAAATTACTTTTTCTTCGGAACAGTTTGCATCTTAGAACCCAATGCCTTAGCAACGGACGCCTTACCCTTAGGCGGTGGCTTTGCGGGCTCGCTTCTTGGTTGGGACTGACGGGCTGGCTGCTTGAATGGAGCTCGGGCCCCGGTTTCCTCGGACCTCGGCTTCGCTGCCACTTGCTTCGCTGCCTTGCCCTGGGAGACCTGCGCTTCCTCCTCCTCTTCTTCCTCGCTCTCCTCTTCTTCATCCCCATCGCTCTCGTCCGATTCTGCACAGTAACCGACTTCGCTGCCTGAGGCTTGGATGCAGTCTTCTTCTTCTTGGGGGCTGGTTCCCCACCAGTAGACTTCCGCTTTGCAGTGGCCAGTGCTTCTGCAGCTTGACCTTTCTCAACAGTCTCTTCCTCCTTCAGCGACAACGCATCAGAACCCACCTTGTCATCGCGAACCCAAAGGGGAATACCACGGTTTGACCAGTTGGCGTGCTGGTCCCAATCACCAGACGCGTCCAGTTCCGACCCTTGTGTCAATACGTGGTTCAACTGAGTTTGCACTCTGTTGACCCAATCGGAGAGATTGTCGGAGGTAACACCAAGAAGGTACATGCGAGAATCCGGTTCGATGGACGCGATCTTGCAAACCAGATCCGGCAGATGATCAATGAACACAAACGCAGGCTTGAAGCTCTTATCCTGCTTCAGGTAAAAGAGGTGAGTCTCGAAATACCACATAACCGTCGTTATCGGAAGGTGACCGCCAAATTCAACAGGATCCATCTCTCTACTTGAGTAGGTCCAAACGTCAGATAATTCGGAATCTGCAATGAGAGAGAAGTTATTGCGCGAGGCCTCGCGCAAAGAGCGGACGTAATGAGGGAATTATACCTTTCTCGACCAGCTATCTGGTGACAAAATCAGCAACCAGCGAACGTCAAACGTTGTAGGATCCCCTGCAGGCTTCGGTTTGACTGGCCAACTGAAGATGGGAACACGCAACATGTTAGCCATGCGCGGCGCGTTGAAATCATCGTTGAGACGCCCATCTGTTTCCGTCTCCAGCACGTCGAACATGTTGTCAACAATAGATTGAGAGCCGCAGATAAGGGTATTGGCACGCGCCATCTCTTCATACAGCCAGGCTGGGCACATCATCTCAGGAGCAAGATGTTCAAATATGTCGCCGTTGATGACAATCAGGTTCTTGTCAATCTCAATAAACCGCCTCGGGGGATCGTGGGCCAACGCTGCAATTGGGGTCGCCTTAATTGTGATAGTTTGACTTGACGGTAATGGATCCTGCTGTTCCACTGTCTTGAAGTCACCAGTAACGCCAGCAGCTGGGGGGACCACACGGCTCTTGGTAGGCTCTTGACCCAGGAGTTTTTGGACGTTGAGGATTTTCAGGGAGGCGGGTTTGCCTTTCTCTGCCACGTGCCACAGTGGTGCGCGAATCATGGATTTCAATGCCGGCCATGGACCGCGACTTTTGCCTTCAGGTTCCCGCCAATAGCCCCATGTACCAAGAGTCACCTTCAGGGCAGGCCTTCCAAGTGCAGCAACCTCTTTGCGGGTCCGCATGTCTTTGGCTAAAGAGCAAAAATGGAGAAAGTGCGGCGCACCAATGCAGAAGCGGAACCCACGTCGCGTCGATGGTAAACACCTTTCTGAGGTCGAACGTACTGGCCGTTGTGCGGGTGGTCCAGATGCATTGAGACCCACTGGTCAAGGATGATGTCGTCAATCGAATTCGGCAAGGATTTAAGGGTTGTTTTTTCTTCCTGCATCACTTCTGCCACTTTCTTGTAGAACTCCGGCAACAGGATCTCCTCCAGTTTCTTCAGCACGTTCTTCGTGACTTTCTCCCCTTTCTCGTGGAACTTCTGCAGACCTTTCACAGCTTCCGGACCAGCATAGTAGGCAAACGTCATAAAATCTTTCCACAATTTATACGTTTTGTCCTGAAAGTGACAACGTTATGCGCGAGGCCTCGCGCAACGAACACCATCGAAACAACAATTAATGAACATACGAGTTGACCAGGGTGCTTCAGTTCAGCGGTTGGAACCAGGGCACTCATCTGCACAGCATCCACAATGGCGATCTTGAGATTGCTGTACGTGTCAGCCAGGCCTCGCCGCCGCTGATCTTCAACACATCGAATGAGGTTATCTGCTGCCTCATACAGCGGTATTGGCTCAACGTCTTGTGCGCTTCCTTGTGCTTGTCCCGCCATCTTTGCACGGAAGGCCCACGGTGTCGTAGGCTTCAGAATATGGGCGATGCATGTAGTATGCCACTGCTGCAGATCCAGACACGCTGTGCGTCGCTTCTCCCGAATCTTCGCAATGGCTTCCACACTGTGTTGTCCAGATACACACCAATAATCGCCATCTGCAAATATGAGACACGTCTATGCGCGAGGGCTCGCGCAATGAGAAGAGCGAATAGTCGGTTGGCAACATACTATTATCTTCGCAGAGAACGACGTGTAATGGGCCTGTTGGCGGGGCTGCTTCGAGTGACTCAATACGCTTCTGCAGTAACTTTGTATCTTTCCGTCTAATCTGCCCCTTTGTCTTCTCCTGGTCGATTCTCACGTTGTCCAGCTCAACCTCCACCTGCCTCCCATCCGGTTTCACGTGGTCCTTGATGTCAGTACCCAAGGTTAAGTTAGGATCTGGTTTTTCCTTCTTCTTACGCCCCTTCTTTGGTGTTCCAGCCTCCGATCCTCAGGTCCCAGGGTCATAGTCGGTATCTTCTCGTTCCTCGGCTGTTTTTTTGGCGGGGCTTGCCATTCTGCGATAAGGAGAAAGCCTGTATTGAAGGAAACATAACATTGAAAAGGGTTAAAATCGTCGTCGATAATGCATATGTGAGGCGCTTTTAGCGAATACGAGTACAATATGGTTGAGAATGCAAAACTGAAGGGGCTCGGCACTATTTTTGACTGTCAACCTTGCGCGAGGCCTCGCGCAAGAGAGGGGGTGTACCAACCTGTTGTTTCATGCTGTTTGCGCGAGGCCTCGCGCATGAGTGCATGTTCTCCAATCTTTTTCGAACGTTTCGCAGCGTGTCGGCCTCTCTCTGTTCCTCCAACACACCGCGTTGGGGGATGAGCTCCGACATTTTTCGCTTAAAACCAGCCTTAAGCGGCCCCTGCCGCGTTAGCACCAACAATACAGACACAAGGACTTGTTTGTAGTGGTTAGAACCCTTTGGAATTAGAAGAGACGGTGGAAAGTTAGGTTCACCCCTACGCGGCCAATGCGCCTGAATTGTACAAGTAGGCTCAGCACACCACCTAACCCAAGGCACATATACACGCTCTGCGTTGAAGTAAGCAGTTAACCGCTGACGCACGGAATTGACAAAGGAAATGGGGATTTTGCAGACGTTCACCCTGTGACCTTCTTTGCGGATAGTGATGAGATGATACAGATCGTCAACAACTTCAATGGTTACTGCAGTGATCCTCCTGGTGGCAGATTGCAGTACCAACCCCGAGCAGTGCGTCTGGGGACTTGGTGCGGTTGTTGCAACATGCGATGGCAGAATTCTGCACCGGCTGCGAGCGCGTGTTAGCGCGCAGTACAGCAGCACATCAGTCATGGAGGCCACGGCCGTCGCCGAAGGCCTAAGGGCAGTGGCACCTGTCCTGCCCCAGGGCTTCATGGTCTGGCCGTGGTGCGACAACCAGACGGCGGCCATCCACACCAACAAGCGCGACATACAGGGTCAGCCCTGGCGGCCGAAGGCTATGATATCCGCCGACCTGGAGCTGCTGTACGCAAACTGCCCGTTTCGCACTGGTTGGGGTCCAGCGGAACACGCCACCAAGCACCGGTCCATCCTCTCTGCCCTCAACAAGGAGGCAGACGCCCAGTCCAAGCGAGCGTGGACCGGTGTGGACACCGAGGACTGGCTGCTGCCCTCCACGTGGTGCCAACGAAACCTGCCTACACTGGTCTTAGAAGGACCGCACGGAGTCATAGCGGATATACGCCGCGCAGTACGCTCAGAGTTCCACTGGCAGACGGTCAACCGCAGACAGGCCGACGATGTCGTGCTCCCGTTCCAGTTCTAGGAATCCTGGCGTGTGCCGAGGGATCTCAGCGACCTGTGGAGTTGGTACACTGGTCTACACCCGCATGTCGCTGGCAACGTAATGCTGATGGCCCAGTACAGTGATTGGTCGCGCCTGGTCCACGACGACACCTCTAGCGGCAAGTGCGCTGCGTGCCGGCTGCCATTTGTGCACCCCCTGTGCCATGCGCTGCGTGACTGCTCTAGAGCGCAAGTGTCTCTCCTGGCAGCGAACAGAGTGGTGGCAGCACTTTGGGACAGACATGGCAAGCACTCTGTGCATATCACCCGCACGTGGGCGGGCATACAAGTCCTCACTGCCAAAGGCGAGGTGCCCATAATAGCCGGGCATCCGAAATATCTGTCCGCTCAGCAAGCTGCGATGCCATCAGGCATGCCATGTGGCCCATCATGCTGGGGCTGAGCCCCAATGAGGCGGCATACAGCATCCTGCAGAAGTCCCTGGGCATCCCGGCAGCGGCATTCTGTTCCTGTGCCACCTGCATGGTGTACCAGCTCATCCAGGACGGCGACGTAGCAGGCCTGCGGGGCCTGGACGAGATACCACCGGATGCAGATGTCAGAGCGCAGCTGCGCTGGGATCCAAGGATCCATCCAACAGCTGCACGCGCGACCCAACACATACCCTGTGCAGTAGTGTACGCTGTGTGTGCCCTTGTGCCCTCTCGCTGCCGTATCCCTGTGTGCGTGCAGGCTAGCACAGGCGCCTGGTTGGCGATTGCTCTGTGGGATGAAGCGCCTGACACGTTGATGCGCAGCGGTAGTGCCTCATGTGACTAGGCCGCGTTCGGCCACAACGTACCTGAAGGTGGCATTTTTTTCCCACGGCGTTGGCCGCCACCCGTCCTGAAGGTGGCATGCATATAGGCCTTTGGGATATGTCAGACTCGTCCCCCCCCCCAAGAGGGCATCAGCAGAAAGTGTGGCATCGAGGCAGCCCATACGGCGTAGCAGTACAGACAGGCTGTCACAGCGGCCATGCCATTGCACCTGAATGGGAGCGTCTGATGACGCAGTGGTTCGAGCCCCCTTGCCCACTATCCACGGGCAACAGCCAACACCGTGGGGATCGTACCCGGGAGCAGGACCATGATCGTGACCAAGACTGCGACCTTGAGCGCGCCTGGGGCCGTGGTGGCGGATATGGACACCGAGGGAAAGGACGTGAGGCGCCCACATGGAGACCCCGCAAGGGTGGGAAGTAGTGGGTCACCCATTGTGCCGGCGATCGCTGAGGCCGCCGGCCATGACATCCAGCGAGCACAGCCACCACCGTTGACGTCCAGGGCTGCCAGTACGTCAGCACAGCAAGTGTGCGGCCCACAGCCGCCCACCCGTCTGCCAGCCCTTTACAAATGCTCTGTGCCGTTTTTCAAGCAGTCTGCCGTTTACGGCCCATCGGCCAGTTCATCTGCACAGCAGGTATGCGGCCAGCGGCCGTCCACCCATCTGCGAGCCCGTTATCGGCGCTCTCGCGTCAATTTTTCGGACAGTCTGCGGTCGGCGGCCCAGCCCAGTGCGTGCGCATGACCCAGATCAGTCCACTCATCCACTGGCCCACTCTCAGGGCAGTTTTTCAAGCGGTCTGCAGTCTGCGGCCCACACGTATTGAACAAATATAAATGCTCCAGACAATCGGCAGTCTGTTCCTAACCTTATTTAACAATATGCGCCAGGGGAGTACGCCCTGCCATGGTACAGACACCAGAAGCGCAGCCTGCAGCGTCGGGCCTCCATATTTTCTGTTTGTTTCTTTCACAGATTCCGGCTTCACAGGGTAGTAGGTTTTAAAACCATGATGTGTTGGTACCAAGAAGGGCGACAGGTTCTCAGTGTGTGACCTCGTTCTCTGTGCCAGATGCCTTGTTGGTTGAAATGCATGCCAGTGGCGAGTTCGCTGCGGCGTTTCCCACGGTGTCTGTGCATGGAGACGTTGTGACCAACTAACCCTATGCACATGGCATGAATGACATGGTTGAGGACGTTGGTACCAAGAAGGACGACAGGTTCTCGGTGTATGACAGTTTTCTTTGCTGCTTCAATTATTTTCGAGTAACGCGTGCCTGCAATTGCAAGACGCAGTAAACTAGATTTCTAGTCGCACTGCTTGTCATGTGTCCGGGCCAAAGCTAGCAGTCCATCAGGGGATGCCGTTGGCAGCGTGTGCCGAAGGCTATCGGCGACCAACGAACACGTGACTGTGCGGCAGCAAAAGATTGACATATGTCCCTGGAGTTCTGCTGCCCGTCCGTGCCTGCCCCTGCCCGCCGGCCCCAGCACATAGCAAGCCCTCCACGGCGGTGTGGCGGTGTCGCGACGCCGTCAGGTCCACAGTCAACAACCACCGCCCAAATGGCAGAAGTAGTTAGACGAGTACCCTCCGCCAGCAAGCCCTGTTGTGTGTTCCTAGGGGAGGACGCGCTGCCGCGCGTAAAGAACAGGCATGCCGCCGCAACACCGCAACACAGCAACCACAAACCACCACGAACCACCACGAACCACCACGAACCACCACGAACCACCATGAACCACCACGAACCACCACGAATCACCACGAACCACCAAGAACCACCACGAACCACGACGAATTACCACGAATCACCACGAACCACCAGAGACCACCACGAACCACCACAAACCACCACGAACCACCACAAACTACCACGAACCACCACGAACCAACACGAACCACCAGAGACCACCACGAACCACCACGAACCACCACGAACCACCACGAAACACCAGGATATACCATGTACCCTTCGTGAACGGCCGTTGAGTGGGCGTTTGAATAATTGCGTGAATTTCACGTGAATTTACCCAAATTTTGAGGTTTTTGGGGGAAAATGCCATATTCTTGGTTCATTTCAAGGGCTTTGAGGGGCCAAAATTCCTCCCCTAGCTTTGTTACGCATCATGCAATGAAAGTCCCGCCCCAAAAGCATGCATCATGACCGCACCGTGCCCAAAACGAGAGGTGCTGGAACCCGGCAAGCCTGTAGCCGATTCACAGCCGTAAATTCACGTGAGTCTGAAGGTGCTGCATGTCGGTTGGAAGCCGTCTTCTTGTGCGGCTTGCATACGTTTGTACACTTATGGGCCCTTGCCCATGTTGAGCCCTTTTGGTCGCATCCCACCCATGCAATCAAAGGCTATCGTCAATGGTGTGGTTGTCCACAACCACTTGCACCCCTAGTTTCCCCCGGAAGAGGCTTAGGCCCCCGCTGTTGCGCAACATGCGCTTCAGCCTCCGGTGACTTCCCTCCATGGCAAAGCAGGAGAACTTTGACAAGATTCTCCACTTCTTTGCAAAATGATACATGTGGTCGATCCAAAGATGCGTCCACAGAAGTTTGCCCCACTAGAGCTCATTGTGGGCAGCGCCCATGGCTATGCTATGGTTCCGGAGCCGCCCCAAGTCGGCCCCGGAGAACCATGCGTAACGCCACGCGTATACACACATGCTTGCAAAATTCTCCCACCACGTTTTGCACACCGACTCCCAACTTTTTCCCCCTACTTGATGCTGACACTAGGCTGCTCTAGGCAAGCATCTATTATCTTCTCCCAACCCCCTATTGCGCATGAAATGGATGGCAGCAGCACACTCCATCCTCACCTTCACCTTGCTGTTTGCCTTGTCATTATTTAATGGGTGTTCCATAAAGGTCAGTGCGGTACCGTGGAGTACATCTGGTCTCCAGTGCTGTGGGGAGGGGGGAGGGGGTGTTCCATAAAGGCTGGTGGGGTACCGTGTAGTATACCCGATGTGCAGCGCTGTGGGGGAGGACGGGGGGTGTTCCATGAAAACTAGTTCAGTGCTCTGTGGTACACCCGGTGTGCTGTGCTATGGGTGAGGGGGGACGGGGTGTTCCATAAAGGCTGGTGGGGTACCATGTAGTACACCTGGTCTCCAGTGCTGTTGGGGATGGGGGGGGGTGTTCCGTAAAGGCTGGTGGGGTACCATCTACTGCACCCGGTGTGCAGTGCTGTTGGGGAGGCGGGGGGACTTCAAGAGAGGCTGGTGTGGTGCAGTGTGGTACACCCGGTGTGCTGTTGGGGAGGGGGGGGGGATCCAGAAAAGCTGGTGCAGCAATGCGCTACCTGGTGTTCAGTGCTGTAGGGGAGGGGAGGAGGGGGTGTTCCATAAAGGTAGGTGCGGTACCGTGTAGTACACCTGCTGTGGGGGAGGGGGCAGGGGTGGCTGGTGGGGTACCATGTAGTATATCCGTTGTCCAGTGCTGTGGGGGATGGGGGAGGGGGTGTTCTATATAAGTGAGTGGGGTACCGTGTAGTACACCTGGTGCCCGGTGTTCAAGGGGAGGAGGGAGGGGGTGTTCCACAAAGGCGAGTGGGGTACAGTGTGATGGCACAAAAGCGCTGTGTGTGTTGGTGTCAATATGTCCAATGCTTTGCACCGATCAGTTCTCCGCAGTCCGTGCTCATCCCTCCATCAACCCTATTCCTGCACACCATCTTCCACACCGCAGACTAGCCGACCTCACTCACCGAAACTCCTCCCTCAGCACTGTCACTGATTGCTTTCACTTCTAGCACTGCCATCTTGAACGTCCCCTCTAATCCGGAGTCATGCTGCACATTCTGCTTTGGCATCCTTGTTGCACACTACAAATGCGGTTGTGGTGTCCTCCGGGACACGTTTGAATTTTCGACACCCTTTGCCCCCTTGTTGTGTCACAAAAAGGGGCAGGCATGGGTGGGGAATGGTAAAAAAAGGGATGTCCCGCGCACACCCGGAGCACTAACACTCCCCCTCAGAGTCCTTCATAAATTTACACCAAGTTCTAATGGTCATCCTGCGATTTTCCAGTCAGTTTGGCATCCTGTACAAGAATGATGCACGCAATTTTACAAGCAGTTTGGCATGCTGCATGAGACTGGTGCATGCAATTTTACAGGTATTTGGGCATGCGGTGCCGGCACAGCAGATGGGTCATGTACCAAATCCCAGGCTTCACACATTGCAACAAATGTAGAGTACAGGCACAAGCAGTTTTGGGTAATAGCAACGTTTTGCACAGGTGAAAAAAACCTTACATGCCAAGCCCTTCATTGGTCAACCTGCTGTGGAAGCTTTGTCATATAATGTGGGTGTGCTAGGCAATGTGCATGCTTTTGCAACTGTGCTTGGTCTCACATTTGTGAAACGGACTCCCTGGTCCCGGTATGTGGTGATACAACTCCAGGGTGTCTGCTGCGGTCTACTTGGGGGATTTTCCTTGGTGAGGATACACTTGGGGCTTGAGCCAGGATACTTAATACAAAGGTAGCGCGCCAGGTGCGCGCTGGGCAAACATCCCACCTGAGATGGCAAGGGTTATGTCGCCCATTTCATCACCCCCCGCTCTACCAACCCCCCCGCCATGTCGCTGGCCCCCCTTTTTTTCTGCCCCCCCCTTGCAGAACAAAGAAACATGGCCCCCCTAGCCGCTACCCCGCCCCCCCCCCCTTCAGAAGTGAGAATCATGCCCCTCCCCCCCGGCTTTTTGCCTAAAAGCAGCCAATGCCGTGCATTTCTTGGCTCCCATTGTTAGAGGATGCGCATGCAAAATTATTTTGCTCGTACAATTGATACTTAATGCGTAGAAGTGTATTTTTGAGGGTTTGAGGGGGCGCCTTAAGCGCAGTGCGGGCGCAGTGCGGGCGCAGTGCAACTATTTGGGCGTCTAGCCGTAGTGGAGACCCATACTTTGTGATACTAGGGGGCATCATTGTTGCCCCTAGCGTAGGTTTTGATGCTTCTTCCACATTCGGGATATGGCATTTTTGGATTTTCACCCAATTTCACCCATTTCCGCCCCTTTTCACACTTTTTTGCTCATCCCCACCATGGACTCCCACACTTTGGTGTGGGCCCTTGAGTTGGGGTGACGGACTCCCCGGTTTTTGCGTGACCACAGTCGAATGCCCTATGCGAGGCCGCATCACTGCTGATAAGGATGCGTGGTTGTACCACAAGTGGAAACCGGAGTTTGACGTGGATTCCCTCCTACAAGCCACTTTGCCCCCCGGTCCAGTTGAGGATGAGGTGGACACATATGAGGCCTTGGCACTAGCTGGTATGGTGAGTGAGCTTTCAAATGCCGCCACTCCGAAGCATTGTGATTTTGTATTTAGTTGACAATTGAACAGAAAAGAGGAGATGTGTGTGTCTTTCCGCATTTTGCATGATGTCTTATGTGAGGGGAAGGTAGCTTGCATTTGCCTTTAGCTAGGGCAGTTTGGGTGACCTAAATTCGGGGGCATTTGGAAGGGGTGTTCCTCGGGGTTCTTTAGGGAGGACCTACTCTAAAAGTAGCGCGCAGTGCGTGCGCAGTGCAGGGATTCCCCCTGAGATGACAGGTATCAATTCGAAGAGGGCTATGGTTGTGAACTCTTGGAAGGCCTTGGAATGGTACCCCGGGGCATGTCGCTGGCCCCCCCACCTGGAATGAAGAAACATGGCCCCCCTAGCCGCTGCCCGCACCCCTTCAGAAGTGAAAATTATGGCCCGGGCCAACGACATAGGGGGGGGGGGGTAGGGACCCTGGGAGAACGGCGGTTATGTATGTCATTCACGTCATTTAGATCATTGTGTGGCCTTGCAGCACATGGGTGGCGTTCGTTGACTCTCCCTTCGCCTAGGGAGGTTCAGTGTGGCACTCCCGGCCACAACCCTGTTAAGATGAAGCTAGTGGGCAACGTAGTGCTGTGCAACACAATGAATGTGTTGCAGGGACGGATGTCGCAAGCCCATGAACACTGCGCATGAACGTGCATTGGTGCCCGGCAGGATGCACAGGGTTGACCAAAGGCTGGGGGATACTGCGCATGCACACAAATTGACGCCAAGTATGAGACAGGGGTGACCAGGGGATACTGAATATCAACTAGCGCCAGGTAGGACACAGAGGGGTGACCAAGGGGTGGAAGATACAACCCCTAAACAGGATTTGGCACCGAGAATGACACACATGGTCACTGGGCTGGGGGTTACTAGCGATGAACATAGATTGGCGCTAGGTAGAAAATATAGGGGTGACCATGGCGTGGGGGATATTGCTCATAAGCGTGAATTGGGGCCAAGTAGGAGTGACAGGAGTGCACAAGGGGTTGGGGATACTCTCCCTAAACATGAATTGTCACAGGCCGGACACACATTTATGACTCGGGGTTGGGATATACTGCCCATAGCTTTGAATTGGTGGCTGGTATGACACATCGGGGTGCTCAAGGGTTGGGGAATGCTGCCCATAAACATGAAGTGGTGCTAGGTAGGGCACACAGGAGTGACCAAGGGATGGGTTATATTGGCCATGAAAATGAATTGGCACCAAGTAGAACACACACGTGACCATGGGTTGGGGAATACTAACCATGAACATGATTTGGTGCAATGTAGGACACACGAAGGGGTGCCCAAATGGAGGGCAGTACCCATATACATGAATTGGCACAAGGTAGGAAAGACAGGGGTCACCAGAGGGTGGGGAATACTACCCATGAACATGAATTGTGGTATGGTGTAAGTCGTGTAATGTTTTTTCCTATCACCCCCCTTTTCGGGGGAGTCCCCAAGACAACAAGGGTTTTGCGGCCGCCTTGATTTCCACCCCTCCTTTTTGCAGACTCCAAGAAGGCAGGGTTTATGGAGCCATTTTGCCCATTTGTGGAACCGTGACACGGCAGAGTTTGGTTTGGTGTGCAATGCAGGGTGCGCCCTAGTCACCGTGTTCCTGCCTCACTAGGTTGGAGAAAATATCTTGGTTCATCATGCAGACTTGTAGCACAACACGTCAGCAGCAGACCATGGAAAAGAGCTTGTTCAACACTACCAACAACACCCATTGCCATTGGTATACATGAGCAACCCCACAGGAATCTCAAGGAACTTTAGCAGCGTAGGTATATTGAACAAAGAGCCGACCAGTAGAACAAAGGAAACATCGATGCACAAAACCTGACCCAAGTCCCACTTGACCTTTCAAAGCCTCCATGCGGGGGGGAGGGCTACTACAAGGATTCCTAGGTTGCACATGCCCCTGAAGTAAATCATGATATGGAGTGAGGGCCGCTGGTAGGCTGTAAAGCTGGAGCCAATTGCATTGTCAGCCTATGAATTTGTGGCAGTGCTAGGGGTGAACCTGTGGCATTTGGGCATTGTGCCTTAAATTGGCAGAACCGGTTGTATAGGAAAGGGGTGACCCATGGGTGAAAGGATCCGTGCCTTGAGCCAACGTACGAAAATCAAGAAAAGTCCATATGTTTATTTCCATGGCAATCCCGTTCGGCATTTGCCAGAAGAGGATACCATATTGGTGTCTCAAAACACACAAAGCACCATCTATAAAGTGCATTGAGTGTCCAAAATTTTTATTTGGGCTCTTGGAGAGCATGGCAATATGTCCTGCATGAACTACAAGGGCAAACTCTGGCCAGCCACTTCTATTATCAACACCACCTTTTCCCTCTGCGTGGGGGTTGGTATGCCACCTTCGACAATGGTGATGAAGGAAGTAGCCTCAGCTCCGTGAAGGTCATTCACATTGATGAAATGCGGCCCCGTTCTTGGGGGTGCGTTTGAATGCACCACCAGAGCAAGCTTTTCTGTTGTGGTGCACTGCCACAGGATGGGTGGTGTTGTAATATAATATTTTTTGGCACCTTCATCAATGCCCTAGAGACCGACGTTAAAACCAATATGGTTACTTTTAATTTTTAATATATGAAAGGGGTTAATTATTAACCTACCCACAATTAACACGTTAACCCAATTTTGGGTCATTTGCACTGCTTTGTAGATGCGCATATCGTGCCCACTAAGGGCTTTTAGGTGGTAAAATGATGCACAACGGGGTTGCACATGGGGTTGCATTGTCTTTGAGGTGGGTATGTAGGCCCACACACCCCTCCCCTCGTGTAGCTCTTGTTATGCCTTCTCTCGGGACACCCTTCTCGAGCTAAGTATGACGCATACGTGTTTGAGTGGGGCCAAGAGTTTGCGTGACCGTTTGTTCTCACAACTCCTTGGCGAGTAGGTGGCCTCATCACCTTTGGCCATGGCCCAATGGTACGAGGCCGCCGCGGTTGCCCAACTTCCCCTCATTTGCAACAAGCAAATAGAGGCCGTGAAGCAAAATGCCTCGAGTTGATTGGGCTACTTACTTAATTATGGACTAGAATGTCCACAAGGGGTCTTCCGGCACGGATTGGGGTTCATGAGCCGCCGGGGGGCCGCGTGCACCGCCGCAACGGGCCTCCCATTCCCCCAGTGCATCCCCTCGCAAGACTGCTTCACGGGCATGTGGAAGGAGTTGGCCAAGCCTCTTAAGCTAGGACCACCCGTGTTTGTTGCGGATCCCCCTACGAGTGGCCCTGCAGGCTTGCGCTACGTCCAATCGCTGTAGGATTCGCAATCTGGAGAAGGACTCATTTAAAAGGACCGATCACCAAGTATTATGTGCTTTGGAGTCGAGAGGGTTTTTGAACATTAAAAGGACAAATGGGAAATTCCCCTGGCAAATCGTGATTCTTAGCCCCCTCGACGCGCTCATTCCACAAATCTCATTACCGTTTTTTTTTTGCCAAATTCAGGGTTTGTGTCACCTTTGGGGCCCAGGGGTCAGTCTTGGTACGATTTTGGGAGGCCCATAAGTTGAGCCCTTTTTGGGGGAGGGGTTGGGTCTCGCCAAAGGGCTAAGTCACCCCCCGTTGAAAGCCCACCGAACCCAAGGGGCAAAGAGCGACCATCATTGACTCCCCTCCCACAGGTATTCACGGTGTTGCCTCCCACCTAGTAATGACACTTGTGGTCTCGCACGCTCGTTACAGCAAGGAGATGAAGCGCAAAACTGCCCATAGTGGATGGGGGGTATTTGGGTTGGCTTTGGGGATGACCAACATGACTATGTATGGGTATCTTGAACGTGTAATGCCTCTAACCGGAGCTTGATCCCCTGTGTGAGGGTCGTATTGCCCCGCTTGCCACCCACCTCGTGTGGTGATAGTAGCGAGGTCAGTGGTGCCTTCATGCGACGCAGCATGATCTTCATCACAAAGTGGTACATGCAGGCCGAAAACACAATGGGCTTGTGTCCCGTTGATCCCCTTTCTTGTGCAATCAAGAAATCCGAGTATCAGCGCAGTTTGCTAGCATGTACCGCCAAAAGCACCGCCAAAGGCACCACCAAAAAGAGCACATTTGAAGGGTTGCTAGATTACTTCTTATGTCTTTCGTTTGCCACGATTCGGATTGTTAGGTGACGCAACCTGTGTGTAGGATTCCGATGATGAGGAGATGATCGTTGATCTGGCCCAAGGGGATTCAGCTTTGGTGGGCCTACTATCAAAACGAGCCAAGAGCAACCTGAGCAAAATCGAACTGAAGCCTTAGCCGTTCAAACGAGGAATGTGTGCAAAGCGCAAAGACCATTTTCTTTTGCAAGAAGTACTTAATTGCCGGGCAAAAGGGTCGATGCAGAGGTGCCCTACTTCGAGCCCTCCCCGAAGTTGCCCACGAGCATATAGATCACATGCGTTCTCATGAATGGTTGGGAGACTTGCCGCGCATTTATGGTTGTGCTTAACACGTTGCAGATCTTCTTGGACAACCCACTTACGCTTCCACCTGCTGTCCGGGCTGCAAAGGAGTTCGATGTTTGGGGCTTTGACATTGCGTTGGAGCCTAGCAAAAACGCACTAGTTGCTGATTACATTGTTTTGGCAAGCCACACAGCGGCTTGGTTGTTGAAAACCGCACCAGCAAATTGGCATTTCGGAAGAGTTGGACTTGCAAAGCAGCTTGGGCTCCGAGGGCAGAAAGGCACCTCGGCAGGGGTTATGTAGCCACCTTGCCCACTTTTGGGCCTCTTCTGATTCTGCCCCCCCCGCTCTGAAGTCGTGGGGACCCCCAAGGCGGCAGGGGTTATGTAGCCACCTTGCCCACTTGTGGGCCACCTCTGATTCTGCCCCCCGCTCTGAAGCGGTGGGGACCCCCCAGGCGGCAGGGGTTATGTAGCCACCTTGCCCACTTGTGGGCGACCTCTGACTGTGCCCCCCGCTTTGAAGCGGTGTAGGCTCATGACCATTACATTATTTTTCATGATAAAGTGCTCGGAGACCATTGTCCTGTGACCTCCTTTTGCTTTCTATTACCCATATTGGCTTCCTTGGTCGTTGGTTCATTGGTTTCCCTTACGAAGTGTGTGTTGAATATTTGCTAAAATGGATGCAATGGGGCTGCTGCCGCGCCATGTGGGCCATTTTGCTCAGCAGTATGTGGTAATTTTAGGCCTGGGAAGTTGTCTGTTTGTGTGTGTGTGTGTGTGTGTGTGTGTGTGTGTGTGTGTGTGTGCGTGCTGTCTTTTGGATCGGTGGGCGAGTTGTCTCCAGCATTAAGCAACCTTACCTGCACCAGGCTACATTTGTCACCTTGATCCCTGCAGAGGTCGTAGGATAGCTGAACTACACACACTGTGCCTTTGACTTCATGACAGACCTGTGCTTCACACTGGGAGTTGCAGCCCAGGCCATGCCTGTTCTATTCCCGTGGTGCTTTCTCGCCAATCATTATTCGTCACGATGACATGCGCACGTGTCGATACCACCACTTCTTTTCTCTCTTGCTTTGGGCTGTATGGGCTTCGGCACAGCCTGTGCGGCATTGCTTTTCTGGTGTTAGCCTCCCTTCAAACAGCAGGTGCCTCCACGGATACCCCAACAGCTGTGGCACTGTACTTCACAGGGGAACCCCGAACTCTGAACTACACCTTGTGCAGCATCGTACGGCACATCGCGCAGCCTCTGCAGGCGCAAAATCTCACGGCAGTGGCGTTCGTGTACACCTACAACCACACCACCCAGTCGCAGTACGCCCTCCTCAGCACCATCCCGAACCTCAACGTTGTCCTGCACCAAGAACCCCTCCGCCACGTGCCCCCTGGACCCTGTGTCCGCAAAATGGCCGCCCGCATCCCCCTCTCTGCCCACTACAATGCGGAGATGCTGTCTCAATTCTATGAGCGGTGGCAGGTCAACACCATGCGGCAGCAGTATGAGAGGGAGCATGGGGTGCGCTTTGTGTGGGTCCTGATGCTGCGGCCCGATGTCGTGTACTTGGACCCACTGCCCGAGCTGGCCAATGTGTCACAGGATCACGTCTCAGTCTTGGACTGGCATGACTCCGACGGGAATGGGGTCAACGACCGCTTCGCGATCCTGCCACGTCGCCTTGCCGACGTGTACTTCGACCTGTATCCCACCCTCTGCAGCAGTAGCCGGCCCATTGCGCCCTCGGTTTGGAACTGTGAGACACTGTACCGATGGTACCTCGACCTGTCGTCTATACCTCGGACTCACGTGGCAGCATTCTACTTCATGCGCGTACGGATGAGTCTGTTCCAGGCGGGCACTGCCCGCTCCAGAGGACGGGCGGCCGGGGGAGGGACAGCGCCTGACACCAGACGCCCCTCACAACGGTGGCAGGCCACCCCCCCCGGGGACGCCCCCCCCACCACCCCCGCGGCACGCAGCCCCCACAGGGCATGCAAGCCAAGGGGACAGTGTTGGGCCCCCACACCCAGCTCCTGTTGCCCCTTCACGAAGCCAGACATGAGGCTAAACCGACCCCGCTTGCCCGAGGCGTGCGGCACACTCTGCGCTTGCTCACAGGGCGGTGTGTGCCTTGGGCGTGGGGGACTCCCAGAAGAGAAGCGCGGTGCTGAAGGCTGTACAGTGGCCCTGGTGCAAGAGTGCACCATACAGAAATGGTGGCGGCCACGTAGACGGAGGAATTGACAGGCTGGTTTGCTATACTGATGGATTCAAGGGCAGGGCTTCAGGAGCGACTCGTGGGTGTTGTTTGTCCTGTTGTGTCCTGTGCCGTGTGCAGTAATTTTGTGCCCCCTTTTTATGACATTCCTGATGTGCACAGATTCCGGAGCTGGAGTGAACCAGGAATTTTTGTACAGTACAGAAGGGTTTTTTTTTAAAGATTCTTAAGTGTTGTAAAAACGTCGCTCCATCGTTGCTGCCGTTTACCCTCCAACTACCGTTGGTTGCCCTTCAGGCACCATCCACTTGTTTGCCCGAACAAGGAGCTGGTTACCAGAGTGAAAAATGGGGTTCCATATGCTCTGACAAAGAGGTGGGTAACTTGACAACCCGAATTTTTTTGATGGCACCCCCCCTCCCTTGCTTTGTGAGAGCAACACCCTTGTCAGAACAACATCAGGTGTTGTTTCTGCAAATTTTGGAACTGTGGGATTTGAAGGTTCCATTTTCTGGTGGTCAATGAACATCACGTTTTTTCGGTGATTTGAGGCGGGGGATGGTATTTTAAGGATATTGGTTGCTGTCCTGCCACCCAGTTTCACCGGTTCATGTCCTTTGGAGGTGGTCGGCAATCGCGGTCCGCATACTTTTGCAGCAACTACACGGTGGAGCAGGCGGTGGCGGCTGTCCTGGACTGTCTAAGCCACAACGGAGACGTGCCTCGGACCCCATCGATGGAGAACATCCGGGCCAGGCTGTCTGCAGGGCTACTCGAAGAGGATGACCGTCATGAATGGCGTCGCTGCTGTGGCCCGCGCAAGTCGCTGCCCTGGCACCGCCTGATGGCGAGTGGTGCCCTTGGTAGTAGTGCCCTTGGCCTGACTGCAGCACCATCCTCCATGCAGGGCAACGTCAGCATCAGTCATAGTCAAGGCAGTTCAAGAGTCCGGATGTCGCAAGCTTCCGAATACGGCGCCGTGGTCCGTTTGGGTGGTCAGGCTGCCCTCAGATGCAGGGTAGCGCTCCTGCTTCAGACCCGCCATCCACCCCACCACAGCCCTCAGCCCTCGCCTCATCCTGCGGGAAATGTGTGCTTTCGGCGTTGCGGAGCATGGCCATGCAATATCCAGCCAGACAGCCCTATCTTCAAGAAAACCTTTCCTCCACCTCCCTCCTCCCTTCCAATACCTCCCTGGCAGTCTCTGTCAATGGCAAAAAATGTGGGCATCTGACATCCTTGGTCGAAGCGACATTATTCCTGTACAGCATAGCCAAACTGATGTGGCACAGGCCACCAATTGTGGCATCGGAGACGGCAACAGCCGTGGCCGGGTTTTGGTGGGGTACGGGGCGGCACATCTTTCTTTTGTCGCCGAAAACGATGACCCAACAACATGGCAGGGTCTGACCGGGGGTGTTCGGAAAGCACGAATTTTGCTGCGTCTCCTCCTGCAGAAGCGTCATGTGATACGCAGTCAGGGTTGGATGCTTTAACACTGTGACACGCCTGGCAGGGCGTGACCACAGGGCCACAGCGTCATGGGGCCTAACCAAAGATGCACCAATCGGAAACGAAGGACAACGGGGCCACCCACGAAGATTCCCTGCGGATACAGCACGCCAGACGTGTTCTCACAGCAATATGGGGGTTTTATGCGGAGGCGAGGGTGATGACGTGTGTATGTCATGTTCCAGTCCATGTGTAGTACGTCATCAGCTGTTTACCAGGCAGGCTGTGCTTACACATTGCGTGCGGTTCAGCAACTGCAGCAGGGCCTCTATTGCTGTCCGCACCCGCACGCGCGCACGCGCATGCGGCATTTATGGGCGCACACGGTTGACCGTCCGGGGCCGCGTGATGCGTCCAGCAGATGCACTGTCGTCGTAGGTGGAAGAGGAAAGGCCCATCGCGTTTATGTGTTTGCCATTGGGTTGCCAATGTCTTCATTCTTGAGTTGAATCTTACCCTGCGCCTGGGTATCAAGGTCAGCCGATCTACCCTGAGCCCCCTCCTCTCCGTCCCAAACCAAAGGTCTGTCGGCGATCCCAAGGGGATCAGATCAAATGCACAGACGTTTTGCAGCCCCCAGTGGAGTCGTTCAGGCGCATGGGAGGGAGCCGCCCAACGATGTGGGTTCCACCGGTGAACACCGCAAACCTTTTCCTGCTGCGGGGATCCAAAATCGCGAAGTTGTGTCTCGTATCGCGAAATCGAGTGGCGCGGCGGGCCATTTTATCGCCGGCAGCCAACAAGGTAGGATGACTCCGTCACAGTGCGCATCGTGCAGCCTGGGAGCATTCCTTCCCTCAAGTGGCATGCTGATGGTATGGCCTCTAAATGAAAATATGGCAGCCTGCGGATTGCCCCGCCCACAGCATGCATAAGAATGCTCACATCCCTTCCTATCCCCTCACCTTCCCCTTGGGCAACGACCGCCCTGCGCCACGACCAACCCCAGCCCCTGGTCAGACAGCGCCTTTTCCGATACTACCCCCCAATAGAGTTGTGCTGTCATAGCTGTGACACGAGTTGTGGTGGCTGTGGGATGAAAATTGAGGCATTCAGGACGACAATTGGTGCGCCATCTTCCCTAGTGGCTGGAAGTGATTTCATGGAAGATGTCGGTTATTTTGCAGGCCACCGCCCAATGAACACCAATTTCGCATCCCACAAAGCCCGCTCTTAGGATGCATCGTCTTCATGCTCAGGCCGTTTTGCTGAACTTCTGTCGCTTCGTATTGCTTTGTCAAGGGGTTTGCCAGTGGAGGGGGTGTTTGGTCACACACCAAAGGTGCAACGTGCTGACGAAATTTTTTCCGGACTGCAGGAGTGTCCATGGTCGTGTCCAACAACCACCCGCTGGACAAACGGTGATACATTGCTGGTCGTTGCGCGAAGGGGGGGGGTGCCACATACCCAATGTCCTGAGCCTCCTCACCCTAAGGCCTTCCCCAGGCCCGCCATGAGGTGAGTTTTGGCGAAATACCGGTGGGCGTTGGGGCCTGAAACACTGACAAATTACTAGTTCCATGCTAAAACTGCTTCAGTCGGTGCACACAGTTGCACATCCTGGCAAAATCGCGGGCTCACTGGACCTGACAGGTTTTCTCTGCCCACAGCACATAGTCAAACGCCCTGAGGACCCAAACACCTCATACGCGCTGCAAGGGGCCAACCAATTCCCTACGCCTCACAGCTCAAGGCTGAGCACACTCAAATCCCGTTTCTCAGGATTCAATATATATTCATGTACACGTAGGAATATCACAGGCAATGCCTGCCCATTACACCCATTACAGTTATGACGTCACATTTTTAGGAACGTCCCCAAGCTCCCGGATGCTGGCGGGAAGGTTTGGCGCCTAAGTGACAGTGCCACGAAAATGCACTCTGAGACTCAGACAGGAAGCTTGAGAGCTCTGCAGTGCGACCAGCCCATCGCCAACAGAGTGTGATCTCCCTGAGGGTCAGCAGCGTAATACTGATGCGTGGCTGCCGCGGCAGGCAGGCCCAGCGCCGTCGCAGGCCGTCGTTTTCAGGGTGCACCATCGGCACTCAAGGGGTCAGCAAAGTTCCGCAAAAGACTGGGCCTGGGGTGGGGGGCATTGCGCTACTTAAGCTGGGGGAGCGGTGGATCTGAGCCTGTTGGCGACGCTCCCTCCCACCTATGGGCCATCATATCCCGAGCCACACCGAAAGTCCGCGAACCCCCCCCCCCCCTTGGAGTTGAGGGGGATGGGACAAGGGGATTGGTTGTGCGGGGGAGTGTGGGTAGTGGGAGGGACATGGGGAAATGTGGGACGAGGGGACGCAAACCGTCTCTTGTTCATGTGCCGACTATTTGGTGGATAAACCATTTTACACTAAGTAAAAGGTAACAAACACAGCTTTTGCCGGGACCCCACAGGCGCCTGTCCCTGACAGTGATAGCGCTCGCAGTAGATGGAGGCGTGGCGGGGCATGTATTTATAGGAGATCAGGCTGACTAACGCCTACTGCAACACCAAGGGGGAGTTGCTTGAACCGTGTGCGCACGGTGCACGCACCGTGCGCACACCGTGCATCTTTTTGGGTATTGTTTGTTCCCCAGATCCACAATGCCTGAATCAGAGGTGCCCTGACTTGTCCTGCGTGTGTACTACCACCGCTCCACCGGGGAGAGGGTGCCAGCCACTATTGTTGGCCCTTGTCCAAGAGGTGGGCGGTGCATCTCTATCCGGTATCAATTGGGAGGTCAAGAGATGTTGTATGAGTATGCCCCAGAGCAGCGGTTGGAGTTTGCCATTGCAACTCCTTCTTCACCAAGCCATCTTGGTCGTTCCCCCTGAACAGGGTGGGTATGAATCAGTTGTGACAGCTTGAGTATTTGTCATGCAACCGTCGATTTGACTCTCTTCCGAATCTCTTCATTGCACTACAGTCAGTATGAATTGTATGCGCTTCAACGTGTGCAGTTTTGTGACCATTGCATGCTTTGCTAAGGATGGTATGGCTGCAAGGTGCAGAAATTAGGACCCTGGGACCTGTGACAAGCGTCGGGCTAAAAATTGAAAATTCCTGGTATGCCAGCAAGGGCTGCAAGGTGCAGAAGTTAGGACCCTGGCACCTGTGACAAGCATCAGGCTAAAAATTAAAAATTCCTGGTATGCCGCAGGGTGCAGAAATTGGGGCCCTAGGGTTCTGTTGGGGGCGTGAAACGGGGTAAAAGTTTGGTGAATATCCCAAAAACATTGAACCGTGCGCACACCGTGCACACACCGTGCGCACCGTGCGACAACTCCCCCCAAGAGCTGAAGCGAATGTTTGGATGAGGTGTTTACTCGTAAGAGCGATCCACCACACAGCCACATTTTTTTGGTTTGGCACATTTCCTGGTGCATGGCAAATGCTGAATCCTCAAGCTGCTGACAAGCTTATGGGGGAATCATTGGTTCTAACCCTTTCCATGACACTGTCAAAGCTCCGGAATTGATCTTAAATTGCGATCATATTGAAGATTGGCATTGACGGGTAATTTTTTTTTCTGTTGAACGGTGCAGCTGCTGGTTGAAAACCAGGTTCTGATGCACATCCTCGTTCTGCAAAGTCTGCTTAGAGGAGAACTGCAGCCTCCTCTACTGTTGCAGATCAGTTTGCGGATATTGTATGGGCATAGGGCGCCCGAAGGATTTGAAGTTTGCCTCAATGGCCATTGGAAACAACTTGTATTTGAACAGGTAAGGTAAGGTCAGGTACTTGGGTGTGCTCCAAGCTCCAGCGTAAAGTTACCCTCCTTATCCCTTGCACCATCCCTTCTGGCTCGTGGGGTCACAGACACCCTAGCGCCTAGGACACTGCATTCCTGCTAATAGCTCCAGTGGGATTCGAACCAAGCACCTCTAGTTCAGGCGTCACGTGCATGACAGCCGAACTTCGCGACCTTTGTATTTCAACAGGGACCTAGTCAATGGTTCTTGGATGCCTCCCTCAGTTGCTGGCCAGAAGCCAGCCCCAAAACCAGCCCCAACGCCTGCCCTAGCCTACACCCACCACAACAGTGTCCAACTGCAGGGCACAAGGCAGGCAGCGGGTGCCAAGATTTCGACTGCGTATAAGTTTGAAAAGGCATTTGTTGCTGAGCATTTGGACATTTGCTCGTTGCTTCCCTCCAGATCTACAGGGTTTCATTGCTTGGTATTTGACCCCTTGAGACCAGTCTCCTTCTACATGTCGATGGAACATGGCTTTCTTGTTTTCAGCTTAGTGGTGAATGCTCTTGTGTGCTTCAGATGCACACAGACAGCGGCGAATCAAACAGCATGAGGCGGCATTTCCGCAACTTTCAGTCTTGTACACAAAGGGGAGCTAGTTTTATCACTATTACATGCTCTGCCTTCCAAGCCGTTTTTTTCAAGATTTATCTGTGCATCTTTGCTGTGTGGGAGAGCAGGGTCTTCATGGCTGTTGCACGGTTGAGACTTTCAAGGTAGCCCAGTCACCATCCAAGTTCATAATGCATTCGCACCAACACGTCTGAACCCGCATACAAACTCGTACAGATGTTCCGCCGATGAATGTACAGCCTTGGTACCACAGTTTGGGATGGTCTTTGCCCCCCCCTCCCCCTCCCCCTTTGCACTAGCACGGCCTTTCTTATGCACGGTGACCCCATGTTACCGTTGTTCTGACCACATTGTTTGCGGTCAACAATGTATGGTGACGTAGTTGTGTTCCGATTGTAGAGAGAAGGAGGGGCTGGGTCATGGCATGGTACGGATTGAGCACCGTTTTCCTTATCTGTGGCATTGGGGTTAGGAATTCATCCGGCATGGCAGTACGCATCTTCATATGCCGGAAGTCTTAGATAGCAGCTACTACCACTATAGTGCTGATTGACTGAGGCACGGGTGCAAGTTCGTGCAGCAAGCCGTGTGTACCCTTCGTGAACGGGGGATAAGTGGCCGTTTGAATAAATGCGTGAATTTCACGTGAATTTACCCAAATTTTGAGGTTTTTCGGGGGAATGCCATATTCCTTTATCTACCCGCCTATGTGCAGCCCAAAAAAGCAGCCGAAAAATTTTTCGTCACAAAGTTTTATGAAAAGTGGTACACCTAGGTTTTTGAATGTGCCGAACGCGATGGAGATGTCCGTTTTTGATGGTTTTAATTTTTTCATTTTTGGCTGCAAATGTGCAGCCGGTATGCACCCGAAAGCCTCAATTCAAGAATTTTGAAGCGGGTTGCTGGGGGTCACGCTAGACACCCTCCTTGACACCGCCGGCTTTGTGGCCTTTTGCCCGAACTTAGCTGCATTGAATCATACCACTGGCAAACCCACTGTTTTGCGTCGTTGATTTTCGTGTTTCGAAACTCCTTTTGACTTTCTCCAAAACTGCCGACTCAGTCTGGTTTCTCGAAAATCCTGCCGACTCAGTCCGGTTTCTCGAAAATCCTCCAATGCTGTCCTCCATTAGCACAAGATACGGAGCAGAAACACCTTGTTACGCAGCTTTGGCTCAGTGTGGCACAAATTCTTGTACGGGCCTTGTCCACCCTGACACATTCTGAGCTGCAAAATACAGGGAGGACAGAATGTAATAATAAAATGCATAAAAACACACAAGGTATTTACACTGCACTGTCAACAGGCGGCATATGCCCTTTTTTCTGTGATCTGACGCTGGCACGGGGATTGCGCGTCCCCTTTTGCGGCGCCTGCGGCTCGGCCTGCCGGTCTGTAGCCGGCCTGTCGACGATCTGTTGCCGAGCTTGTCAATAAGCCACTTGGTGGGAGGCATCCCGAATCTGCGTCACCCCCCTCCTTAGAAGCGGTGTGTGGCCACTTGCCGACACGACACACACTGCTCCAGGGAGAGGCGAGGCTCGCTGCGGATCTGTGTGGAAAAAAAATTCGACTGGATACCCCGTGAACCAAAGGTACACGGTTAACCACCATGCTCAGTATACACCAGGCACGGGTACAGAAATCCAGCGGCACAGTGCAGAACCAGGGTGTCACTCAAGCCATCACCTGGTCGCTGGGACGTTGTTGAAACTATCCCTGCTATATATATGGCCATCAGGGCCATACCCGCACGGATGCTAAAAAAAACCTTAACAAATCTTATCTCCCAACCCAGTCTCCGTGCAGGTCTCATCCAGCGCCCTGATACGCTGGTCCTTCCTCTGTGTCTTGGGCCTGCATCTCACCGTAGAGAGCAGCATCCCCAGGTCTTGACATCGCCCGCACGCTCCGTGGCCTTCAACTGGATCCCCACGCGTCCAGTCTTCCCCTGTGCCTTGACGCGGCTCCAACAAATTGGTACAGCTGAGCTGGGAACGAACGTGCCGCGTCGAATTCGACGCTCGTAGCTTTTCGAACTTACTGGGTCGGCACCGCCGTCGTCAGCGATGGCACCTCGCCCTTCGCTGGTGCTGCCGCGATCTGCCGGTTCGGACCCCCGTGGCCATCTTGGGGTCACTTCGGGTGTGTATTCCTGTGCCGGCAAGCCGCCATTGGCTGATATCATACTCTCCCATCCACCTGACCTAACCAGATGTGATAGTGTGATAGGTTTGGCCATTCCGGCTATGAGCGGCCATATTCAGTACCGAGGCGCCGCCAGCGGAGATTTATATATCAGAATATCGGGAATCAACAGGGTTTTATTATCATGATGTTTCCGTAATTTTTCAGCCTTTTGTTCTGATGGTCAATGTATCGGCGACCGTCAGTTGGCTCGCGATTTTGCGTTAACCGATTGGTTAACTGTTATTTCCAGATATTTTGGCGGAAACCCCGATGAAGGGTCAGATTTCATCTGTAAAGGGTTCGTTGCTTCCGCAATTTTCTAAATAAGCACTCGAAATTTTAATCTGAATTTTTCGCGATGTCGAAATCGGATTTTTGACTTCGACATAGCCGCACTTGATTTGGTCTTCTTCGAGTGGTCATACTCTTTTCCCTATGCCCAAATCAGGTTTCCCTTATACTTGCCACCCATTTGACTTGGAGATATAAGGGAAACAAAAGTGAATCGTGGGACCACTTTGAAGGGCCATATCTACGAGCGAGTGTGAGGAAAGAGAATAAGGAAAGTTGCGCTGCAAGCGCCTTGGTCTCAACTTAATTTAGGAAGCATCAAACGCCTTTGGTGTGTACACATGCCCGGTGTAGCAAGGGATAATGGTCAAGAGGGTAGAAAGGGATATATAACTCTTGGACCGTGCAACCGAATATTTTATTGCGACTTTCGAGTGTACCGCATGAGTGTTGGACCTGCTGGCGGAAAGCACGCTGCGTGCCACTGCGAGCACGTGTCCTTCCTCATGGGCAAGTACCCGAAGATGGGGATGGACGCCATCGTGCATCGCCTTGACCGCCTGGACAACGCCAAGGACGGTCTAGAGGAGGACGTCGCGGCGATCCTGGACGACCAGTCGGCCGCGGAGAAAGACATGGAGGAGCTGCGAGCGGAACGGGACCGGTACCGGGAGAATCTGGAGCTGGCCCTGGAGAAGCAGCAGCGAGTGGTGGACAGCCTCCTCCACCTAGTGGAGGACATGTGGGGACGCCTGAAAAGGCTAGAGGAGCTACAGCCCCTCGCCTCGGGTCCGGAGCTCCCGGCAAAGCCGGCTGCGGTAGAGCTGGTGGAGCGGGTTAAGACCCTCAGGAGCGCCATGGAGAAACCCATGGGCGCCTCCGCGTGTTGACCCGGGTGCGCTGCCGTTTGTTCCCATGTTCAGCGAATCCACAATGCTCGGGGAACACACGGCACCGGCTGGGTCCATGCGGGAAGGGCACGTAACCACGGACCCGAGGAGCCTGACGATACAGATGTCCCATGCCGCCCAGGATGTACCGATCACGACGAATATGGTAGTTTATGCGGAAGAGAAGATCGAGAACCAGACCATGCAGGGGCGAACCATGGGAAGCGCCGACGGACATGGTCGAGGTCATCCAGGCGGAAACCTGTGGGCGAAGGACCCCAATACGGGGATATGGACGGCCGATGGAGCAAATCCTTCCCGCATTCCAAACCCCATGGGTTCAGGCCCAACTGGACCGCACTCCATGGAGGAGAGGGATGTACGTGGAGTGTACTCACACCCCCAGGCCACAGGTGGTATCCTTCTCGGTGGAGTGGTGGCTGGAGACGTCGGAGACGCCATCAGGATTGACGACCTCAGGGGAATCAAAATCCCCTACTACGATGGCAACCCCTCCAACCTGGATGACTTCATCCTGGACTGGGAGGACTTCGCCGAGGAGGTCGTCGGCGAGATGCGGGGAGCGCCGCAGGACAAGTGGGTATGCTGGACATTCCCACACCGGCTGGCGCAGGACCTGAAGGAGGAGCTGCGGAATCAGATCCGGGAAGGACTGATCAGGACGGAGCAGGCCTGCCTCCAGTGGTTGGAGGATGAGGAGCGGGTGGACGCTCCGAACCAGAAGCTGGAGGACTTGTGGTCCATCCCGCTGCCGCTGGACCGCGGTGAGTTGCGGGTCCGGGAGTGGAACCGGTATCTGCGGAAGTACCGCAGATGCCTCAAGCTGGTGGAGGACTGGAACGAGGCCAGCGAGATCTGCCACCTGCTGAAGGACGTCCTCCCCAGCAACTGGAAGAGGCGAGTGGAGGACGAGGAGAAGAAGCGGGCCAAGAAGCGGGTGGCGGTGAGGATTATGGCGGCGGAGGATACCCATGCGGGTATCATGGAGTTCTTCAGGAGGAACCTGGGCGAGCCCAACCGGATGTTGGGACTGAAGAACGCCGTGTATGTGGAGGTGTTTGGAGACTCCATGGGGCAAAGGTTGCTGCGCCTCAAGAACGTGGAGTGGAGGCGCGGGGAGCCGCTGAGGATGCAGGTCATCTTCGCCCGCATGAGCCTGGACGAGATCGTGAAGTACATCACGGTGGAGTTGAAGCTCAATGCGAAGAACGAGGCCCACGTGCAGGATCGACATGGTCATGGACAACGAGGCCACCGAGAAGACCGCCATCATCGGGAGATCCAAGAGGACACGGCCAACTCCGCGGAGGATGGTAGTGGAAGTGGCCAAGACCACTGGTCCCGGGAGGATCACGAGGAGGCCCATTTCTTCGCGTTTGTGGCGCACAACGTGAAGAACAATGGGCAGGATTGGTCCAGATGGAGCCAGGTGGGACCAAGGGGCAAAGAGCCAAGGAGAATCGGGAACCCACCGCTCTCGTTCCGAGAGTACAGGTCTCAGCACGACGGGTGCTGGGTCTGTTATGGCAAGGGAAACAACCATGCACACGACCATCGTCAGTGCAAGGTGTATGAGGCGGACAAGAAGGCCTACTTCGCCGCCCGGCCCGAGAAGAAGCCCAAGGAGCAGCGGATTTCCGATTGGAAGGCGCAGGGCGGAGACGGGGGAATAGGCCAAGGCAAAGGCCAAGGAAAAGGCGGAGGAAGAGGCTATGGTGGTGGACCTGGTCAAGACCGACGAGTGAGGTCGATCGAGGAAGTTGCTGAGGACATGTTGAGGACATTGGAGGAACTCAAAGCCCAGCAATGTGGAGGAGAAAGTCCTGGCGGATCGCAGCCGGAACGGGCTGCGGGAAGCAAAGTCTAGAGGAGCCCCCACGGGAGTGGGACCTCGGAGGTCTCTCCTCCGAAAATCAGTGGAATCCCAGAGAAAGCGAAGGCACATCGGGTGCCGAAGAAGGCTCCAGAAGAGCCAAAACCACTGAGTTTCGCCACTCCCAACCCCTGGAGCGCCCTGCCAAGGGAAGTACATGTGGGTACGGGACATGGCAACAAGGAAGGAGCGACCACGGAGAGCCCCGTGGACGGGCAGGACCAACCCAAGATCTACACCATCCGTGACCATACCCTTGAAGTCCTGATGCACCCGGACGTGCTAGAGTTGCATGCCGTGAGAGTCGTCCATACACCACATGGCGACGAGCGGCAGTTGCACGTGAAAGTGCGAGTACGGTGCGGACGAGAGGAGAAGGTGGTGGATGTGTTAGTGGATACGGGTGCCCAGGTGAGCCTGGTCCGGAGAGGGTTGTTCAAGGAGGAACTCCTGCAGCCCAGCCGGAGACCGGTCCGCCTGAAGGTCGCCAACGGAGAGATTATGGGTGGCGGCACCCATGAGGCCACCATCAGTATGGAATTCTGGGAGCATGAGCGCTTGAACCGCCCTGATCAGGCGAAGAGAAGCACTCTATCCGGGAACTTCTATGTGGCCGACATTACAGATTGGGATATGATCATGGGGTATGACTTCATGGTCGCAAATGCCATTGGAGCCCTTCCCCATTGTGCAACGCTGGTCCGGGAGGATGATGAATGCCTCACATGGCTGTCCACGGACTATGCATGCGGATCATCCCAATGGAGTGCTGAGGAAGAGGATCGGATCGTCCCAGCAGTGCAAGCTGTGGGTGCCAAGTCCAGAGGAGACCGCGGAGTTCAGCTCACGGAGTATGGAATGGCGCCGCAGGTGTATGCCAGGATGATCCAGACGCTGGGAGCCGAAGCGCCCGAGACGGACATCTTTGCTTCCCGGGATGCCCCACTTCTGAGGAAGTGTAGGCGGCACTGGCATCGAGGAGACTCAGCCTGGCACCGGCATTGGGGTTTGAAGCAGTGGGGACCCATGTATTGGCATGGCTCCCTGGACAATACCAGACGTACGGTGGAGAAGATCATCGCGGATAGGGCGAAGGGGATCCTGGTCATAACCGGCATAGGATCCACCCCATGTCCGCTGGAGGGTCTCAAGTCGACGCTGGACTCCATCACCCTGAACGAGATGTCATTCGGGCCAGAGGAGGAGTTGTTCATCGACGCCAAGGGTGTATCAATGCCCTCCCCGGGTCAAGCGTGGGGTACCAAGATTTTCCTCGTGGATGGGACGCAAGCCCAGCCCACGGGTGATGAAGCATTCGTCCGTAGGGTGGAGGCGGTGCCCATGAAGGTCATGTTTGAGCCCAAGGAGGGGACGGATCAGCCAATTGATGGCATTGGCGTCCTGTCCCACGCCTAGATCGACGACGTCGTCAACTACATGCGGATGGGGATGCACGACCGTGTGGCAGCCAAGAAGAGGCGGGCCATGGTCACATCTCCGCATTGGTGGGATGACAAGATGTTGGTCACCGGCAAGTACGAGAAGGATGAGTTCGTGGCGAGGGTCATGGATCACATCGCGGACCAATATGATGGTCCGGTTGGGTTGGACCCACCAACGTGGGGTTTTCCAAGAGTGGGAACCGGTAGCGACGAGCACCAGCCCGAGGCCGCAAATTTTCGAAGATTATCGGTGGGAATCGCGACCCACGACGATGAAGACGGCATATCGGACGAGGAGAAGTCGGACTCGGACCCAGAAGAGGCCTATACCGCAGTGCGGTCGGTTGTGTCTATACCGAAGCAAGCGGCTGAAGTGGCCCAGGAGAACCCGAAGGTCGCCGAGCTGAGGGAGAGGCTGATCAAGGCCTATCCGCGGCTATTCAGTGGCGTCGCCAACAAGAACCCTCCAGATCGCGGGAGGTTTGGTACAGCGAAGATCAAGCTGAAGCCGAACCCCAAGATCTATCGTCATCGGGAGTACCAACTTCAGGGCGATCGGGCCGAGGCCATGAAGAAGCTGTTGGCCGAGTTCATTGAGCGGGGATGGATCGAACCCTCCGACAGTGAGTGGGCCAGCCCAGCCTTCATCGTGCCCAAGAAGGAGAAGGGCGAGTGGAGGTTGGTGGTGAATTACAGGGGTTTGAACGAGCAAACCGAGCACGACTGGTACTCGCTTCCCCTGATCGACTCCATCCTCCAAAAACAACAGAAAAAGCGGATTTTCACGGTGTTAGACCTGAAACACGGCTATCACCAGATGCCGCTGCACCCGGACTCCAGGCCCTGCACAGCGATGTCTACGCCGCTGGGGCCCATGCAGTGGAAAGTGGTGCCTATGGGCGCCAAGAATGGCAACGCGGCTTTCCAGCGCATGATGGAGGACCTACTCGGTCCAGTCCGGGACTGTGCCGACCCCTTCGTGGATGACATCATCATCGGATCCGGCACGGAGAACATGACTGAGGACGAGCTCATCGAAGCGCATGAGAAGGATCTGCGGCGAGTGCTCAGCGAGCTGGACAAGCACAACATGGTGTGCAAGCCCAACAAAGCCTCACTCTTCGTGAAGGAAGTGGAGTTTGCGGGTCACGTGGTTGGTCACGGGCAACGCCGTCCCATGCCTGGGAAACTGGCGTCCCTGCACCACTGGGTGAAGCCCCAGACCATCAGCGAACTCCGATCCTTCATGGGGTTCTGCAACTACTATTCGGGCTATGTCCGAATGTATGCAGAACTGTCGGGGCCGCGGCACAAGATGCTGCAAGTGGGCAAGTTCGATGGCCGGAAGGGGAACAAGAAGAAGCTTGCCTGGACCCCTGAGGCTGAGGATGCGTTCAACCGCCTGAAGGAGCGACTCCTGGGGCAGTTGGGGCTGTTCCTGGTGGACCCGGACAAGGGATTCGTGCTACGGACAGAAGCCTCGGACTATGCCGTGGGGGCAGTCCTCGAGCAAGTCCGGGACGACGGGACTCATGTTCCCGTGGCGTTTTGGAGCAGGATCCTGGCCGAGGGCCAACGCCGAACATGGACCGCGAGGGAGAAGGAGACATACGCCAATGTATGTGCGCTCAGGAAGTGGTCTGGCCACATCGGACTGCAGCTGGTGGTGGTTTGCACGGACCACCAGTCCCTACAGAGCTGGCACAAGGAGCATGTCGACACCCCCTCAGGACCAGCAGCTAGGAGGGCCCGATGGCACGAGACGTTCGCCAAGTTCGACCTCAGCGTCGTGTACGTCCCGGGGAAGGACAACACTGTTGCAGATTGCCTCAGTCGCTGGGCCTACCCCGCGGGCAAGGCGTGGATGAACATATTCAGCCATGGCGACGCCGAGGAGACCGAGGAGGCCAAGCGCATCATCGAGATGGAGAAGGCCATGGAGCAAGAGGGAGTCAAGTGCTTTGTGGTGATGGCAAACCGTACAGACCTGGCCAAGTTCCGGGGCGCCCGCGTCCAAGCTATTCGAGAGGAAACCCTCGAGCAATGGATGGTGGCCCCTGTAGAGCTAGTCAGGTCGGTGCTCACAGAGGACTGGTGGGATGACTATGCGGCATCCGAGCACTGGAGCAAGTACTGGAACGACGTGAGCGCCCCGTCGGACGACGAATGGCCCGAGGGCTTGACCGAAGATGGCGACAAGTTGTTCCTCAAGGACAAGCTGCTGGTGCCCGAAAACCGAGTGGAGGAGCTCATTGACCATTGGCACAACGCCCAGCTCATGCACCCTGGCCGAGACAAGATGCAGCAGGACCTGGAGTGGCCTTTCAAGTTCCCTCCGGGGTACTACGCCATCCTGGATAGGTACTGCAGCGACTGTGCCGTGTGTCGGGCCACGAAGAGCCCCAACCACTCCACAGCGGGCAACCCGGTGCATACAGCTATACTGGAGGCCCCTATGCGGTCCGTGGCCATGGATGTATTCGCCATGCCTGAGGTCACCGTGGAAGGAGAGACCTACGACTGTGTCATCCTGGCGGTGGATAGGCACAGTGGGTATATCGTGGCGGTCCCTGGCAAGAAGTCCAAGAAGAAGGACAAGAAGGACAAGCATGGAGTGGGGCTGCAGGCCAAGACCGTCGCTAATGCCATGATCAGGCATTGGCTGACGATTTTTGATGTCCCGGCTGTCATCTGCAGCGATCGGGGCAGTCAATTCGTGGGGACGTGGTTCAAGACGATGTGCAAGCACATGGGAATTCGGCACGCCAAGACTGTGGCATACCACCGCCGGTCGAATGGCCGGGCTGAGGTGGCCGGGCGGCAGATGTTCGAGAAGTTCCGCCAGCTGCACATCGACGAACCGGGCCGGAATTGGTACAATTCGCTGTGGAGGGTACTCCAAGCGTATCACGACCTTCCGGGGCCCACTGGACTGTCGCCCCATCGCATCCTGTTCCTACGGGATCGAGTGTCACGCACTCTCCCGTGGTTGAACCATGGCAAAGTGGCCCGAGATGCGAACGCCATGATGGCTGAGGCGGACGACACGGCGGCCAAGGTGTGCAAGGCACTACAGGACGAGCATGACAAGAGGGCCAAGTACTTCAAGCAGGGAAAAGTCCAGAAGTATGCTCTCCAAGACACCGTGTGGGTCGAGCGGCACCACAAGGATGTCCTGTCCAGGCATCGGCAGGCATCTTGGTATGTGCCGGGGGTAATCGTTCGGAAGGTCGGGCAGGATGTGTATGCGGTTCGTGTGGGGGATAACAAGATCCTGGACCGCGACCATACCCCGCTTCGTCCCCGAGCGCCAGACCCCAGCGGACGTCCCGTCACCTTCGAGTTCACGGCTGGCGATGTGGACTCGGACGACGAGGGTGAGGATGACGACTTCACCGCTGAGAAGATCCTGGCGGACAAGCCGGACCCGGGGACGCCTGGGGGTAGGCTTTATAAAGTCCGTTGGAAGGGATTCGCCGCATCCAGGGATTCGTGGGAGCCTCCGAGCAGTTTTGTGCCGGGGTACACCACGGTCTGGATGGACTACCTGAAGAAAATGAATATTTCTTTGGATGTCAAGGACGTGTTGGTCCATTTGGTTGCTGCTGTAGCACCATAATGGATCCCCCTTGGCATTTTGTTTGTTTGTGTGATTGAGGAGACGGGTGAGGGCGTTCATCCGGGGATTTTTCGGCCTTGATTGGCCATATACCCCCTTCACTCGATCTCCACATATATATTTCATTGTGGTATACTTATTTAGGTCGACCGACTATGTTTCTCTATCTTTGATCCCCTTGGTCCATGTTGTAGATCAAGAGGAGACCGGATATGGCGTAGGGCACCGATTATCAGTGTCCTCACCCCTCCCTTGGGGCATGGGGGACGCCTACGACAATTGTGGGGCCTCCATGTGTCCTTGGGACATGGGGGGGGGGGGGTTGGAGCCCATTGGGGTCCTCCCGTCCTCTCTTCAATGACTTCCGAGCGGTAACAACGCTCTGAGAAGGGGGGTGAAGCCGGTTCGGACCCCCGTGGCCATCTTGGGGTCACTTGGGGTGTGTATCTATGTGCCGGCAAGCCGCCATTGGCTGATATCATACTCTCCCATCCACCTGACCTAACCAGATGTGATAGTGTGATAGGTTTGGCCATTCCGGCTATGAGCGGCCATATTCAGTACCGAGGCGCCGCCAGCGGAGATTTATATATCAGAATATCGGGAATCAACAGGGTTTTATTATCATGATGTTTCCGTAATTTTTCAGCCTTTTGTTCTGATGGTCAATGTATCGGCGACCGTCAGTTGGCTCGCGATTTTGCGTTAACCGATTGGTTAACTGTTATTTCCAGATATTTTGGCGGAAACCCCGATGAAGGGTCAGATTTCATCTGTAAAGGGTTCGTTGCTTCCGCAATTTTCTAAATAAGCACTCGAAATTTTAATCTGAATTTTTCGCGATGTCGAAATCGGATTTTCGACTTCGACATCGCCGCACTTGATTTGGTCTTCTTCGAGTGGTCATACTCTTTTCCCTATGCCCAAATCAGGTTTCCCTCATACTTGCCACCCATTTGACTTGGAGATATAAGGGAAACAAAAGTGAATCGTGGGACCACTTTGAAGGGCCATATCTACGAGCGAGTGTGAGGAAAGAGAATACGGAAAGTTGCGCTGCAAGCGCCTTGGTCTCAAGTTAATTTAGGAAGCATCAAACGCCTTTGGTGTGTACACATGCCCGGTGTAGCAAGGGATAATGGTCAAGAGGGTAGAAAGGGATATATAACTCTTGGACCGTGCAACCGAATATTTTATTGCGACTTTCGAGTGTACCGCATGAGTGTTGGGGTTGCATAGATACTTTCCTTGGGTTCGCACGTATTTTTAACGTGAAGTTATGTCCATGGAGGGGCATGGCATACCATGGTGGGAGCCACTTTTCAGGGTACGTGTTATATGCATGGTATGTGCTTCCATATGCTCACGCCCATGTTATATATCTTCGTGTGGCCGAAGAGATGGGGAGCCACATGTGACAAGGGCTTTGCCCATGTCCCAATTGTGGAATTCAAAGCGCTAGACTAAGTCTACCGCGTATGTATTGCTCATGGTATGTTCGGCAAAGAGATCCATGAGTGCACTCCCATTTTCATGGGGCATGTAGATATGGGTGGCGAAGGTATCTCCATGCGCCCGATTGGGGATCCAAGTGGGGGAATTGTTCGTAAATGGTTCCAATCATTTGTGTATTGAACCATGAGCGGATATCATGGGTGAGCATAGAGATATACTATCATGACAACTTTGTAATTGGACATATTTTTATGTTTTTGACCTCAATTTGTGCTCATTTTTGTGTTTTATGTGCTCAACTGGTCGGCTAACAGCAAAGTGCCTAGAGATCCGTGAACTATGGTATGTTGCGTATATGTTGGCATATGCTTCGGTGTTGCACCTCACCATATGCCGGAGCACATGGTCACTTTGGCGTGGCACACGAGGCCTCACAAAATTAGGTCTCAAATTCATGAGTTGACTTGTGAAGCATGCCATGTACATAACCGGAGAGGTTTCGGAGCCAATGATGGGATATTCTTGGGCATGGACCTTTGGTCTATATCACCCTTGTATATTACTTTCCGGTTTGACATATGCATGGAGCACTTGGATATTTGCGGTATGCATTTTTGAGTATATAATTGAATTTTGGGCATTATGGTGTGATTTGCCTGATTTTGCCATGTTGTGAGGTCATCATCATGGGGCAGTTCTCCAAGCCCAATCGACTCCAAGCCCAACCAAGGTTATGTCAGGGTAGGGCATGGTCCTGAGTGCCACTCTAGGCCATGACACGCCACCTCCCCCATTGGGCTAGGATATATAGGCTTGGGAGTGAACACATTTTTGGGGTTTATGTAGTGACTTGTGACACATGGCATTTAGCCATCTTATTTGATTGGGTTCAAGGCAATATGTTGGTGAGTCAAGGGAAGGTCTTGAGTCCAGGGAAGGAGGGGTATATGGCTGTGAATGTGTACGTTTCCATTTTTCCCCAACTTTGCTTGATATGTGTTCACATGCCAATTTCAGGGCTTTCTTCCTTGGTGCAATTCTTGTGCATGCCCGCCACCGTGGGAAGACCGGTGTGCTGAACGGAAGCCCGCATCGTGGATTGGATTGTGAATCGGGTTATTGCTGCATTTGTGGGATCTGATTGCTGTTCAGGGTTGAAGGAGGATTGTTTTTTCGATTTTTTATATTTTTGGATTTTGGACCCGGGACTTTGAGAAATGCAAGCATTGATCAGGAGCAAATCAGCAGGGATTACAGGCGGAAGGGGCACAGCAGGGGCCGTTCCTGGTAGGGACCTTCTTTAATACGTGGAGACCGAGTGAAGGGGGTATATGGCCAATCAAGGCCGAAAAATCCCCGGATGAACGCCCTCACCCGTCTCCTCAATCACAGAAACAAACGAAATGCCAAGGGGGATCCATTACGGTGCTACAGCAGCAACCAAATGGACCAACACGTCCTTGACATCCAAAGAAATATTCATTTTCTTCAGGTAGTCCATCCAGACCGTGGTGTACCTCGGCACAAAACTGCTCGGAGGCTCCCACGAATCCCTGGATGCGGCGAATCCCTTCCAACGGACTTTATAAAGCCTTCCCCCAGGCGTCCCCGGGTCCGGCTTGTCCGCCAGGATCTTCTCAGCGGTGAAGTCGTCGTCCTCACCCTCGTCGTCCGAGTCCACATCGCCAGCCGTGAACTCGAAGGTGACGGGACGTCCGCTGGGGTCTGGCGCTCGGGGACGAAGCTGGGTATGGTCGCGGTCCAGGATCTTGTTATCCCCCACACGAACCGCATACACGTCCTGCCCGACCTTCCGCACGATTACCCCCGGCACATACCAAGATGCCTGCCGATGCCTGGACAGGACATCCTTGTGGTGCCGCTCCACCCACACGGTGTCTTGGAGAGCATACTTCTGGACTTTTCCCTGCTTGAAGTACTTGGCCCTCTTGTCATGCTCGTCCTGAAGTGCTTTGCACACCTTGGCCGCCGTGTCGTCCGCCTCAGCCATCATAGCGTTCGCATCTCGGGCCACTTTGCCATGGTTCAACCACGGGAGAGTGCGTGACACTCGATCCCGCAGGAACAGGATGCGATGGAGCGACAGTCCAGTGGGTCCTGGAAGGTCGTGATACGCTTGGAGTACTCTCCACAGCAAATTGTACCAATTCCGGCCCGGTTCGTCGATGTGCAGCTGGCGGAACTTCTCGAACATCTGCCGCCCGGCCACCTCAGCCCGGCCATTCGACCGGCTGTGGTATGCCACAGTCTTGGCGCGCCGAATCCCCATGTGCTTGCACATCGTCTTGAACCACGTCCCCACGAATTGACTGCCCCGATCGCTGCAGATGACAGCTGGGACATCGAAAATCGTCAGCCAATGCCTGATCATGGCATTAGCGACGGTCTTGGCCTGCAGCCCCACTCCATGCTTGTCCTTCTTGTCCTTCTTCTTGGACTT
This sequence comes from Eutreptiella sp. 'Long Island Sound 2002', assembly GCA_964036045.1. NCBI lineage: Eukaryota > Euglenozoa > Euglenophyceae > Eutreptiales > Eutreptiaceae > Eutreptiella > Eutreptiella sp. 'Long Island Sound 2002'. The sequence goes on from OZ038386.1 coordinate 73,909,592, forward strand.
CTTGCCCGGGACTGCCACGATATAACCGCTGTGCCTGTCCACCGCTAGGATGACACAATCATATGTCTCTCCTTCCACGGTGACCTCCGGCATGGCGAACACATCCATGGCCACGGACCGCATAGGGGCCTCCGGTATAGCCGTATACACCGGGTTGCCCGCTGTGGAGTGGTTAGGGCTCTTCGTGGCCCAACACACGGCACAGTCGCTGCAGTACCTATCCAGGATGGCGTAGTACCCCGGAGGGAACTTGAAACGCCACTCCAGGTCCTGCTGCATCTTGTCTCGGCCAGGGTGCATGAGCTGGGCGTTGTGCCAATGGTCAATGAGCTCCTCCATTCGGTTCTCGGGCACCAGCAGCTTGTCCTTGAGGAACAACTTGTCGCCATCTTCGGTCAAGCCCTCGGGCCATTCGTCGTCCGACGGGGCGCTCACGGCATTCCAGTACTTGCTCCAGTGCTCGGATGCCGCATAGTCATCCCACCAGTCCTCTGTGAGCACCGACCTGACTAGCTCTACAGGGGCCACCATCCACTGCTCGAGGGTTTCCTCCCGAATAGCTTGGACTCGGGCGCCCCGTAACTTGGCCAGGTCCGTACGTTTTGCCATCACCACAAAGCACTTGACCCCCTCTTGCTCCATGGCCTTCTCCATCTCGATGATGCGCTTGGCCTCCTCGGTCTCCTCGGCGTCTCCATGGCTGGATATGTCCATCCAAGCCTTGCCCGCGGGGTAGGCCCACCGACTGAGGCAATCTGCCACAGTGTTGTCCTTCCCCGGGACGTATACGACGCTGAGGTCGAACTTGGCGAACGTCTCATGCCATCGGGCCCTCCTTTCCGCCGGTCCCGAGGGGGTGTCGACGTGCTCCTTGTGCCAGCTCTGCAAGGACTGATGGTCCGTGCAAACCACCACCGGTTGCAATCCGATGTGGCCAGACCAGTTCCTGAGCGCACAAACAATGGCGTACGTCTCTTTCTCCCTCGCGGTCCAGGTGCGGCGTTGACCCTCGGCCAGGATCCGACTCCAAAACGCCACGGGTACGTGTGACCCGTCGTCCCGGATCTGCTCGAGGACTGCCCCTACAGCATAGTCTGAGGCGTCCGTCCGTAGCACGAATCCCTTGTCCGGGTCCACCAAGAATAGTCCCAGCTGCCCCAAGAGTCGCTCCTTCAGGCGGCTGAACGCATCTTCGGCCTCAGGGGTCCAGGCAAGCTTCTTCTTGCTCCCCTTCCGGCCATCGAACTTGCCCACTTGCAGCATCTTGTGCCGCGGCCCCGACAGTTCTGCATACATTCGGACATAGCCCGAATAGTAGTTGCAGAACCCCATGAAGGATCGGAGTTCGCTGATGGTCTGGGGCTTTTCCCAGTGGTGCAGGGACGCCAGCTTCCCAGGCATGGGACGGCGTTGCCCGTGACCAACCACGTGACCCGCGAACTCCACTTCCTTCACAAAGAGTGAGGCCTTGGTGCGCTTGCACACCATATTGTGCTTGTCCAACTCGCTGAGCACTCGCCGCAGATCCTTCTCATGCGTGTCGATGAGCTCGTCCTCAGTCATGTTCTCCGTGCCGGACCTGATGATGATGTCATCCACGAAGGAAACGGCACAGTCCCGGACAGGACCGAGTAGGTCCTCCATCATGCGCTGGAAAGCGGCGTTGCCATTCTTGGCGCCCATAGGCACCACTTTCTACTGCATGGGCCCCAGCGGCGTCGACATCGCTGTGCAGGGCCTGGAGTCCGGGTGTAGCGGCATCTGGTGATAACCGTGTTTCAGGTCCAACACCGTGAAGATCCGCTTTTTCTGTTGTTTTTGGAGGATGGAGTCGATCAGGGGAAGCGAGTACGAGTCGTGCTCGGTTTGCTCATTCAAACCCCTGTCATCCACCACCAACCTCCACTCGCCCTTCTCCTTCTTGGGCACGATGAAGGCTGGGCTGGCCCACTCACTGTCGGAGGGTTCGATCCATCCCCGCTCAATGAACTCGGCCAACAGCTTCTTCATGGCCTCGGCCCGATCGCCCTGAAGTTGGTACTCCCGATGACGATAGATCTTCGGGTTCGGCTTCAGCTTGATCTTCGCTGTACCGAACCTCCCACGATCTGGAGGGTTCTTGTTGGCGACGCCACCGAATAGCCGCGGATAGGCATGGATCAGCCTCTCCTTCAGCTCGGCGACCTTCGGGTTCTCCTGGGCCTCCTCAGCCGCTTGCTTCGGTATAGATACAACCGACCGCACTGCGGTATAGGCCTCTTCTGGGTCCGAGTCCGACTTCTCCTCGTCCGATATGCCGTCTTCATCGTCGTGGGGAGCTCTTCCCACCGATAATCGTTGAAAATTTGCGGCATCGGGCTGGTGACTGTCGCTATCGGCACCCATTCTTGGAAAATCCCATGTCGGTGGGTCCGACCCAACCGGACCATCATATTGGTCCGCGATGTGGTCCATGACCCTCGCCACGAACTCGTCCTTCTCGTACTTGCCGGTGAGCAACATCTTGTCATCCCACCAATGCGGAGATGTGACCATGGCCCGCCTCTTCTTGGCTGCCACACGGTCGTGCATCCCCATCCGCATGTAGTTGACGACGTCGTCGATCTCGGCGTGGGACAGGACGTCAATGCCATCCATAGGCTGATCCGTCCCCTCCTTGGGCTCAAACATGACCTTCATGGGCACCGCCTCCACCCTACGGATGAATGCTTCATCACCCGTGGGCTGGGCTTGCGTCCCATCCACCAGGAAAGCCTTGGTACCCCACGCTTGACCCGGGGAGGGCATTAATACACCCTTGGCGTCGATGAACAACTCCTCTTCTGGCCCGAATGACATCTCGTTCAGGGTGATGGAGTCCAGCGTCGACTTGAGACCCTCCAGCGGACATGGGGTGGATCCTATGCCGGTTATGACCAGGATCCCCTTCGCCCTATCCGCGATGATCTTCTCCAACGTACGTCTGGTATTGTCCAGGGAGCCATGTCAGTACATGGGTCCCCACTCCTTCAAACCCCAATGCCGGTGCCAGGCTGAGTCTCCTCGATGCCAGTGCCGCCTACACTTCCTCAGAAGTGGGGCATCCCGGGAAGCAAAGACGTCCGTCTCGGGCGTTTCGGCTCCCAGCGTCTGGATCATCCTGGCATACACCTGTGGCGCCATTCCATACTCCGTGAGCTGAACTCCGCGGTCTCCTCTGGACTTGGCACCCACAGCTTGCACTGCTTGGACGATCCGATCCTCTTCCTCAGCATTCCATCGGGATGATCCGCATGCATAGTCCGTGGACAGCCATGTGAGGCATTCATCATCCTCCCGGACCAGCGTTGCACGATGGGGAAGGGCTCCAATGGCGTTTGCCACCATGAAGTCATACCCCATGATCATATCCCAATCTGTAATGTCGGCCACATAGAAGTTCCCGGATAGAGTGCTTCTCTTCGCCTGATCAGGGCGGTTCAAGCGCTCATGCTCCCAGAATTCCATACTGATGGTGGCCTCATGGGTGCCGCCACCCATAATCTCTCCGTTGGCGACCTTCAGGCGGACCGGTCTCCGGCTGGGCTGCAGGAGTTCCTCCTTGAACAACCCTCTCCGGACCAGGCTCACCTGGGCACCCGTATCCACTAACACATCCACCACCTTCTCCTCTCGTCCGCACCGTACTCGCACTTTCAAGTGCAACTGCCGCTCGTCGCCATGAGGTGTATGGACGACTCTCACGGCATGCAACTCTAGCACGTCTGGGTGCATCAGGACTTCGAGGGTATGGTCACGGATGGTGTAGATCTTGGGTTGGTCGTGCCCGTCCACGGGGCTCTCCGTGGTCGCTCCTTCCTTCTTGCCATGTCCCGTACCCACATGTACTTCCCTTGGCAGGGCGCTCCAGGGGTTGGGAGTGGCGAAACTCAGTGGTTTTGGCTCTTCCGGAGCCTTCTTCGGCACCCGATGTGCCTTCGCTTTCTCTGGGATTCCACTGATTTCCGGAGGAGAGACCTCCGAGGTCCCACTCCCGTGGGGGCTCCTCTAGACTTTGCTTCCCGCAGCCCGTTCCGGCTGCGATCCGCCAGGACTTTGCCCACCACATTGCTGGGCTTTGAGTTCCTCCAATGTCCTCAACATGTCCTCAGCAACCTCCTCGATCGACCTCACTCGTCGGTCCTGGCTAGGTCCACCACCATAGCCTCTTCCTCCGCCTTTCCCTTGGCCTTTGCCTTGGCCTTTTCCCCCATCTCCGCCCTTCGCCTTCCAATCGGAAATCCGCTGCTCCTTGGGCTTCTTCTCGGGGTGGGCGGCGAAGTAGGCCTTCTTGTCCGCCTCATACACCTTGCACTGACGGTGGTCCTGTGCATGGTTGTTTCCCTTGCCATAACAGACCCAGCACCCGTCGTGCTGAGACCTGTACTCTCGGAACGAGAGCGGTGGGTTCCCGATCCTCCTTGGCGCGTTGCCCTTCTTGGGTTTCACCTGGGTCCATCTGGACCGATCCTGCCCATGGTTCCTCACGTTGTGCGCCACAAACGCGAAGAAATGGGCCTCCTCGTGATCCTCCCGGGACCAGTGGTCTTGGCCACTTCCACTACCATCCTCCGCGGAGTTGGCCGTGTCCTCCTGGATCTCCCGATGATGGCGGTCTTCTCGCTGGCCTCGTTGTCCATGACCATGTCGATCCTGCACGTGGGCCTCGTTCTTCGCATTGAGCTTCAACTCCACCGTGATGTACTTCACGATCTCGTCCAGGCTCATGCGGGCGAAGATGACCTGCATCCTCAGCGGCTCCCCGCGCCTCCACTCCACGTTGTTGAGGCGCAGCAACCTTTGCCCCATGGAGTCTCCAAATACCTCCACGTACACGGCGTTCTTCAGTCCCAACATCCGGTTGGGCTCGCCCAGGTTCCTCCCGAAGAACTCCATGATACGCGCATGGGTATCCTCCGCCGCCATGATCCTCACCGCCACCCGCTTCTTGGCCCGCTTCTTCTCCTCGTCCTCCACTCGCCTCTTCCAGTTGCTGGGGAGGATGTCCTTCAGCAGGTGGCGGATCTCGCTGGCCTCGTTCCAGTCCTCCACCAGCTTGAGGCATCTGCGGTACTTCCGCAGATACCGGTTCCACTCCCGGACCCGCAACTCACCGCGGTCCAGCGGCAGCGGGATGGACCACACATCCTCCAGCTTCTGGTTCGGAGCGTCCACCCGCTCCTCATCCTCCAACCACTGGAGGCGGGGCTGCTCCGTCCTGATCAGTCCTTCCCGGATCTGATCCCGCAGCTCCTCCTTCAGGTCCTGCGCCAGCCGGTGTGGGAATGTCCGGCATACCCACTTATCCCGCGGCGCTCCCCGCATCTCGCCGACGACCTCCTCGGCAAAGTCCTCCCAATCCAGGATGAAGTCATCCAGGTTGGAGGGGTTGCCATCGTAGTAGGGGATTTTGATTCCCCTGAGGTCGTCAATCCTGATGGCGTCTCCGACGTCTCCAGCCACCACTCCACCGAGACGGATACCACCTGTGGCCGGGGGGTGTGAGTACACTCCCCGTACATCCCTCTCCTCCATGGAGTGCGGTCCAGTTGGGCCTGAACCCATGGGGTTTGGAATGCGGGAAGGATTTGCTCCATCGGCCGTCCATATCCCCGTATTGGGGTCCTTCGCTCACACGTTTCCGCCTGGATGACCTCGACCATGTCCGTCGGCGCTTCCCATGGTTCACCCCTGCATGGTCTGGCTCTGGATCTCATCTTCCGCATAAACTACCATATTCGTCGTGATCGGTACATCCTGGGCGGCATGGGACATCTGTATCGTCAGGCTCCTCAGGTCCGTGGGTACGTGCCCTTCCCGCATGGACCCAGCCGGTGCCGTGTGTTCCCCGAGCATTGTGGATTCGCTGAACATGGGAACAAACGGCAGCGCACCCGGGTCAACACGCGGAGGCGCGTAAGGTGCCTCTGCAGGGCCGCCCATGGGTTTCTCCATGGCGCTCCTGAGGGTCTTAACCCGCTCCACCAGCTCTACCGCGGCCGGCTTTGCCGGGAGCTCCGGACCCGAGGCGAGGGGCTGTAGCTCCTCCAGCCTTTTCAGGCGTCCTGACATGTCCTCCACCAGGTGGAGGAGGCTGTCCACCACTCGCTGCTGCTTCTCCAGGGCCAGCTCCAGATTCTCCCGGTACCGGTGCCGTTCCGCTCGCAGCTCCTCCACGTCTTTCTCCGCGGCCGACTGGTCATCCAGGATCCCCGCGACGTCCTCCTCTAGACCGTCCTTCGCTTTGTCCAGGCGGTCTAGGCGATGCACGATGGCGTCCATCCCCATCTTTGGGTACTTGCCCATGAGGAAGGACAGGTGCTCGCAGTGGCACTCAGCCTGCTTTCCGCCTGATCCGGCGCATCCCGCGGTTCCCAGCACCTCAGACTCGTCGCCCATGGGCGTATCGCCTATGGCGTCCGTCTCTGGTCCCGTGTGCCGGGGCACAGGTGCCGTCCGGGCCCTGGCTGGCCTCTCCAAGCCCTCGGCGTCGTGCTTCAGGGTGGGCTCCGGGGCCGTATGCGCCCTGGCGATCGGCGCGGACATCTCCGACTCCGAAGGTGGCTCGTAGGCTGTCCGATAGCCCTCGGAGTGCCCCTCGGACTCCCACAGCCTGACCGGGCTGGGGTCCGTGTCCATAGCCCCGGCGTCCCTTGCCGCGGACTTGGGTGACCCGCGCTTCTGGTAGTGCCGGGCCCGTCCTCCACTGCTGCTTGAATGGCAAGCCTCATCAGAGTCCTCCGCGGCGGAGCGGAGGTTGCATGCCTTTCGGCAGCGACGCTCACACATGGAGACCAGGTCCTCCATGTCACGTCCTCCTCTTCCCGAATGTCGTACTTCTTTTAGGGCTTCAACTTCCGGAGTTCGCCATGCTCTTGAACGTCTCGGTTCTTCTATGGCTCCAATCTCCGGCGTGGTCTCCACCGAGTCCACAATACGCACCCGGGGCGTACTTGGGCAGGGCTCATATGGGCCCAAGTCCCCGGGTCGGCGGTAGGTAGGGGCAGCAGGTACGCCTCTGCTACCATAAAGAAGGTCCCTACCAGGACCGGCCCCCTCTGTGCCCCTTCCGCCTGTTACCCCTGCTGATTTACTCCGGATCAGTGATTGCATTCCTCAAATTCCAAAGGGTCCAAAGTCCAAAAATATAGAGAATAAAATCCTCCTTCAACCCTGAAACAGCAACCAGATCCCACAAATACAGCAATAACCCAATTCACAATCCAAATCAGGCTGCGGGCTTCCGTTCAGCACACCGGTCGTCTCACGGTGGCGGGCATGTACAAGAATTGCACCAAGGAAGAAAGCCCTGAAATTGGCATATGAACACAAATAAAGCAAAGTTGGGGAAAGTGGTAAACATACACCTTCACAGCCATAAACCCCTCATTCCCTGGACTCATGACCTTCCCTTGACTCACCAACATATAGCCCTGAACCAGGTCAAATGAGATGGCTGAATGCCATGTGTCACAAGTCACTACATAAACCCCAAAAATGTGTTCAGTTTCAAGCCTATAAATCCTAGCCCAATAGGGGAGGTGGCGTGTCATGGCCTAGAGTGGCACTCAGGAACATGCCCTACCCTGACATAACCTTGGTTGGGCTTGGAGTCGATTGGGCTTGGAGAACTGCCCCATGATGATGACCTCACAACATGGCAAAATCAGGCAAGTCACACCATTATGCCCAAAAGTCAATTATATACTCAAAAAGGAATACGGCAAATATCCAAATGCTCCATGCATGTGTCAAACCGGAAAGTAATATACAAGGGTGATATAGACCAAAGGTCCATGCCCAAGAATATCCCATCATTGGCTCCGAAACCTCTCCGGTTATGTACATGGCATGCTTCACAAGTCAGCCCATGAGTTTGAGACCTAATTTTGTGAGGCCTCGTGTGCCAAGCCAAAGTGACCCCGTGATCCGGCATATGGTGAGGTGCAACACCGAAGCATATGCCAACATATGAGCAACATACCATAGTTCACGGATCTCTAGGCACTTTACTGTTAGCCGACCAGTTGAGCACATAAAACACAAAAATGAGCATAAAATGAGGTCAAAAACATGAAAATATGTCCAAATACAAAGTTGTCATGATAGTATATCTCTATGCTCACCCATGATATCCGCTCATGGTTCAATACTCAAATGATTGGAACCATTTACGAACAATTCCCCCACTTGGATCCCCAATCGGGCGCATGGAGATACCTTCGCCACTCATATCTACATGCCCCATGAAAATGGGAGTGCACTCATGGATCTCCTTGCCAAACATACCATGAGCATTACATACCCGGTATACTTAGTCTAGCGCTTTGAATCCCACAATTGGGACATGGGCAAGGCCCTTGTCACGTGTGGTTTCCCATCTCTTCGGCCACACGAAGATATATAACATGGGCGTGAGCATATCAAGACATAAACCATGCATATAACACATACCCCCAAAAGTGGCTCCCACCATGATATGCCATGCCCCTCCATGGACATAACTTCACGTTAAAAATACGTAGGAACCCAAGGAAAGTATCTATGCAACCCCAACACTCATGCGGTACACTCGAAAGTCGCAATAAAATATTCGGTTGCACGGTCCAAGAGTTATATATCCCTTTCTATCCTCTGGACCCTTATCCCTTGCTACACCGGGCATGTGTACACAACAAAGGCTTTTGATGCTTCCTAAATTAACTTGAGACCAAGGCGGTTGCAACGCAACATTCCTTATTATCTTTCCTCACACTCGCGCGTAGATATGGCCCTTCAAAGTGGTCCCACGGTTCACTTTTGTTTCCCTTATATCTCCAAGTCAAATGGGTGGCAAGTATAAGGGAAACCTGATTTGGGCATAGGGAAAGGAGTATGACCACTCGAAGAAGACCAAATCAAGTGCGGCGATGTCGAAGTCGAAAATCCGATTTCGAGATCGCGAAAAATTCAGAATAAAATTTCGAGTGCATATTTAGAAAATTGCGGAAGCAACGAACCCTTTACTGATGAAATCTGACCCTTCATCGGGGTTTCCGCCAAAATATCTGGAAATAACAGTTAACCAATCGGTTACCGCAAAATCGCGAGCCAACTGACAGTCGCCGATACATTGACCATCAGAACGAAAGGCTGAAAAATTACGGAAACATTATGATAATAAAACCCTGTTGATTCGTGATATTCCGATATATAAATCTCCGCTGGCGGCGCCTCGGTACTGAATATGGCCGCTCATAGCCGGAATGGCCAAACCTATCACACTATCACATCGGGTTAGGTCAGGTGGATGGGAGAGTATGATATCAGCCAATGGCGGCTTGCCGGCACATAGATACACACCCCAAGTGACCCCAAAATGGCCACGGGGGTCCGAACCGGCTTCAGCAGTTTTTGAGCAGAATTTTGGGTGCACTATGCACTAGGGCTGCACACGTGCAGCCAAAAATGCACCCACTGTCCCTGATTTTCCGGGAATCACACCGTTTGGCTGCATCTTTGCAGCCGATTGGCTGCACTTTGCAGCCAATCGGCTGCACTGTGGAGCCATTTGGATGCATAGTGCACCCGTTTAAATAAAGATATGCATCTCTCTTGTTTCTCGTGTTTGTCCCAGAGTCACACATCATGGCTGTGCCCCCCCTGCCTGACGACTATTAGCGGGAAGGTGGTTACCTCGCGGTGACCAAGCCCGAGAAATTAGAGTTTGAGACGTGCATCTGCTTCCAGGTTTGATGCCCCTTGACTCCCGTTACACCCTGCTACGTGTGTTCCCCTGCATTCACGCTCCCTTCGCACCCCTTAATTCCCATCCACTCCCTGCACTCATCCACTTCGCATGCAGAGCACAGCGGCACCCAAGCTGTACTATGCAGCTTGGGTGCAAAAGAATGCTCCAAAGAGCAAGAAGCTCTGATTGACGAGCATCGTCAGCTACAAGGTCACCGGTCGGGGCAACAACCGGGTGGCCGGTGCCACAACCAACGTGGCGGATGGTACATGGAAATACTCTGAGGTGTGCAGCTGTCCTATTGCCTATCCTATCGCTTGCTTTTGTTCTTCATTGTTGTTGTGTGGTTTACCTAGGAATTTCCGTCTCCGTGCACTTGTTTTTCAGATCACAGCGTTGTGGTCCCAATGGAAGGATGACTCGGATGAGGAAGGACAGGAGGAGGAAGAGCAGCAGCAGGAGGAGGAGGAGGAGGAGGAGGAGGAGGAAGGGGAAGACCCAGGGAAGGTCCCTTTCACCCCTCCCCCCAAGAAGGCTCCCCGCACCAGCCAAGGGAAGGAGATCATGAAGAAGGGCAGTCCCAAGGCCCAAGAAGCCCGAAGCTCCAAGCCCAGCCCCAAGAAGAAGGCCAAGAAGGCACTCCCCGCCACAAGTTTCAAGAAGATCGTGGTCAAGGAGGGGCCGACCCGGAGGCAAGCAGACTTGCGGCGCCCTGGGTTCAGGCAGAAGATCCAGCAGGCCTTGGAGACCTGCGCAGAGGCCGGGTACAACTTTACCTGGGCCAAGTGGCGCAAGCACTACGCCGAGTGCATCGCCCACGCCGCCAAGGGGCAGCGGGCCTACTACAAGGAGCTCTTCTGCCTGTCTACTACGTTGGTGTCCTCGGCCAGCGGCGACGTTCTGCAGGCTGCCGGCAAATGCCACGCTGGTTGGGCCGGCTCAGTGCAGCACGCCAAGAAAAAAGCTGCAGGCGATCTGTATGGAGAACGCGGTTGACAAGGTCCCGTATGAATTTGCAGGTGTGCCTGCTGCATCCAGTCTTTTGGGCTGCCCTGTGCAGCCGGTGGGCTGCAACGTGCAGCCAATTGGCTGCATCATGCAGCCATTTGGCTGCATACCTGGCTGCATACTCGGTTGCACTATGCACCCGATTGGCTGCAAAGTGCAGCCCACAGTATATTCCTTGTTCTTTCATAGGAGACTGCCTTCAGTCTTTCCTCGACTGCGAGAACTGCGACGATGCAGTGGACTCGGACGAATTGCCGGAGGGTGGGGAGGGCGGCGACCTTCCCTCGGCACCCGCTGCCCACCCTGTCGGTCTCCCAGCAGCACCCCGGAAGCTTGGGTTTGCTGCTCCCCGACGGCCAGTAGCCCGGCCAGCAGCTCGGCCACCTCTCGGGACCCTGGACGTCGCTCAACTGGCTGTGATGCCAGATGAGCACCTCATGGAGGAGTACATGTCGCTGGTGATTGCCCTGGGGTTTGTTCGTTTTGAACTGGAGTGCAGTGCCAGCTACCAATCCCTCCCACCCGCGGGCACCTCGTCGTGCTCAGTCGCGATGAGTATGGCGGCACATGGGCTGCACATTGGCTGCACAGAGCTTACCGTGGCTGCACATGGGCTGCATGTTTTGGGCATGGCTGCACAATGGCTACATACATGCAGCCAAATGGCTGCACTCATCGGCTACAAATGAATACGTTGAAACAGGCACAGGCACAGGGTATCATTGGATCATTGTGGAATCATGATGGAATCTAAATGTGCACAAAGTGGAGTATTGAATATGCACAAATAGTAACAAATATGCAGCAATTACTATATTTATGTATCCGCGATGTGAACGCGCACGCTTGTCTGGTTACACCCCCCCACTAGGACACAACCCAGGGGGGCACACCATGGGGCCGTGGCCGAAAAACCACAACAAGACAAGCGAGTGCCAAAAAAAAATAGAAAATGTGGGTTAAGAGCAACCCCAAGGGGGAAGAGAATGGGGTCACGCCACTACGGCATACTCCGGCCCAACCTACGAGGGAGATAGGGGGACTCCAGCAACCTAGGCCGTGTAGACTTAACTACTTCCCCAAGGCGAGAGGTACCAAGGGGTGAAGGCCGCCTAGGAGCTTCACATGGCTTCTCTCCCCACCAAAACACAAGAACATGGGAAGAGAAGCCTAGAGCTAGTAGTGGCTCTACTACCCACGCAAAGGCACAACACTCAGCAACCCCCCCACTAAGCTGAAACTCAGGGGGTTGACTGAAAATCAGAACTGATTTCCGAAAAAAGAATGGGAGATTCAGAAATGCATGCTGAGATGATGCCAATCATGGGCTGTGGAGGGGGGTTTTTTCTGATGTCCCCACCAACCCAGCTCAGATTTCCCCAAAATCTCTGATTGGGGTGTCCGTTCATAGTTTTGGAGCCAAAAAACAAGGCTGGGCTCCAAACTCCACAAAACAGTGGATTTAGCTTTTGGCACCCCAAAGTGGGTTTTGATTGGCAGGATTGACCTGCTCTGTGGGCCAAAAACAGAGAAATGGCCCTGCCAAAAGGCAGAAAAACTGCTACCAGGCACCTGTAACCCTGGGCCAGGGGCACTAAACTGAAGTCCCTGGATCTAAAATTTTCCGATTCCACTGGGGGTGGGGCTGTGAGTGGCAGCAGGGCTCTGCCAGCCCCAGATGGCCCTGACGAAGGCCATTACTGTACAAGCAGCTGGAAAAGACCTGAGATGGTCAGTGTAAAAGTAGATGGCAGTGGCGACGCCAAGTGGCAAACCCGTATCTGAGAAATGGCCACTGCCAAGGGAAGGACAGACAAGAGTGGACAGTGCCAGAAAGACTGTGTTGACTGGACAGACAGTGCAGTGGATCAAAAATGTGCAGTGCTGTGCTGACAGTGTGACAGCAAAACTGAAACAAACAAACAAGGGCAGGGCAAACTGATTGTCCCACAGCCCCAAACAATGACTCTTTCTCTCTCTCTCTCTCTCTCTCTCCTCCTTTCTCTCTCGCTCTCTCTCTCTCTCTCCTTTGGCAACCGAGCAAGGCCAGTGCCCAGAACTCGGTGCACTGCAGCAGGGAAAGTGGCAGTCAGCACACTGTTCCCAAAATCAATACCATCAGATGATTAAAGTTAGGTACCAGTGTTTAGGAACTAAGTTAGTTTCTACCCACAAGCTGGGAGGGTTCCTGTCATACCCACAAGCTGGGAGGGTTCCTACTAAACATCTGGCTAGGCTAGGGGTTGATTACCCACAAGCTGGGAGGGTTCCTGTTACACCCACAAGCTGGGAGGGTTCCTTCGCAGCACCCTAACCTACTAGACCCAACTTCCCACAAAATTACTTAGATGAGGTTTGGACTTGGGGTTTAAGTCCAAGTACCCCGTGCACGTCTGCACCCAACCCAACTCTCACTGGGTGCACTGCCACCTACAGTGCTGCACCATCAGTGGTGCTTTTCCCAGGAGGTTATTAGCTGGTCTTGCCTCTCCCCACCTCCCTTAGATCCTCTGACCTTTTTGTAGGGAAGTTTTTTAACACAGTTTTTTACACCCCCCAGGATTGGTTACCTAGGCTGGAAACTGGGTGGGGGTGATCAAAGCAATAAATAACCTGTTGCTCCCTGGGAGGAGGCCAAACAGGAGCCTCAGCACTCGGCCTAAGGCTATGTCAGTTAAATTCCCAGCCTCAGCCGTAGGCTGAAGGCTTCTCTTATTTTCTCCTAGGGTCATTGTGATCGTAGTTGCTCTAGTGCAACTTATGTTAGATGTTGGTGTGAGGAGGGTTTCCCAGCCCCCCCCCACCCAAAAGAAAAGGTGGTTAGTTGTCACTGCCTTACCTCCTGCGCACCCAAACACTCACGGCGAGCACAAACACACACCAACAAGCGCAAACAAGCGCAAAATCCGTTCCTTGGTGGGGTGGGGGGTACCCAACTAACCACCTCAAGGCAATGACAACCAATGACCCAGGTTTTCACCCAAAACTTATCTCAAGCTCCAAAGGGAGCACAATTCGAAGCGAAGAGAGCCAAAAAGAGTCGACGGACGTCGACTCAACCAAAAACGAACCGAGATTAGAACACCCAACAAGCCCACGCACCTGCCCCCCCAGCCACCATGACAGCAACACCCAAACTGTCAAAAAAAAAGCAGTAGGGCCCAGAACGACCAGGAAAAACAGGTTTCGTAAGCTCCAAAGGGAGCAAAACTCGACGAACGAAACGACGAACGCGTCGAAACTCGACGAAACTCGACGAAACTCGACGACGACGACGAACGAACAAAACAAGACTGCACGGATCCTACACTAACCCTAGCCCACACTGTATACCTTACCTTAACCTTGTAACCAAAAAAAAAGACAAGGATGTGCACAAAAGCGTCGACCCAGGGGGCTTGGCTGTCCCCCTGGGGACAAGCACTGCCGCCGGCAAACAATACAAAGCCCAGGAGGCGCTCCTGGCCTCTCTGGGCACCGGATCTAGCCCCTTTATCTGCTTTGGGGCAAAAACCTCAAATAAATTGAAACAAGGCCCTTCAAGGCCACCAGTCAAATACAAGGCCTGAAAAAGGCCACAGGAGCGCAATTAAAAGGTAAACTAGCCCCTTTATCTGCTTTGGGGCAGCTGCAAAGGCCACTCGTGGGCCATGGAAACAATGGTGCACAAAAAGGCCACTCAAGGGCCAAGGCATGCCATGATGCAAAAGTGCACACAAGTGTGATACAAACACATAATTATTATGTAGCCTCTTGATTATTGCACCCTTCTACCCACAGTGACCTGCTGAGAAGGCAGCCCAAACCAACGAAGGCGATGAACTCGACTCTGCCTCCACAGCACCCGCGAAGTACTGGAAGGCAATGGTCTGGGCAGCCAAACCAGAGATCTCTAACCCATAGTCATCAGGGTACTCAACAGTCAGGTAGTCCAGGATGGAGGCCGCAAAGAAGGCGATGTAAGGGCCCCAAGGCTGGATGCGGGGCCAAACTCGGCAAAGAAGGTGTAGTCGATCATAATGCAGCCCCAACGACTGCAGTGGTCTGGGACAGGGTGAAGGTGAGGGTGAAAAACCCCAAGTATCCCAATAAACTCCCAAGTTGAAGGTAGGGGCACCAGTAGCCCCAAAACCCAAATAAGGCCGTAATGGCCATAGCCCTGGCCAGCCTGCTGCAGAGTAGCGCAGCAGCAGGACCGTAATCAGCAAAAAAAAATTTGCTGTGGCCTCTGCACCATGAAACAGGCACAGGCACAGGGTATCATTGGATCATTGTGGAATCATGATGGAATCTAAATGTGCACAAAGTGGAGTATTGAATATGCACAAATAGTAACAAATATGCAGCAATTACTATATTTATGTATCCGCGATGTGAACGCGCACGCTTGTCTGGTTACAACGTTTTGGCTGCAGACATGCAGCCATTTGGCTGCATTTATGCAGCCATTTGGCTGCATGTATGGCTGCACACATGAGCCAAATGGCTGCACAATGCAGCCACTTTTTTGGCTGCTTTTTTTTGCCACCGGCTGCACTTGGCTGCGTTGGTCCCATCGACTGCTGAAAAAGCAGCCAAAATCCTGGCTGGGTCGCAGCCGACCCAGCCGGTAAGGGAAAACCCCACTAACTTGGACTGAACCGCGACGCTCAGAGTTTTGAGATTTTCTGGAAATTTTTGGCAGATGAAAGGTTGAGATGCTGGGAATGTCTTTTTCAGGTGTCTGTTTACCAGGTGAGCTATCTGTAATGTCGTCGAGTCGTCGATTTCGCAGTGTAATGTGGTCAAACTTTCAGACACTTAGACGACCACTTTTTACCCCAACCCCACTAACTTGCATTGAGTTGTATGTAGACGCATTTGAATAACGTTCTGCCACTGTTTGCGTTCGAAGTGGTGTTTTTTGCATTGGACAGCTTGCAGCTGTCTAGTCATGTCGAAAACGTGGTTTGAGTTGTCTTTTGGTTGGTCTTGTGTTGTACTTGTTGGGGGTTTGCCCCTTAAAGTGAAACTTTGGTCATTGGTCATGTACTCTGAGCATGCCATGTCCTTGAGACATGATGGGTTGGATCTCGACATGTCCCATGTTTCGAGTTTAGAAGTTCGTTTTTGGGTGTTTGGCCACAGGGTGACGTACATTTTATGGGTTTAACTCGTGGTTAGGGACCCTTTCCATAGGTCACAAGTTCGTTGTTCCGCCGTTGGGGTGTTTGGACCAATTCTGCACATGTTGGTTGGGAGGGAGATGTGCAATTGTGAAGATTGTTTGCTTTTGCCACCAAAATGTGGCTCGCATCTGCCTGCACAAGGTAAGTCATGGTCATTCAACACATTTTTAAGTGCTTTTGACGTTTACAACACAAGGCTAGCTTGGGGATGTGTTCTAATTATAGCATTTGTTGGTTGCCTATCATCAAGGGTGGCGAATTGGTGTGGTACAATGTTGTAGTGACCAACTTTTGCTCCAACTTTTGTTGCAAAACCACTAGAAGCAGAGAGAATACACATTATTTGTTGACGTACGTTGTGGGTTGTGGAGTGGTCTCACAGCACTTGTGGTGCTTTAGTGCTTCGGTGGCACACTATGCGGCGGTGTTGGGGTGCTACAAACCACCTCTAGGGGTGTCACTCCACGACCCCTCATAGGGTACAAGTTAGTGTCAACCTATATTGGTTACCATTGCACTTCAATATCTCTGCATAATAGCTCACGGGGCTTTAACATCAACCTACAAGCTTTCCAAGCTATCCTTTCCTTATGCACCCAAACACTTTTTATTGTAGGATATAGCACTCTTGAGTTGGTACTCTAGAGTGCGACTTTTCTACCCCCCCACTCTTGTGGTAAGATGTACTCTTGTGGTAAGGTGTGATATGGGGTGTTCTTTTTGTGTTCAAGAGGTCTTTGTAGCACCAAAAGGCACCGGTGACCAAGGAAGGCTCACACTAAGACCCACACAAAAGTCCTTGGAGGTCTTGGAGTGGCACACTTTGGGAACAACAAACCACCTCAAAAAGTGGCCACTCCGAGCTACACCAACGACTACAAACGAGTGCCAACCTTACTTGGTCACCATTTTTGTTTGATACCTTTCCTTTTATGGAAAGGGGCCTCAATATGGAAAACAAGCTTTCCAAAGGTGCACACTATCCTTACTTTGTGTTGCCAAACACTTGTTGCCACCAAGAAGTAGCCATTCAAAAGAGCGTCACTTTTCTACCCCTCCACCCTTAGGCTAAGGTCCGACCATCCCTAGGGCCGTGACGGATAGGGTGTGTTCTTTTTGTGTTAAGAAGGTCTTCCGAACTCAAAAAAGTTCCAAGGAAAACTCACCTTTGGGGCAAAGTTTTGGCCCAAGCACCTCTTTGGCGCCTCCCTTCACCATTAGGCTCAATGATGGAAATGGGCCAATGATTGTGCACAATGTGACCGAAAGTGGTCAAGTTTGTAACTCAACCGAGGTGCCCGAGGGGCCCAGGGGCCGTCGACAACCTCGGCGCATGGCTGGGAAAAGCCAGCAGTGCTGGCTTCGGCCGGTGGCTTGATTTTTTTAAAAAATTTCGTCGGAGGGACCAAATTAATAAATTATATTTTTGGGCGACGTCGCAGGCGAACCAATGGTCCAATGGGTAAAGTCGGGTGTATTATGTGTAGGAGGGAGTACTGCGGCGGTCCGAGTCCTGCCGACTCCCATTTTTTCCGTTTTGGGGGGACTGGCGCGCAGTCAGATTTCGGCGCGCATCGGCGCGCGCCAGTCCAACAGGCGGGGTAATCTAAGTCGCGGGGTTTTCCCTTGGATAAAGGAATATTATTGGAGCCTTTTGAGGGATTTGAGGGGATAAATTTCTTCCCCCAGCTTCATTACGCATCATCCAATGAAGGTCCCGCCCCAAAAGCATCCACAATGCCCAAACCGCGCCCAAAACGAGAGGTGCCAAAATCCGTGAATTTATGCGTGAATTTGGGTGCGTGAATTTCACATTCACGCGAATCTCACCAAATGTGTTGAACCATGTGGCTACTTCAACCCTCTAATTTGCACACATTTGTTGGATCTCACTTTGGGCGCAGATAGCAAGACAAAAGCACACTATGGCACCAAGTTGCAAGCAAAACAAAGCAAAAATAGGTGAAATTCACGGTACCGTGAATCTCAGATTCAAACGGCCGGTTCACGAAGGGTGCATGCCTCATCTCAAACCGGTTGCAGCATGGTGCGTGCCACAGTGGCCGGTGCCTTCCCTGTCAATTGTACAACTAGGTCCCGTGTCACGTTGACTGCACACAACAGGACACGAAGGACCCCATGGAGGCCATAATCAGGCACTCGCCTATCACTCATAATGGTCCTATATATAGCATTTATGGCTTATGTGCTTCAGATGCTCACCACTGCCCTTCCCATGGGTTACAGTGGGGTTGAGGCAACCTCCCTCCAGGAGCCGTCTCAGCAGAGGTCTCCCTTCACAGATGCTTGCGCAGATATTTGTCCATGTGGGTGTCATTCTCCCTCTCCGTGGCCAGTTCGATCGACAGATCGACCAGGTCATCGTAGGAGTGCGTCCAAGATTTCCTCTCGGACGTCTCTCTGCAGTTTTTCCATGTCTTGGGAGAATTTTCCCCACGAGCAACAGATGAGGCTCTGTAGGCCCATAGGGCGTGGGGTTCATACGCCCCGTGTGCTCTTCCAGCTGCGCTACAAACTCTGAGATACAGGCACCAGTTAGGAATCAGGGGAGAAGAGGCAACTTCCCCATCTCCGCTCGGACACTCAGGTGCTTTTCGTAGACTGGATACATTTGCTCCAGTCTTTTCAGGAAGTCGCCCCAGTTGGAGCTCTTCCTGATAGCGGTCTTGACTTGCCGCTGAAGGAATTTCTTTTTGCAGGACCTTTTGATGAGCGTGCATTTGGTCCGGACATCAGCATGTTGTTGACCTGTGAGGAGCAAAAACTCGGAAACCTCCTGAGCCCACTCGGGCAGGTTTTTGGGATCGAACTCGGGAGTTCGATCTGAGAGTTGCACCTCTCTCCCCACCCTCGTGCCCATCACTCCCCTTGCCCTGCAGCTCAGGCGGCGGCCCTGGGGGAACGCGGTAAACCCTTGGCAATGGACACCAACACGCTCCACGACGCCACGCACAAGAACGAGACCGAGAACATCAAGAACGACGGGTAACACGTAAGGCACAGCAGCGAACATGGTCTTGCTGCACGCGAGTGTGTTGGGTCGTGTATAATTTTATTTTATTTTCAAAAAAAAAAAAAAAAGAGTTTTGAAAGGCACGGAAAAACGGCAGGGGTTTTTAGCAAAAGAAAAGAGGACAAAACAAACACCAGCAGCGCAGACAACCGCACAGCACAGCCAACCAGCACAGCACCGCAGGACAGCACGGCACCGCAGGACACGGCACAGAGCGCAGGACACCACAGGACAACGCATAGCACAGCAAGACACCACGACACACCAGAGCAGCACCACCACACCGCAGAACGCCCAGGGAGACACCACAACGCACAGGGACACGCCACAGCACGAGGCACCAACAACAGCGCAGACCACACGGGCGCCGCACGACAGGCCGCAGGAGGGCAAAGCAAACACAAACAGCACCGCAAAACGACAGCAGAGCACGACAGCACAACACCACACGACAGCACAGCGCCACGGCACATGACACAGGGAAGCAGGGCACCACAGCCAGCACAACAAGGCACCGCAGCGCACAGAGCGGAGAAGACAGGGAACACACAGCGCGAGGAAAAGAGCACCACAGCACGCAGACACCACCACCGGGCCAAAAACAGCACAGCCAACCAACAGCACAACACAGCACAGCACGACGGCCCACAGGAGGGCAAAGCAAGCCCCAACAGCACCGCAACACGGCAGCAGAGCACAACAGCACAGCACCACGCGACAGCACAGCACCACAGAACACAACACAGGAAAGCAGGGCACCACAGCAAACCACACCAACCACAGGGAAGCAGACCACGCGGCCAGACAGGGACACCGACACCGAAACACGCCACCAGCAGACAACCACGGGCCACCAGACCCAGCACCGCACCACGGCACACCACAGGAAACAGCACAACACACAGCAGCGCACCGCAGCACCAGGCGCCAGCAACAGCACGCACCACACGAACAGCACAACGCGAGCGCACCAGCACAGCGAAGCACAGCAGCGCACAGAACGGAGAGCACAGGGAACGCACAGCACAGCACCCCGAGACACACACAGCACAAGGCAGAGCGGCGAACAACAGCACGCACCACCACGCCACGACAAAACACACACAGCACAGAGCACACAGCGCGGAGGAACACCGCAAAACACAGCGCCGCAGAGCACAGGGCCCCAGGGCGACGGGCAGCGCCAGAGGGCACGGCGCAACAAGCAGCGGCACCAAGCGAGCGCAACACAGCACACGAGAGCACAACACCGGGCGACACAACACACAGCAGCGCGGCGCAGCACCGCACCCAGGCACGCACAGCACAACACGGCACACAGCACCGAGCGGCAGGAACGAAAACCGCGCGACACAAGGGGGGGGGGGGGGGGGGCAGCAACCACGCGGGAGCAGCCAACAGCCAGGCGGAAAGCACGAAAGAGGGACAAGCACACGGAGAGCCGAGAAGCGGAAGGCCAACAAAACAAACAACGCAAGCGCCGAGGCCCAGGGCACCCGGGGCCGGAAACCAGAGAAAGCCGGAGACAACGGGGGCGCACGGAGGAAGAAGAAGAGGAAAAAAAAAAAAAACACAAAAGCCACAAGCAGGAGCGACGAAAACCGCCAGACACAAAGGTGGGGGGGGGCGGGGGAGCAACCACCAAAGAGCAGCCAACGGCCAAGCGGGAGACACAAACGAGGCGCGAGCCAGGCAGCGGGAGGCCGAGAAAAACAACCGACGAGGAACGGCAACAGCAGCGAAAGAGAGAGGGGCAACCCCAGCCCGGAGGGGGCCAAGCAAAGCAGAAAGACAAAGCGGCCAAAGGAAAGGGTGAGGCGCACCAGAACGCGCCCGGGAGGCCGGCCCGCCCGACCCGGCCAAGCAAAGCACGCACACCACCGCCGCCAGCGGACCCCAGCCAGGAGTGGCGGGGACCGCCCGCCACCAGCGGCAGCGAAACCCAGCCAGGAGTGGCGGGGAGTAGCACACAGGAACCTCCGCCAGGAGTGGCGAGGAACCCCAACAACACACCACACACCACACACCACCGCCGCCAGCGGACCCCAGCCAGGAGTGGCGGGGACCGCCCACCACCACCGGCAGCGAAACCCAGCCAGGAGTGGCGGGGAGTAGCACACAGGGACCTCCGCCAGGAGTGGCGAGGGACCAACCACACCACACACCAGCCACAACCCCAACAACACACCACCGCCACACACCACACACCGACGCCGCCAGCGGACCCCAGCCAGGAGTGGCGGGGACCGCCCACCACCACCGGCAGCGAAACCCAGCCAGGAGTGGCGGGGAGTAGCACACAGGAACCTCCGCCAGGAGTGGCGAGGGACCAACCACACCACACACCAGCCACAACCCCATCAACACACCACCGCCACACACCACACACCACACACCACCGCCGCAAGCGGACCCCAGCCAGGAGTGGCGGGGACCGCCCACCAACGGCGGCAGCGAAACCCAGCCAGGAGTGGCGGGGAGTAGCACACAGGAACCACCGCCAGGGGTGGCGAGGGACCAACCACACCACACACCAGAACAACCCCACCAACACACCACCGCCACACACCACACACCACACACCACACACCACACACCACACACCACCGCCGCAAGCGGACCCCAGCCAGGAGTGGCGGGGACCGCCCACCACCACGGGCAGCGAAACCCAGCCAGGAGTGGCGGGGAGTAGCACACAGGAACCTCCGCCAGGAGTGGCGAGGGACCAACCACACCACACACCAGCCACAACCCCACCAACACACCACCGCCACACACCACCGCCGCCGGCAGACCCCAGCCAGGAGTGGCGGGGACCGCCCACCACCACCTGCAGCGAAACCGAGCCAGGAGTGGCGGGGAGTAGCACACAGGAACCTCCGCCAGGAGTGGCGAGGGACCAACCACACCACACACCAGCCACAACCCCACCAACACACCACCACCACACACCACACACCACACACCACCGCCGCAAGCAGACCCCAGCCAGGAGTGGCGGGGACCGCCCACCACCAGCGGCAGCGAAACCCAGCCAGGAGTGGCGGGGAGTAGCACACAGGAACATCCGCCACGAGTGGCGAGGGACCAACCACACCACACACCAGCCACAACCCCACCAACACACCACCGCCACACACCACCGCCGCCGGCAGACCCCAGCCAGGAGTGGCGGGGAACCCACCACCACCGGCAGCGAAACCCAGCCAGGAGTGGCGGGGAGTAGCACACAGGAACCTCCGCCAGGAGTGGCGAGGGACCAACCACACCACACACCAGCCACAGAGCAAGCGCCAGCCGAGGAAAGGCAAAGGGAGGAACCCCCAGGCGCCCCCCCCCCCCCCCCCCCAAAAAAAAGGGGTGGGTGGGCGCGCGAAAAGAGCCCACAGCCACCAAACCGCCGCCAACAACACAGAAGGGGGCCAAACCCCCCACCCAGAGGGCACCGAAGACAGGACCCCCAAACAGGTACAGGGGGACCACCCAGCCAAAACCGGCGGCACCAAGCCAGGAACAGCGGCCCAGCGGGAAAAGGAGCACCGAAACAAGCAGACAAAAGAAAAAAAAAAAAAAAAAAGCCAGCAGCCCAGCCCGAAAGAAAGGAGACGGGGGGAGAGACCACAAGGCCCGGGACATGGACACCCAGCAACCGGAAAAAAAAAAAAAAGCGCAAAAATCACAGCCCGACAACCCAGCCAAGAAGGGCGGGGCACAGCCGAGACCCAGGCCCAGCACGCACGCCCACACCGCACACCGAAACCGGAAATGGCGGAGGGCAAGGGAAACGCACACGAAACCACACAGGTCCCGAAAGCAGGCCGACACCAAAGCCCAACCACGAACACCACAAACAGCCGGCAAAAGAGGGACAACACCACAAACCGAGCCCAAACACACCCACCCAAGACCCCAGCCACAACACGCAGGGGTAAACAAAACCCACCACCAAACGCAACCCGGACCCAACCACAAACGCAAGCCAACAGTAGGAAACCCAGTGCCCACAGCCCGGGCACTGAGGCAGCCCGTGCCATGCAGGTGACCCGGCCAAACGAGATCCGGAGCCCGGGGGTAAGGCTGCATCCTAAGGCCAGCGCTGCTTTGGGACTCGACGCGGAGCGTGCGACACCCAAGCGCCTCGGAACCCTAGTACCAAGAACATGCATGCATGCCTTGGGAACGGGATACGCCAGGAAGTCCGGTGAACCCCTAGGGTTCCGCCCAAAGGAGGGGACGTGCGCAAGCACGGGGGCCCACCCTCCCGGCGCGACAAGCACGTCACGCTGGCGGCGATCAGCCCTCCCGGTGTAGCCCGGGGCCGCTTTGTTGGGGGCCAAAAGTCAGGTCTAGCGGGATGTAAGCCGCCTCCTCTCTTCACGCGCGGAGCCTCTTCCTGTTCGTCACAGGGGCGACGCCAGGGGGAACCATGGGGCGCCTCTCCACGACCGAGTGCACCTACCTACCTACCTAGCATTTATGGCAACGGCTGGTTCCCAGTTGCCGTCTATCGCACTTGCTGTGCCAAAGGTAGCAATGGGGTGTCGCGCGACAGGCAGACCTGGAAAAGGGTATTAATTTTGAGCTGTCGATTTCTCGCAGACGGATTTGAAAATCGTGTTGAAATCACCAAATTTGTTGATAATTTTATTTTGTTTCAAGAGAATTCCAACAATTAAATGCAGAACTTTCTGTTTTACTTGTCTGTTTTAGCGCGATAAGCACCTTGTTGCACCCTTGTTGCGCCCCTTGTCGCGCCCTTATCGCGCCCCTTATCGCGCGATAAGGGGCGCGATAACCCCCTTGTCGCGCCCCCTTGTCGCGCGATAAGGGGCGCGATAACCCCCTTGTTGCGCCCCTTGTCGCGACTTACTTTGTTCTTCTTTTCATATTTCTCTTACCCAATTGCCCTTTTCCTTGTCTTAGGGGCTCCTATTTGCCCTACACCATGTCTTTGGAGGACCTTGGGGTGAGCGGCCTCACCATCCAAGAGTGGTTGGATGCCCACAAGAGGGTTGTGGGTACAAGAAGGGTTGCGGGTAACTCACTAGTAGTGCAAGCTGCCAGCATCACAACAGTTGACCAACCTGTCAGTTTTGCTGAGACTGCTAACTTTGCTCTTATTCGGTGTTGTGCCCCCCTTCTGAAGGTAAGGGAAGGGTGCCACTTGAGTGATTTACTTTTTTCCATTCTTCAAACCAACCCCCACTTGGATGGTTTCCTATTTGATTTGTCCCTTGCTGACACAAGCGATCTTAGCAAGGTGCTTGGTGAGCGTGTTGCCAAGGGTGCAGGTACCCGAGTTGCTAATTTCGTTGACCCCATGTATCCTGACGATGAGCCTGAGCAACATGCGCACTTCGCACCGGCCCTCCTGCCATCCTGAAGTGGTTTGTTTTCTGTTGTTATCTGAAGGTACATGGTTTCAGAGATTGCAGTTGGAGCTGGAGGGCGCGCGCGGGCAGGCGGCGCCTGCAGGAAACCCCGGATGCGCAGATGTGCCTGTTCTGAAGTGGATTTGGGGAGTGAACTCCACATTCCTTCGTGAAAAGTGAATTTCTTCACGGTAAATCTTATTTTTAGAGTACGCTTGAATTTTGGAGACCAACAGACGGCAGTTTTGCGATGGGTGATCTGGCTGTGAAATATTGCAATCTGCTGTCCTTCCCCTCTCTCTCCCCACAGCTATCCCTCGACAGTCGACGGAGACAGGGTACATGGGTGCAACGAATATACGCACAATTTCACGAGTGTAATGCGAAAACCGAAACTGTGTCACTCTCTTTGGCAGGGTTTTTGTGTGGCATCCCTTTGTCAGGGCTCTGCCTTTGCAGCAGCAGTGCTTACGCTTTGTTGTGCGTGTGAGGATTATTATCTGTTAAGCGAGTTGGTTGCACATTTAGTTCCCAAAAGGTTCGTGCCTATGAGAAACCAGTTGTTCATAATGAAAGAGTGTTTGAGGTTCGTGATTGCAACCGGGTTTTGCCTGTGTACTCCCTACAGAATAGTTCTGGCTTGCAGTGGAGTGAACCTTTGTGGGGAATGACAACCCCACACCTGTTTACTTCCACCAATTGTGTTTCATGGCCCGTGCATACACAGGATCCGCTTATTGGGCCAGGTGATGAACCCATTGAGGTTTCTCCTTTTAAAGGGTTCAATGTTGATTTGAAGCAGTTGCCGGAGCTGCAACATGTAAAGCTTGAGGGTTGTGTTGGTCCCCGTTTAGCCGCTTTGCAAAATGAGGTGGCACGGTTGGATATCACAAGGGCAGAGACCATTTTTAATGCTCAATTCCCCTCTGCCACTCGCTATGATGACACCCATGAACGTTTTATGTTCTATGGTAGGCATAATTCCATTCCTCAAGATGATTGGGAGGAAGGGTGGGAGGACCTGCCTGAATTGGAAGTTGTGACCATGGAAATTTATAACTCCATGTTGCAAGCCATGACCCTTCCCCTTCAAATTCTGGGTGTTGGTTACATTGGTGCTGTGGCTGGGGACCAACACTGGCATCGCGATTTCCCTAAGAATCTTGTTCCCAATGGTGACAGGGTTTTTGGGGTCTTCATTCCACTCACCTACCCCTTGAACAATAAATGGATTCCAGGTTCATCGGGTGGGTTTCCTATGCCATGGGAGGAGCAAGTGATGGAGGCTGGACTAGGTGATGCATTCATTTTGGATGCTCTACTTGTGCATAGAGGTGGTGGACGTCCACAAGACATCCCTGCCATGGATCCTGTGTCACAAGTGCCCAATGTTCGTTGGGTTGCATTTATGCATGTCGCCACACGTCAGCTTCCAAAGAATGTGACTGATGGTATCCGCCCCCCTTTTTGGGCCTCGAATCCTAAGTTTGGGCAAGGTGACAAGGTGGAAACCTGCACTACCAAGGGCTGTCGGAAAAGGGCAACTGAGGTTTGTTATTCCTGCAAGGAAGTTAGGCTATGCCCGTCCCACAAGATGAGCCTTTGCTCTACCTGTGACATTCCTTCTTCAAGTGTGAGTAGTGCTCTAGTTGTTGAGCCTGTCCAAGCATCTGCTGCTGCTGCCCCTATTGCCGATTCTGTTGCACTGGATTTCCCTGTCCAATGCTTTTTTCCTGTTGGAACCACTACTTTGTCTCTTGCTTGGTCAAGCAAGAAGCCTTGCTTGAGAAAAGATGTGGGCTCCACTGAATGCCCTGGGGTGGAAGCCCTCCATGGAGACTATGAGTTGCCTGCACCTGACCCCACCACCACTGCTTTGATCCGTTGTGATGCTGGCAGCATCCTTGCACTCAGGCATGGTCGGTGGGGGGGGTTTGGTGTACGGGCAGAGGAGAAGGAGAAGGTTCAAGTGTATGGGTGGTACCTCGTGGCACCCGACGCCCACATGGTGGACATGCAGATGCTCCTTCGCGCGGGAGCTGCCACCCCAGCCATCAATCGGAAGACCGGGGCCACCGTGGCAGGCCAGTACTGGTGTACGTGCCATCAGGTGTGCATATGCACATGATTTGTGACTGCTCTAAGGGGCGCACTAAGGGGTTGTCGCGCCCCTTATCGCGCGATAAGGGGCGCACTAAGGGGGGTTATCGCGCCCCCTTATCGCGCGATAAGGGGGCGCGATAAGGGGGGTTATCGCGTCCCCTTATCGCAAGATGGGGATTTGGAGTTGAGCATGACACACAAAGGAGTGGTGTTTCTACGGGGGGGCTCTGCAGCATGGCATGAGGACCAGGAAGAGAAGGACCCAAAGACTCTAGAAGCGTTACGTGTGTTAACCATGGCCCGCACAATGAAGCTAAGTGTGAGGTCCATGCTAAAGGTTCCAAGGGCATGCAGGAGGAGTGACCTAATGAGGGTAAGGGAAATGAATACACCCTACAAGGCTCGACCTAGGGCCATAAGCACAGAGACAGGTCTAAGGAGAGCCTCCGCAGCCAATAAGCTGAGGGAGGTTGTAATATATCAGGTCAATTTGGCCCAAAGGGCCAATGCCTTCAATTGTGTGGGGAACACACTTTTTGTGGTGACCTCGGCAGATGCCACACCACTTTGGAAATCTAGTGCAACAAGGTGTGACACCTCTGTCCACTGTTGGCTAGAAGTGGGAGATGCCGGGGCCCCAAACCTTTGGCCCACATGGTGGGCAATGTGGGGGGGGGATGATGCAGCTTATTTACTGGCCATGGATGCCACTCATGGCCTCAACGAACAAGTTGCTGACTTGGAGGCAAATGAGGATGTGGTTTGGCAAGGCAATGTATTAGGATTTAGCTGCATCATTACAGGGGATGGCAAGAATCTTCTTGCAGGAAATCCATCACGAGTATCCAAGTGTTGGATTTGTGATGATGACCAAAGCCTCCTTTTGTTCACCGGGTGCATGGATGGTGTTAGGTGGGGGGCCTACTTGAGATGCATCCCAGTAAGTAGAAGAGTAGGGGACTATGTTCATGCCACCAGCCGGGTCCTTTGCATTTTGGTCCAAAGACTTAGGAAGGAGCTCCATAGTAGGGGCATCCATCCAGGTGTGCGAGCATTGGATGCTATAGTGAATGATGTTAAGGAAGCTTGCAAAGGCATCCCAGAAAGTGAGCGCATTGCCCCCAGAAGGGCTAAGGAGCACACTTTTGACCTAACCATGGCACTTGCATTTATGGCAAAACCTGTGTGGCATGGTGAGATGATTAACGTGGTGAAGCACTATATGCCCGATGTTGTTAGCCCTGCAGGGCCCTATATTTGGGTGGTGGTGCACACCTTGCTTCGCCAATTTGCAACAATTCACCAATTTTGGCGACAAAAGTCATACTTCAATGAACCCGAGGTCCTTTGTTATTGCAAGGCTGTTGAACAATTTGCAACTGGGTGGGGTGACCTTGGGTGGAAAGTGAGCACATGGGTCCATTGGACATGTGCCCACTCCCCCTTTTTTGCAAAGAAGTATAGAAACTTCTATATTTTCTCTAGTATACCTAGTGAAAAGAAAAATAGCCCTTTTAAAAGGGATTTGCACAATAGTTGCAAAGGTTGGGCATTGCTCAACCCCCGCCTATCAATTTTCTCCATGGGCCATGTTGTAAATATGTCTAACCTTGACTTAGGTCTCTTGGCAAGGAAGATCATGCAAGCAAAAGAGAAGGAGAGGCGTGGCATCCTCTTGGGGAGGAAGTACTTGAAATAAGGGGGCCCATTGTGTTATGTGTCATGCTTGCGAATGTGAAGGGTGTTCGGAGGGACCTTTGGGGGGGTGCACTAAGGGGTGCACTAAGGGGTGCACTAAGGGGGGTTAGTGCGCACTAAGGGGGTGCACTAAGGGTGCAACAAGGGGGGGGTTGTTGCGCAACAAGGGGTGCACTAAGGGTGCACTAAGGGGTGATGTGCAAATTTGAAAATCGGTGTTGTACCCCTAGGAACGAAGAACCCAGGGGTGCTAGGGCACAAACAAGCACTCCATGTGCCTATGAGGTCCCTCCAACCCCCCCCATGGCCTAGTAAGGTAGTTTAGGGGGCTTTGAAAAAAGGGTGCACTAAGGTACCCTTTTCTAGGTGCGCCTGGTGCGTGACACCCCAAAGGCACAGAGCACGGTTACGCATGCAGACCCAACACACATGTGCAGTGGCACCAGGGGATTCTGCCTTCCAGTTTTGGCAGCCCGCCATGAGCACCTGTGCCTTACCATGTGCACACAGAAAAAAAAGGGACTGCCTATCGTTCCCTGCCGTATCCTTAAAACTTACGGTTGCGGCCTTGCGCAACTCATCATCAAAATCAATTTCCTGGGAGGCCGCGTAGAGGGTCTCCCACTTTTCACTGCCCCCTAGTAGCCACCAACTAGATAGTTGGTTGGGGCTGGCGGTGCCACCAAGCGTGCAATGGACGTACGAGGCCTCATGCCTCGATGTACCGTCCACCGCAATAGGCAACCAATGCAGCCGTCGGTCCCCGGGCTGCATGATGGCCGAGGGTGGGGGTGGTCGACACTTGAATAGGTGGGCGATGCGGTCAGGTAGGTAGCAGGCCGCACCATTGATGGCCGTGTCGTCACCCGTATAGGCAGTGAACGCCCGGGACTCCGGCAACGCTAGCTGCCGAAGCATGCCGTACACCTGGTCCCATACCACACCGTACGTCATGCTCCCCACTAGGTACCGGGACTCTGTCCTAGAGAGGTGCAATGACTGGATCCTCCACACGGCCATAATCAACCTCTCCTCCTGGGTGGGCTCGGGCTGGACGGTGGCTACAATTCTTGTTTCGGGGGTAAGCACTATTTGCCCCATGTCGGGCAGGTACTTGACGGTGTAGGGTGCTGCAAGCTCCTTGGTAACAACCTCCTGGAGCTCTTGTAGGCGTCGCCGTCGTGTACGATCCGCTACCAGATGGAATGGCTCCTTGGGCCGTGGCATGGTGTGAGATACAGGACGTGTTGAATGGGCAGGCAGCCATCGCAAAGTTTCTACCATCCCCCTCCCGCAGACAACTCTCTCTACTGTGATTCGCATGCAATTAAAAGAAATTCACATAGATTCGCACGAAATTCGTACGAAATTCGTACGAATTTCGTGTGAATTTCACGTGAATAGAAATGTGTGAATATTCTGAAAATGTGAAATTCGTACGAAATTCGCACGAAATTCGTACGAATTTCGTACGAATTTCGTGCGAATTTCACATGACTGTCACAGAATTTCTGCCAAAGCCTCATCCTTCTGCCCTCGTTGACCCTCACAAAGCAAGCTCAGGATGGTGCTCATGGGCTATCACACACCCAGCCCAGTGGCTGTCATTCCGGCTGTCACTCAGCCAGCAGTGTAACACGTCACGGGGCATAGCATACCCCAAATAAAATACAAACAGTTCCGCAGAAAAAATCGCAATGAATCCATTTTTTTAGGTGGTTTGCCCCAAAATTGAGGGTAGGTGGGTGTTCCAGAAATTGCGTTCTAACTAGGGGTTCCGCACCACGCCCTAGAACGCTGCATCCCATTCATCGTGGTTAGAAAGGACAGGTGCTCCGGAGGGTACCTACGCACCCCCCCCCTCCGGGAGCAGAGCTCCGGCTAGCGGTGCCCTGGGAGCTCTGCTCCGCCACCGCCTCCACAAAGGAGGGGTCCATTGACGCCGACGTGAGGCGGTTGGGGGGGGTACTGCCGGCGCACTTCCTCCATTGCGGCAGTCACCTTGGGGGCGTCGGGGGCCACGCTGTCCACATCGACCTGATGGCCACTGGCCATCATGGCCATCCGCAGGCCGGTGGACACTGCGGACATCTGGCCGGCGCATGCCTCGGCCTGGGCATGCCAGGCCTGTGCGCCGGCCAGGAGGTACCGGACACCGGCAGCACTGGCCCCCCCCCTGTCACCCGGGGGGGCGGGGGCCTCGGCACCCTCAGCCCTCTCCACTGCCTCTGCTGGTTGTGCCGCTGGCTTTGCCTTGCGCAATGTCGCCACGTCGCGCTCAAGAGTCCTCACCTTGGTGGCCAGCCGGTCACGCTCCTTGGTGACGTCCGCCAACCGCGACTCGCAGTCCCGCTTGTCCTCGTGGACCCTGGACAGACGGGCCTCGAGGTCGCGGTTGGCGGCCTCCGCGCTGATGGCGCGTGCCTCCCACGCCCCCGCCCGCTGCTGGTCCACCCACTCCTGCACCACCCCCCTCTGCCCCCGCCCTGTACCCTTCGTGAACGGGGGTTAAGTGGCCGTTTGAATCCGAGATTCGCGGTCGTGAATTTCACGCGAATTTGACCCATTTTTGGTGTTTTTTTGAGAAAACACTACATTTTAGCTTCAATATGAAGCATTAGAGGGGGCAAAAGTCAAGTTTCATTTTCAGTCCCCATGATTCAATGAAGGTCCCATCCCAAACAGACCCATCAGGCCCAAAGGACGCCCAACAAAAATCCGGGAATTCCGTCCCCGGCCCTTTGGGCCTGAATTCGAGGAATTCGTACGAATTTCGTACGAATTTGTAGGAAATTCGTACAAAATTCATGCGAATTTGGCAGATTCGTACGAAATTCGTGCAAATGTCGCGCGCACTTTCTGCGAATTTCACCAGAATCTCCAGATTCGTACGAAATTCGTACGAAATTCGTACGAAGTTCATACAAATTTCGTACGAATTTCCGAAATTTCCAAATTTTAGCAAAAAAAACACCCAAATTCACGTGAAATTCAGGCAAATTCACGCATGCGTGAATTTGGTAAATTCACGTTGCGTTCACGGTGATTGAGCCCAACATTTTCAAGCTACCAACAAGGTTAAACATCAAATTTCAAGACATTTCTAAGCACAACGTTTTGGCGAAGATGGCACAAAAAACGCAAATGATGGCGCCAAGTTACGAGCAAAACAAAGCAAAAATTGGTGAAATTCACGGTACCGTGAATCTCGGATTCAAACGGCCGGTTCACAAAGGGTACACCCCCCACCGGCTCCGCCTGCTCCGCCCGCACTGCCCGCTCCGCCGGGGTGGCCGTACGCGGGGCTTTGGGGGGGGGGGGGGTGGGGCCCGTGTCCCCTTCGGGGCGCCCTTTCCGCTTGCGCGTGGGGGGGGGTTCGTCCTCCTCGACGTCAATGACGTCAACCACCACCCCCATCTTCCGCCGCCTCCCCACATGGACGCGCATGGCAAGCCATGCCACGTCCACCCACTCCGGCCTCCGCTGCTCCCAACCCGTGAGCACATTCAGCCCACAAATCCCAGCCGTCGTCACCCCCCCCGCCTCCCCGATGCGCGCCACCCCCGTCTGCACCCGCCAGTGCCCACTCACAAGCCGGTAGGCAAACATGCCCACCAGCTCCTGCCCCGCAGGCAGGTTGGACCCCCCCCGGAGCACAATGGGGCAGGGGAAGGAGATGCGGAGGGTGCCCTGCACCCCCCGCGACTCCAACTCCATGTCCCACACGGCACTGAGGTGCCGCTGCCGCCCATCGGGCCCGGGCGGCACCTGTTGGGTCCAGGCCGGATCCGGCTGAATGGCGGCCAGGCCTGTGACCCGGTGACCCGGTCCAGGGGGGGGTCGTTGTGGGCGTCGCCCAACTCGTCGCGGGACGGCTGGGGCACCACCACCTCGCGCGCCACATGCCCCCTGGTGGTGCTGGCCTCGCTGCCTCCCGAACGTCGAGAGCGCTGCGACCCCTCACTGCGCACACTGCCGGCCTCGCTTGGTGCCCGTCCACCGCCGGTGCCTGCGGGCTGGTCGCCACCGGGGCCTTCGGCGGGCTCGGCGTGCTCCTCGGGCAATCGGGGCCTGGGCTTGTACTGGCGCTTGGTGTGGTGCCGAATATCCGGCGACCAAGCGGTGAACGGGATTTGCATGCAGATGTGGG
Organism: Eutreptiella sp. 'Long Island Sound 2002'; assembly: GCA_964036045.1. Lineage (NCBI taxonomy): Eukaryota > Euglenozoa > Euglenophyceae > Eutreptiales > Eutreptiaceae > Eutreptiella > Eutreptiella sp. 'Long Island Sound 2002'. Next base: position 73,941,873 of record OZ038386.1, read on the forward strand.
GAGGTGTGCAAGGCACAAATTGAGAAAGGGGGAGTGGACACGAGGCAATGCAAGAGCAAAAGGAGCAAATTGGACGAAATTCACAGAAATTCGTACAAAATTCGTACGAAATTGGTACGAATTTCGTATGAATTTCGTGCGAATTTCACATCTCGAGAAAATTCACACAAATTTATTCACGTGAAATTCGTACGAAATTCGTACGAAATTCGTACGAATTTCGTACGAATTTCGTCCAATTTGCCAATACACAAAGCAAACACACAAGCAAGCACACCTTGCAGTCACATGCGCAGGTGATGCTCCATGCCCCGGTCCTCGCGCACTTGGGCGACCGCCACGCTGGGACCGTGTTCACCAGGTGCCACAGCGTGGTCGGCCGACCCGGGGGGGCAATGCCGGACAAGGCGAAGTGGATCTCCGACTCCGCGTCGACATCGCCCCCCTTGGCGACCCCCAGCTGGTGCACGGTGCCCACGAAGAACAGCATGCACTGGGGGCCGACCTCGATGACGGCGAGGTCGGAGGCCGGGGCCGACCGGGAGATGAAGGTGGGGTGGAAGGGGCAGGTTGGGGGGCCTGCCGGGAGCGTCTGGGGGGGGTCGGCGAAGAGGGCCTAGGCAGCCTCCCCCTCCCACAACCCCACCCTCCCAACCGCCCCCCTCCCCACCCACAACACCTGGTCCACGCTGGGGAGGTCCCAGCTGGACAAATCCCCAGCAACGTCCAGGGCCTCCTTGGGGGGGATGGCGTCCAAGTGTGTGGTGTTGGCCTGGTGGTGTTTGTGTCGGGGGTCGGGGGTCCACAAGTTAAAAAGAGCCCCCTGCAGCCCATCCTTGGAGTCGGGGAGGGCAGGCAATCCATGATGGCGGCTGGTGGCCACCATCAGCAGCATGTCCCCCCGATGCAGCTCAACGGTGTCCCAGCGCGCCTCCCCCGCCTCCCCCAGGGCCGTCCCCGCCTGCACCGCCACTTGGTAGTCCTCTGACAAGCAGAGGAAGCTACTCAGGTGGCAGTCCCCCACCTCCCTGTCGCTTGGGGGGGAGGACGTCGGGGTGGGTGGCCACGCCGGTGTGGGGGAGCTGCGGCCCACTCCCCACACTGGCCACAATGACGCTGTCCGGCGTCTTTGGGTGGAGGTCCCCAACCCCAGGGACACTTTCGGTGAGGTGGGGGTTGAACTTCTTGAAGAGAGGCCCCCCCACCCCCGACCCCAAGGTGCTCTTGCTTTGCCACCGGCGGGGGAGCGCAGGATCCTTGGCCTGCTCCTCACTCCGCGCGGCGTTGAAAAGGAGCTCAAAATTCTTTGCGACGACTTTTTCGTCGCCGCTGCCCCACGCCTTCATCACCTTGTTCCACCCCACCTCACAATCCCGTGCCTCCACAAGCCCCCGAAGCACAATGTAGCCGTTCCCATCAACAAAGTTGAGGGGCGGCTGAGAGGGGCCAACCCTGTCGGGGGCGGGGTCAGGGCTGCCCGTCACCCCATGAGGGGGGTCGGGAAGGGGTTCGGTGCGGAGGGGGGGTTCACTCAAAATGAAGGGGGGGGCGCATGAGGCACCACGGTACCATTGCAAAGAAGTTGTGCTATAGAAGGTGGGGTGGGTGACGTCGGGGACGTGCATCTGGGGGGGGATGGTGGGATGGAAAGGGGCGACGCCCAAATCATCCCACCACCGGGGGTTGGCAAGATGCCAAGAAAAGGGGAAAAAAGAGTGGTCTGCTGGTGCACCTGCAGCAAGATCCTGCAGGCACACCATATCGCAGTGGGGGGGGTGTGTGGACGAGGTTAGTGGTGGGGTACACCTGGACGTGGGCGTCCTTAGGCTTCCCCACAGGGTTATTCCTCATCGAGTTGAGGAGCTGGTCAACACTGGAGGGGAGAGGGGTTAGATGGAGAAATTTGAGGGTGGGGAGTTGGTGGCGCAGTTCCCTCCACAGGGTTGTGGCCCATCCCCTCCCCCCGAGGTAGCTGTTGCGGGTGGGGCTGCGCATGTCGATGTGGATGACATCGGGGGAGGGGTCGAGGGAGGCTGCCCAGCCCACGATGTCATCCACCCCCAGTGCCTCCGACCAGTACGTTGCCTCCTCCAATTGATGGTGGGCAACGGGGAGGGCTTGGTAGTGGGCGAGGGTGTCGGCTGAGGGGTCGGGGCGCGAGGCGAGGCTTGCGAGTTGAGACATAGTCTGCTGCGACATTGTTAAAAGAGAAGAACGCGAGGGCTTTGAGAGCTGTAACAAAGCGAAAGAGTGGAAAGGAGGGTAAATTGGTACGAAATTCGTACGAAATTCGTGCGAATTCGTACGAAATTCGTGCGAATTTCACATTCTCGTGAACCTGTGGATCTAGCGTGAATTTCTGCGTGAATTTAGGTGCGTGAATTTCACATTCACGCGAATCTCACCAAATGTGTTAAACCATGCGGGGACTTTAAACCTCTAAATTGCACCTATTTGTTGCATCTTACTTTGGGCGAAGGTAGCATGACAAAAGCACACGATAGCACCAAGTTACGAGCAAAACACAACAAAATTGGGTGAAATTCACGGTACCGTGAATCTCGAATTCAAACGGCCCGTTCACGAAGGGTACACACGAGCCACCACGAACCACCAAAGACCACCGTCAACCAGCACGAACCACCACGAACCACCACGAACCACCATGAACCACCACGAACCACCAGAGACCAACACGAGCCACCACGAACCACCACGAACCACCGCGAACCACCATGAACCACCACGAACCACCACGCACCAACCACCACGAACCACCAGGAACAAACACGAACCACCACGAACCACCACGAACAACCATAGACCACCACGAACCACCACGAACCACCACTAACCACCACGAACCACCACGAACCACCACGAACCACCACGAACCACCATGAACCACCATGAACCACCACGAACCAACACAAACCACTAGAGACCACCATGAACCACCACGAACCACCACTAACCACCACGAACCACCATGAACCACCACAAACCACCACGAACCACCACAAACCACCATGAACCACCACGAACTAACCCGAACCACCACAGACCACCACGAACCACCATGAACCACCACGAACTAACCCGAACCACCACAGACCACCACGAACCACCACAAACCACCACGAACCACCACGAACCACCACGAACCACCACGAACCACCACAAACCACCACGAACCACCACGAACCACCATGAACCACCACGAACCACCACGAACCACCACGAACCACCACGAACCACCACGAACCACCACGAACAACCACGAACCACCACGAACCAACACGAACCACCAGAGACCACCACCAACCACCACGAACTACCACGAACCACCACGAACCACCATGAACCACCACGAACCACCACGAACCACCACGAACCACCACGAACCACCACGAACCACGATGAACCACCACGAACCACCATGAACCACCACGAACCACCACGAACCACCACGAACCACCATGAACCACCATGAACCACCACGAACCACCACGAACCACCAGAGACCACCACGAACCACCACGAACCACCACTAACCACCACGAACCACCACGAACCACCACGAACCACCACAAACCACCACGAACCACCACAAACCACCATGAACCACCACGAACCAACCCGAACCCCCAAGAACCACCACGAAACACCACGAACCACCACGAACCACCACGAAGCACCACGAACCACCATGAACCACCACGAACCACCACGAACCACCACCAACCACCACCAACCACCACGAACCACCACGAACAACCACGAACCACCACGAACCAACACGAACCACCAGAGACCACCACGAACTACCCGGAACCACTACGAACCACCACGAACCACCACGAACCACCACGAACCACCACTAACCACCATGAACCACCACGAACCACCACAAACCACCACGAACCACCACGAACCACCAATGACCACCATGAACCACCACGAACCACCACGAACCACCATGAACCACCGCGAACCACCATGAACCACCACGAACCACCACGCACCAACCACCACGAACCACCAGGAACAACCACGAACCACCACGAACCCCCACGAACCACCACGAACCACCACGAACCACCACGAACCCCCACGAACCACCACGAACCACCATGAACCAACAAAAACCACCACGAACCACCACGAACCACTACAAACCACCACGAACCACCACGAACCAACACGAACCACCAGAGACCACCACGAGCCACCACGAACCACCACGAACCACCACTAACCACCACGAACCACCACGAACCACCGCGAAACACCACAAACCAACACGAACCACCAGAGACCACCACGAACCACCACGAACCACCACGAACCACCACAAACCAACACGAACCACCAGAGATCACCACTAACCACCACTAACCACCATGAACCACCACGAACCACCACGAACCACCACAAACCACCACGAACCACCAGAGACCACCACAAACCACCACAAACCACCACGAACCACAAACCACCATGAACCACCACGAACCACCACGAACCACCACAAACCACCACGAACCACCAGAGACCACCACGAACCACCACAAACCACCACGAACCACCACAAACCACCATGAACCACCAGGGACTAACCTCAACCCCCACGAACCGCCACGAAACACCACGAACCACCACGAACCACCACGAACCACCACGAACCACCATGAACCACCACGAACCACCACGAACCACCACGAACCACCACGAACCACCACGATCCCCACGAACAACCACGAACCACCACGAACCAACCCGAACCCCTACGAACCACCACGAACCACCACGAACCACCACGAACCACCACGAACCACCATGAACCACCACGAACCAACCCGAACCCCCAAGAACCACCACGAAACACCACGAACCACCACGAACCACCACGAACCACCACGAACCACCATGAACCACCACGAACACCCACGAACCACCACGAACCACCACGAACGACCACGAACCACCATGAACCACCATGAACCACCACGAACCACCACGAACCACCAGAGACCACCACGAACCACCACGAACCACCACTAACCACCACGAACCACCACTAACCACCACGAACCACCACGAACCACCACGAACCACCACAAACCACCATGAACCACCACGAACCACCACGAACCCCCACGAACCACCACTAACCACCATGAACCACCACGAACCACCACAAACCACCACGAACCACCACAAACCACCACAAACCACCATGAACAAACACGAACCACCACGAACCCCCACGAACCACCACAAACCACCACGAACCACCACGAACCACCAGGAACCACCACGAACCACCACGAACCCCCACGAACCACCACGAACCACCATGAACCAACAAAAACCACCACGAACCACCACGAACCACCACGAACCACCACGAACCACCAGAGACCACCACCAACCACCACGAACCACCACGAAGCACCACGAACAATCACGAACCACCACGAACCAACACGAACCACCAGAGACCACCAGGAACCACCACGAACCACCACGAACCACCACGAACCACCACGAACCACCACTAACCACCACGAACCACCACTAACCACCATGAACCAACACGAACCACCACGAACCACCACAAACCACCACGAACCACCAGAGACCACCACGAACCACCACGAACCACCACGAACCACCACAAACCACCATGAACCACCACGAACTAACCCCAACCCCCACGAACCACCACGAAACACCACGAACCACCACGAACCACCACGAACCACCACGAACCACCATGAACCATGACGAACCACCACGAACCACCACGAACCACCACGAACCACCACGAACCACCACGAACAACCACGAACCACCACGAACCAACACGAAGCACCAGAGACCACCACGAACCACCACGAACCACCACGAACCACCACGAACCACCATGAACCACCACGAACCAACCCGAACCACCACGAAACACCACGAACCACCACGAACCACCACGAACCACCACGAACCACCATGAACCACCACGAACCACCACGAACCATCACGAACCACCACGAACCACCACGAACCACCATGAACCACCATGAACCACCACGAACCACCACAAACCACCAGAGACCACCACGAACCACCACGAACCACCACTAACCACCACGAACCACCACGAACCACCACGAACCACCACAAACCACCATGAACAACCACGAACCACCAAGAACCCCCACTAACCACCACGAACCACCACGAACCACCACGAACCACCACGAACCACCACGAACCACCACGAACCACCATGAACCAACAAAAACCACCACGAACCACCACGAACCACCACGAACCACCACGAACCACCAGAGACCACCACCAACCACCACGAACCACCACGAACCACCACGAACAACCACGAACCACCACGAACCAACACGAACCACCAGAGACCACCACGAACCACCACGAACCACCACGAACCACCACGAACCACCACGAACCACCACGAACCACCACTGACCACCATGAACCACCACGAACCACCACGAACCACCACGAACCACCACGAACCACCAGAGACCACCACGAACCACCACAAACCACCACAAACCACCACGAACCACCACGAACCACCACGAACCACTAGAGACCACCACCAACCACCACCAACCACCACGAACCACCACGAACCACCACGAACCACCACAAACCACCACGAACCACCACGAACCACCACGAACCACCACTAACCACCATGAACCACCACGAACTACCACGAACCACCATGCACTCACGGTGCTTGTCACCGTTGGTTTACCTCCCTCTTTTCCCCTCTCAGGCAGTGTGTTTTTACTGTCTGTTTTTTGTACCATGAACCTTTTCACCCCAAGCAAGTCGGCCAGCCCCCCGAAGGATTCGGACAATCGCGGCGTGGAGCCGTCGGTTGGACCCTCCCCTTCTTCGCAGACGAATCCGGACCTGGAGGCCTTGGTCCGGCAACAGGCAGCACAATTGGAGGGCCTTCGCAGGAGGCTCGAGAAGGCGGAGCTGGCCTCACCCAAGACCCCACGGCTCACGACGGAGGCCTTGGCGGAGTTCCGTGGCCGTGAGCGCCTGGCCGGGTGGATGAAGCAAACCGCGGAGTCCCTGGAGCAGTACGTGCAGCATGTGCCTAGAGCGGACATGGAGGGCACCGAGGACCTGACTCCCGGGGAGGTTCCGGCGAACCGTGTCTGGGACACCCTCGAACCCCAAGGGGGGTTGAGATGCACCGGACGTCCCGAACTCCCCCTTTTATGAGATGCCGAGAGCGCGAGAGAGAGAGGGACACAATGGGGGGAGGTCCAGAGCGCAAAAGTTACAGAACGTAGGGGAGAGACCTGTGGGTACGCCATGTTATTGTGCAACGTGTCAAGGGAGGCAGAGTGGTGTAGTGGTTACCATCGTTGGCAGCCGTCGCATAGATCGCTAGTTCGAGCCCGGCTTGTAGCAGTGCTTCCTCCCACCGGCCCCGCCCGACTGGGGACTGCGACCCCTCCCGCTTTTGATTCTTTTCACCACTCCCTGACGGGCAGCTACAGAACGCAGGTATTTGACCACATAGGCGAAGAGCAAAAAGGAACCCGGCCACCTGCAGCAGTGCGCCCCACCACTGCCCCCGCCCAACGGGAGGTTGCCACCCCACCCGTTGCTTGCCATTGCCCGAGCCGCCGCTCGGGCGGCTCGGGCAGCGGGAATCGAACCAGGGGCCAGCGACGCTGGCGTCCAGGGTGCTTCCACTGAGGCACGCGGCGCTGCAACCGTTCAAGGATGCGTGAGGGACTGGAGGAGGGATGCCCAGCCTTACCCAACCTTCCCACACCGCGCTTCGCTTGGGCGCCATCCATAAGAAACCAAGTGTGCCTAACCGGATGTATGTGGAGTGGACACGTCGTAGTAGTATGTGGGCAAAAGCCATTGGCTTGGGCCTCAGCACCTTGCGTGGTTGCGACCACTATGAACTGGTTTGTGCTGAGCCGAATCCTGTGAGCGGGGGTACCCAGTTAGCCAAGTATCCGTCTCTATGCCAGCCACCACGAACCACGCAAAAGCTCACAAGATCCCCGCATCAGCAAGTCTACAACCAACCCCACAGCTCGAGTGCACCGGGGTGCAAGCCGCCGGCTGCAAGCTCCCATCTATCGGCTGTTCGAAAACCAGTTGCCTGGGGGATTGCCTAGCTGATGGGCCAACCTGACACTTGGACACCGGGGTGGGGGGGAGTTGGTTTGACAAGGGGTCAGCCGCTGGCCGAGAGAAGTGGGGGAAGGAAGGTTGGATGGTAGGCACCAAACTGGCTGTGTCATCTGCCAAGGAAATGAGCCAAACCATGACACCGACAGGACACTGTTCCAAGATAGGTTGTTCTCTTTTGTGAATCACTATCCATATTCCTTTGTCTACGACGTAGATGACGAAATGGGCGCTTCTAGGGGTCGGGAAAAACACCCTTGTTTTTACAGCGCTTCTGGGAGTTTTTGAGGTAGCCCGACGCACTCGCGCATGAGTTTTTATGCGGTTCAGCCACTTTCAAGGAGAAAAGCACTTTGCATGTTGCCTCCCGCTTTGCTTCCACCGTTCTTAGCGTCGTATGGGGTTCGTTTGTTGGCCGCGTTTTCTACGTTCCGCTTCTGTGCTTCCGGTGGTGCTTCTGGAAGCGGTTCCCTCGTTTTCCGCGTTATCCGCGTTATCCGCGTTCCGGTTTTCTGCTTCTGGTCGTGCTTCTGGAAGCGTGTTCCGCGTTATCCGCGTTATCCGCGTTCCGGTTTTCTGCTTCTGGTCGTGCTTCTGGAAGCGTTTTCCGCGTTCTCCGCGTTATCTGCGTTCCGGAGCGTTACGGAGTGTTATTGTCGTTGTGCGCGTTCTCCTAGCTTACGGGGATAACGTACGGAGCGGAGGCGGGAGCGGAGGCCCAAAAATGGCGCTTCTGTAGACAAAGGAATATCACTTGATGGTATTGTGGGTGCCAAAGGGGAACATACAATTGTCCAATCCGTGTATTGAAACTTGCCTAAATCAAGGATTGAACCTGGTACCCCGGGCCTCAAAAACAGGTGCAAAAACCAACTCAACGATCTCAAGATCTCACCGTGCTGAAGTACATGTCATTATGAATTATGAATCATGATGAACATCAACGTGTATGTTATCACTTATGAAATATGACATATCACCTGGACGGTCCACACACCATTGGTAACAAATACCATTACCATTTTCTTCATCCTCTGCAGAGCAGTGAAATGACTCTGCACCCCCTACCGTCTCAGGGATAAGTGAAACTTCGCAGCCCGTGCCATCTTGGGGAGAAGTGAAATGGCTATGAGTCCCCTGCCATCTAGAGGAAGAGTGAAATAGCTGTGTAACCCCTGTCTAGAGGAAAAGTCTGTCTAAAGGAAAACAGCTGTGTATTGGCCCAAGATGCCATGCCTGGTGACTGCAGAAGCTGGTTAAGTGCCAATGCCCTGCATTGACAGTGTGACGAAGCCCCAACACTCATGTCGAACCGCGGTGAAGTGAGGATACCGTTGTGGACCTGACAAGAAAACCCTGGAGATGTAGTTTTGGTGTCCCATGTCGTTGCAGTGATGTGCCAATTGTTTCCACCAGTCATTCGCTGTTTCAACAAGTCATTTGGAACACCAAGCTGTCGTGCAATGTCGCGTTTGAAAAGCAGCAGACACGGCATCTGCAGACAATCTGCTTTGTCTGTGGCAGTGGTCTGTCCGATGGGTCTAAATACCTGGCTGAACACTTTGAAGCAACTTTGAAGCTGTTTTGTAGGTAGTGTTGCATTTCACACGTCTTGGGTGTATGGGTTGCGATTGCCGGCGAACCGTGTCCACTGTTCGGCTGAAATCTTTGTTTTGCCGCGCGTTTTCGCATATGTACAAAAGACTGTCACGTCACAGCAACTCACACAGGTGCAGACCCTTCAATGTTATGGATGACCCAGATTCATGGGACAATTTATTGGTCGCACACTTGATAACAGCCTCTGGTTTCGCACCCGTTACCACCTGATACACTTTTTGTGACCTTTGGGGGAGGATAGAAAAGCAGGACACTGACCATGCAATCAGGGACTCCTATGCTGCCTTGCGTAAGCACATGTCCTAGGACGCCAACTACCCGTCCCCCCCCAGGGGCCTCCTGCCAACAGTTAGTTGTCAAAGGTACCAGCCCAAGCAGCTGATGGGCGCCGAAGGCACCCAATTGTACACAAGCACTACCGTCAGCGCTTGAGTTTGGGGGAGCACCTGACGCGGCGTGCGCGTGGCGCGGAGATTTAGCAGTCTGGCCTGACCTGATTGTCTGTGACACAGAATGGATAGGAGCATGGACCCTGACTCCCGAAGAATGAAAGAGGAGAACCCACTTGAGTGCTGTGCATGCTATGTGTTGAAGGGACATTACCTAAACTGACCATATGTTAGACTGCCGATCAAATGTACTGTATTTACCTCTGATATATGGCTATGGGAGCGTGCCTGCTGCTGTGTATGTCGAACTCAGGGCCAACAGGGGGACAGGTGTTCATGCAGTGCGCATGCAGTGCAAAGCTTTGTTTGTAGGTAACTATGCAAACCGTGGTTTTGGCCCTTTCCGACAAGGTACTCGGTCCTTTAGGGTGTAAAATGAGTTCAATTCATTTGATGACACAATTCATTGGAATTTGTGTGACAAGGGGTACAGAAAGGATGTTGAGTCACAGTTGAGAGGTTTGGTCCATGCAGTGTTGCAACAGCTGCTTTGAATCCTCCCTGCTTTGGGCACCCCGGGATCTCAGGGGTTCTGTAGCCACTTTGATCCTCACTGAGTTTTGTATCCGATGGTAAACTAGGTATTCGCCCTATGGACCTTGACCGCGACCACGGTGCAAGCCAGATACACAAGTGTTTTTGGTATGTCTTGGCAATGTTTTTGCACTGCATGCACACTGCGCGCACACAGTGAAATTTCAATGGAACGGAAACGCACCAAAAAACCTGAACCATCTTTGTACCACAGGGCGAAGCAGCAAAAGGAAAGTTTAAACTATTACCTGACATCCAACCTTGTACTACAATGCACCTATGAACAATGAAATTAGCCATTCAAAAGACAACTATAAAGTGGCATACAAGATACACACAGTGGCAAGTGCCACACTCAGATATATCACCTGGACAATGTGCACACAAAGTGGCAGAAAACACCATCATCATTCTCTCATTCCTCTGTGGAGGCCTTTTCCTATGCCCACCTGGACTCAGGCACACGCATGTGTGCAGCCTTCTCTCAGGTACTGTTTGTTTGCCTGTCAACAATGTGCACACCTGCCTCGCTTGTCAGCTAGCATGCGTCTTGTGCACTGCTTCGTTCTAGGCTTTGCTGATGGAAAACATTTTCACCTTAGGTGCATGGGCGCATGGGCCTTTGCAGTGGGGCTTCTCATTTTGTGTTACGCATGCGGCACTGTTGCAGACGTGGGCTTTGTAGTCATCTCGAGCGATGCCCACAGCGGCCTTGAGAGAGCTATCAAGGAGACGTGGGGTCTTCACACCACAGGAGTGTGCTTTGTGCGTGATGCAGGGCTGCTTGGTGCGGCGAAACGGCTGCAACCGTTGTGTTTCCCAAACACCACCGTACCCGACTGGGTGGTGTTCACGGCGATCGACACTTACGTGTACGTCAAGCGGCTCCTCAAGGTTGTGCATGACTGCTGCCCATCCCGACGTTCCTTTTGGTCTAGCTTCACCGCGTAGCCCTTGAGCGACCATCCAAACCATCAGCCCTCTACACACCTCTACAACCCACAACCTTTCCAGCAAACCACAACCATTGTGAATCTCAACAACTCTTGATCGCCGTCACTCAAATTTTGGTCCACCACAGATGCTTCAACGTTCTTTGGTCTAAATTGGCTGAGAAAGGCGCTCTATGGGCAATTCCAAATTGCCCCCCCCCCCCCTTGGAAAGGAGGTGTGTGTGTGTGAGAAGGGGCCTTTTTTGGCAGCCTGCCCGAAGAGCCCCTGCCAAAGGGGGGAGTTTGGAAAAGGGGCTCCCTGCCCCCCCCCACCCCATACCCCCACCCCGACATTTATTTTCCCCCCCAACCTTGTTGAGGATCAACACGGGATATTTGGTGGATGGGGCGCGTCCGGGGACATGGGGCAGAAAATTTCTTTGCTCTTTTGTGCAATACTGTGTCGCCTCTTTCTTTATGCTCTTTTGGTACCAGCCGTACTGTCCGCGAACTTGAAAATTTTTGGTGCACATTTGAGCTCATAGTCGACACATGCGCACTGTGGCCCAAACCCCAGTCTCCTCACTCCCTCTCCGACATCCTCCTCTTCAGGTACTTGCGGGCATGAACGCCATGCAGCCTCGTGCCTACGGTCGCTTAAAGCTGAGCCGGGTGTTCCACCACCGTACTGAAACGTCACCACGCCCAGTAGTGTGTCTGAAGGATGGCATTTTGATGTCTGCACAGCTCCTCCGGACCCACCGGGCTCTCAGAAAGCTGCAGCCCTTCACTATGGATGACCTCAGGCTCAGTTGCCGACTGCCGCTGCAGGAAATGCCGGGGTTTGGCCACACACTGCCCACATGCGGTGACCCAGGGGATTTGCTGGAGAGAGGTGTACAGTGGGTTGGGGATGCCCTGACAGTGCACCACGTATCGCCCCAGCAGATGTATATGCTCTTTGGCAAGGAGCCCCCGCAGTTGTGTATGTGCCTTTGTGCCGGCTGTCGCATCATCCCCTGAATCGACTGAGGCCACATTGTGTTCCATGTGTGTGTGATACCTTGAAGTTGGATTTTCGCTTTAGGTGAGCAAGGTGGTCACGGGCCCCCCAAAAGTGGGGGGGGGTGGGGTCTTGGAAAAGAGCTCCCATGACAGGGGCCATTATCTCCATTGGCACCAAGGGCACTAGAAGGAAATTTTTGTCCACAATGGTCTACGTTAAAAAGGGTGATGCATGCATGTCCACCTCAGGTTGCTAGAATGATACAATGTATGGTTCCCACTCGGGTATTACGAAGTAGCCTCAGTGCTCGGGTTAGGGTTAGGGTCACCGAGCTGGTGGAACCAGTCTTGGTTTTATAACCCTTTTTAGTGTCTACGGTGGACCTACCAGGTTTAGCAGCAGCAAGCAAGCAAGCAAGCAAGCAAGCAGCAGCACGCGCGAAATGGGTAAAAATCAGAACTCCGTCGTGGTGTTTCAGATTCGGGTGAAATTTTGGTGGATGATACCTATGGGTGTGAAGTACAATCACACAAAGTTTGAGCAAGAAACTCGACGGTGGCGGCCGGGAACGGGATTTGCAAGTGGCGGACCTCAGTTTCAAAAACTGCAGTTTAGGGCCAAAAACAGCCATTTTTGGGCCAAAAAAGCCCTGTGTCAACGAGCTCTTTGTGGCCCTCTGACTCCATGATATGTCCAGGAAAAGGCCCAAAAAGGCCCCCAGAAGCTCCAAATTTTGTGCAGATTGGCTGCCGACAGCTGCAAACCAAGAAGAGGCCATATCTTTGGCTACATGGCTCAAAATGCGATTACGAGGGCACCTACTCCACCCACAACCCCCCACTATTTGTGGTTTCCATCCCTCAGAATTGCCCAAACGGACGCCTAGACCCCCATACCTAGGCCCACTAGGCTGCGGCAAGCTGCAAGCTCAAGCCCAACAGGTGGGTGCCCAAATGGGTCAACAGGGTCCAGTAGGGGCAAGAAGATGACTTTTCTCAAAAATGATCCCAGACCATGTGCGACGCTAAAACAAGTGTTTTTGGACCGATCTGAGCTTGTGGTGGCCCATTTTGGTCCTCCGAAAATCCCAAAATGCCTTGAAAATGGGCTGTTTTGGGACCAAACATGGGTCAAAAATGGGTCAAAAACGCATTTTTCCAAACCTTATCCTAGACCACTTGGGGTGCACAAACGGGCAGAATGAGCCCATGTTGAGCCCATTTTGGGGGCACTTTGGCCCCTCAGAAGTCTAAAAAGCCTTGAAAGTGGGCATGGTGGTGATGGGGTTCACTTGCTCGCTGATTCCACTTTGTCAAGAGCCATCAATGTGTGAATCCGTATTGATGTCCCTCACCAGCCATAGCTGATGTTCCCTCCCCCACCAGCTCGGTCCCAATATTCAGTCTTGATTAGGTTTACCAAGTTGGTGGAACTAGTCTTGGTTTTATATCCCTTTTTAGGGTCTTGGGTGGACCTACTGGGTTTAGCAAGCAAGCAGTGAGCAGCGGCAGCAACAAGCAACAACAGCAGCACTAAGCATGTGCGGAATGGGCAAAAATCACAACTCCGTCGTGGTGTTTGGGATTCGGCTGAAATTTTGGTATGATACCTATGGTTGTGAAGAACAATAGCACAAATTACGAGCCAGAAACTCAACAATGGCGGCGGGAACGGGTTCGCGAGTGGCCAACCCAGGTTTCAAAAACTGCTATTTAGGGCCAACAACAGCCGGTTTTTTCTTCTCCCCGAAACCACACTAGAACCTGTTCAAAACGGCCAAACGAAGGGAAATGGTGGCTACACTACGCATGCAGCTTGACTTGCCCGTGTCAAAGAGCACTCTAGCCCTTTAACTCCACGATATGTCCGAGAAATGCCCCCCAAATGGCCCCCCAAACCGCAAGAATTTGTGCACATTGGCCGTTGTTAGCTTCAAACCAAGAACAGGCCATATCTTGGGCTACGTGGCTCAAAACGCGCTTTTGAGGGCACCCAGTCCACCCGCAACCACCCACTTCTTGTGGTTTCTATCACCCACAATTGCCCAAACGGACGCCTAGACCCCCGTACCTAGGCGCATTGGGCTATGGCAAGCTGCAAGAACAAGCCAAAAGAGGGGTCCACTGGGTGCAAAAAAAAAATGAGTTTTTTCAAAAACTGATCCTAGACCACATGGGATGCCAAAAAAACAAGTGTTTTTGGCACATTTTGAGCGTGTGGTGGCCTGTTTTGGCCATCCGAAAATGCCAAAATGCCCAGAAAATGAGCTGTTTTGGGACGAACAATGGGTCAAACATGGGTCAAAAATGCGGTTTTCCGAAAATGATCCCGGAGCACTTGGAGAACCCTAACCCAAACAAGTGAAATGCGCCCATTTTGAGCCGATTGTAAGCCATTTTGGCCCCTCCAACGTCACAAAATGCCTTGAAAATGGGCTGTTTTGGGTCCGAAAGTGGGTCAAAAATGGGTCAAAAATGTGTCTTTCCAAAAATACTCTGGGACCACTTGGGGTGCACAAGCAAGTGCAAATGAGCCTATTTGGAGCCCATTTTGAGCAGCTTTGGCCCCTCTCAAGTCCGCAAGAGCCTTCAAAAGGGACCACAAGTGGCTCAAAAAATGGGTCAACAGAAATCCAAAAAGTTCATTTTTTCCACGCTAGGGTCAGGCCAGAAGTAGTGTTTTGTGGGTTACACAAATGCTTTCGCCTCTTTTGCATGGCACAATGTGGTAGTAGGGGTTGCATGTCTCTTGTTGTCCCCATTTTTGTTGATCAATATTTTGGCATTTGGCTTTTGCTTTACTGTGATCCTATTAATTACCACCAATGTTTGTCACTCTCCAAATCTTTAGTATCCATAGTATTTGGTGTGCCTTTCCACTTCACTGCAACTCTGAACTCCAAAGTCTCAAACTTCTAATGATTGTGCATTTCGCTACCATGCAGGTAAAACCGCACACAAACTATACGGCATGCACAAATTTCTTGCGCTTTCGGCTATTGCATGTGTGCCCCACTTCCTCAGCACCTCGGTCCCAATATTCAGTCTTGATTAGGTTTGACCTACGTGTACTCTCACTGTCAGTAAGTGCCCCCCCTCCCTTCCAATCCCCTGCACCCTCCCCATTCTGCCCCTTGGGACCCCCCCCCGGGGGGTTATGGCACCCTACAAAGGAATTTGCGGCTGGTACAAACCGGTTGGAGGGCCCATGGCGGCAGATAGAGGCGGTTGGCAGGGCTGACCCCAAGGAGTAAAGCTGGGGGGACCGCCCTCCGTTGCGTGTGCGGCGGGGACGAAGGGTGGGTCGTGTGTACCTGGTCTTGCATTGGCCGCCCATGCAGCGGAGTCATTCTGGGCTGTTCGCTGCATGCGTATCAGGCGTACCCGGGGGGGGGGGGGCAATTCCGTGGGGAAAATTCTGTATTTCAACTCGGTGCGGAATTTTCCCCTCATTTTTCGAAGGGAGGTGCGGAATTTTCCCCATGCGGAATTTTGCCTGTGTAAGCCACCGTAGGACCCGTTTGGGTTTTTTTCTTGGCGTGATCATGCTGAATAAGGGGGCTAATGTGTGCTGGTGTCTCATCAGCAGCAAGGCGCAAGCTTGTGGGTATGCTCTGCAATATTTCCCGCCACTCGTTGTGTGCCAAAATGCCAAGGATTGTCAATGGACGCCGATCCGTGGTGCCTGAACGAAAAGACAAGCCACCCGTTGCCGTTCGTTGTCAATCCGGTCGTTGTTGGCTCAGCAGGTTTTCTTTTGGATTCCTCATGCGCCATATGTTTGCGTTGCGTTGCGTTGCGTTGCGTTTGCGTATGTTTGTGTTTGCAATGCACTCAAGATTTGGGAGGTGCGGAATTTTCCCCTTGATTTTTTGGGACAGGTGCGGAATATTCCCCGTGCGAAATTTTCCCCTGCGGAAAAAACCCCGTACAGAATCCCCCCCCCCCCCCCGGTATGTAGTGGCGGGCACCCGGGGCACCTAGCGCCATCCATTCGCCGTTCAGCAACGGCCAGCGAC
Source organism: Eutreptiella sp. 'Long Island Sound 2002' (assembly GCA_964036045.1). Taxonomy (NCBI): domain Eukaryota; phylum Euglenozoa; class Euglenophyceae; order Eutreptiales; family Eutreptiaceae; genus Eutreptiella; species Eutreptiella sp. 'Long Island Sound 2002'. Next base: position 73,958,649 of record OZ038386.1, read on the forward strand.
CGGTAGCAGAACGCCCCCCGGGCCGGGTTGCGAAGACCATGCGGTTCTGGTGCAGCAGAGGCATGCGGAGGTATTTGCAGTGCAAACGACAGACCAAAACGACGGTTGTCGGACCAATGGAGTCCGGCGTGAGGTCAGGGCCATGCCGGTGAAGTGCTGACATCATCCCGTGCGTTGCGCACATGCATCGCCTTTATGCCCCCCCCCCCCCCTGCCACACGCGCGCACGTGCAGTATCCAGCCACATAGGGAGTGCTGAACTGCCTCTTTGGTGAGGGAAGGTGTAGAGTGACGGTCTGCACAGCGCAGGTCACGGCGAAGTCTTGTAATCTGACATGCAGTGCCATGCAGTGCTGGTCGCAGCGGGGAGGGACGGTGCTGCTTGGGGGATGAGAGACTGGGGAGGGCGCCCGGGGACGGGGAAAAGGGATGATGCGTCCATTCTCCGTGCTCTCCGAATTTTGACGGTTTGTTTGGCGGTGGCATTCGTGTGGCGGGCCTCCGGTGTTTCGGGGGCGTCCCCCCTGCGCCAGGGGGCATCTGTTGGGCGTCTGGGCAGTGTCAGTGCGATCTCGTCCCCAAAACCTGCCACCGTATGTTTGCCGCTCAGATGCACAAAGCGGCCTCATACGTGAAGTGCCGCGCTTGGCCGTGCTTCTTTCGGCCGACTCCAACATGGAGGACGTTGTGTTACATTTTGTACAACAGGTATGCCTCGGCATCATCACTTGTGCGCCTTCTTACCACACACTCAATCGTCGTCTCGCCAAAGCCAAATTTGACCACTTGAGCACTGAGGGCGGTGGTGGGCAGGCAAGGCAAACTCGCTCCCCTAACAAGGGCACGCGCATGTCCTTTTCTGGGGGAGCCAACCTCCGCCCCAGTACCTGCCCACAGCCAAAAGAATTGAACGTGGCTCGTAGCGGATGCGCTGCGAGCATCTCAGATGCTGCATTGCTCAGCATCATCGATCATCCACATTTCAGAGGGGGGAACTCAAATGACTGTACAGTAGCAGATGTACGGACCGGCCCATTTTTTTTGACTTTCACTATCATTCCTGCTGAAAACCGCAACCACACCCTTCAGCCTAGGGGCGTCCAGCAAAGAGTCGGTTCTGTGCCCCTGCACTTAGCGTAGCAGCACGTTTGCATCCTTGTGTCCCACAAGTGTTGCATGCCGTGGCGTTGTAGACGACATGTGTGATTCGCATTGTAGAAAGTATTATCCAAGGCTTAAAAAACGACTCATGCATCCTCCGCCCCGAGCGACCGAGCCACGAGCGCGCTGATCCTCCCTTCCTCCCTCCCGCCATAATCGATAGTCTCGCATACACACCGATCCACAGGGCGTTCCCATGTACAACACCTTGTACCGGGGGGCGAATTATTTAGCACAGTACAAAATCGATATGGACAAATTTCGTACTCCTACCTCGTACCAAATATTTCCTTCAATTTTAAGGATGTGATGTGTCAAACTGTGTGCACCAGGCATGGGCTGCAGGAGGGGTTTTCTGCGCGCTGCATGCAGTGTGAAGGCGCAACATAGATGAGACGTGGTGTCAACTGACACTGCGTTCTCTGTAGGCCCTCAAGACCGCCAATGTTCACCACAGAAGGAGAGTTATGGGCAGATGGACAGTGGTCCAGCGGGGGAACGAGGGCTGATGTCAATGCCGCAGGAGCCGGGTACGTTCATTTGTTTTTCCTGTACCCACGCAGACATGGATCGTTTTCTTGTGCCCAAGGCTGTTGTTGAGGCTTCAGATCTACAAAAACGCTTGCAGCAAGCAAAATGTCGGTGAACCAATTAACAGCTTTTGGATATTCAGAAAGTGCGCAGTTTCTCCTTGCAGATGAAAAAAAAAGCGCCACGCGCTGAAACGGTGGGACCAAGGTACCCCCCGGACACTGCCACCAACCTGTTTGGGACTCAGGGAAGGATTTGTCATTTCTCTCGGTGACCCCGGCCAGAAACGGGCCCGTGTTTTAAAAATGTCGTTGAACCTGTTAGAACTTCTTGGATATTCAGAAAGTACACAGTTTCCCCGTGCAAATGAAAAAAAAGGCGCCACAAACTCAACTGGTGGGACCAAGTTATCCCCCCCACCCCCCAGCGCCATTTCCAAAAACCTATCTTTGACTCTGGGTGTGGGTCATAAAACACACGAAAGTGGGGTTTGAACACAAGACTCACAATTTTTGGCATGTTACAACCCAGTACTGTAGCCGCTCAACCAGCCAGCTTTCGTTTCGCTCTCATTTTTCGTCGCATAGATCTAGCTGGATGCAAATTTTTTCAGCTACCAAGGGTTTCCACATGTCTCTGACAGCACAACCGTCCACTATGATGCAACAACAAGGGGCCTCATACCAAAATTTTCCTTCATTTCTAAGGAGCAGTACCAAAATTCCCCCCCCCCAATTTTGGCCGGCCAAAAAAAAAAAACCCCTGAAATAATTCGCCCCCCGGTATAGCAACGATTCTTGGTCTGCGGCAAGCAACAATTCTTGGCAGTAAGCGCCGCACTTGCACTGCACGCCAGGGCTGAGACAGATGGCACTTTTGCAACGATGCAAGGGGCCAAGTTCATGCTGATAAGGGACAAACCAGAGCCGTCAGGACTGCCATGCCGGTCCAGCAGACCAGTCTTGCGGCGTGAGGCGTCTTTGCAAGACAGCCCTTCCTTGTGGTCTCTGGCCGGTGAGTCTTGCATCCCGTAAGGGGTTACAGACTGGGGGCGGACAGACTGCCACGTTGCAAGAAAGGACGACGCCGAGGGAGGTATCGTGCGGAAGGTGGGGCAAGCCATGCAGCGTGGCAGTTCAGCCCTGAGGGGTGTCCTCATGGAGGGGGGAAGGGGGCCAGGGGCAAGGGGAGAGCCGCACTGGCCTGCGGGGGGCGGCAAGGGCACAAGACCCAATGCGCATGATTCGGGCCTGTGCACCCGAAGGAACGAGGGAGATGTGTCAGGGAGTCGCGCCAATGCAATCAGGTGCATTGCAGTGGGTCATTGGTGAGTCAGTGGGGCTTTCGGTTACATCAAGCCGCACGCCTCCTCCTGCTCCTTTGCCGATCCGTGTGCTGTCTTGTGCATGCTCTGATTATCTGATGCTGGTTTGGGCTTGGGCCATGCAGGATGCTCAGCAGTTGTCAGGGGTCTCCAGCCCGGGGGGGGCGTGGGGCTGGTGTGGTGTGGGGTGTGGACGACCCAGGGGCAGGGTCAGGCGTGATATGGCAGGGCGCGTAGCGGTTGCGCGCGTGTGGGCAAGCATTGCTGCCCCCTGTTGCTGTGTCGCAGGTGTTCCCCGAAATTGCGATCTACATTTGTACCAGTTCGCCAATGTCCCGCGTCAAGGCACTGCAATTGTCGCACGTGCACATTCTGGACGACGAACAGGCCCTTCATGCGGGCAACGACGACACGGCCAAAATGCATCGCTGGAAGAGGTGCGGCGGGTGCCGTGTGGCCAGGGCCTGGGTTTGGCCGGGGGAGCTTGAGGTGCTAGTGCATTGGTGGCCTAAAAGGAGAGTGGCGTCTGGCAATCTTCATTGCTGCAGTGGCTGCATGACGCGTGGTAGACACTCGCGGGTCCCGGACGCCCGCGGCCCCATGCGCGCGTCCAGACTCGTCAGCAGCAGCTGTAGAGACGTTATCTATGGCTACGTACGCTGTGGAGTGTGTCTCAATCATCCCTGGCGTCACACACACCGCACGCACGCACGCACACACACACACACACACACAGATGCACGCAGAGACGAGATTCACCTAAGCACGTACACGAATGCGCGCGCGCACACACACATACAGTTCTGCTTTTTCGTGAAGGAATGGCTTGTCACAGTGCACTGCGCGGGCACGGCATGCTCGCCGATTCGGCTGACTGTTTTGCTGTAGGTGTTCTACTCCCATTCCCCCCTGCCCCGCTGGAGGGTGCCAGACACAAAACAACAGGCAAGCGCCTGGGACTACCAAAACCTACGAAGATACGAAGGCAACAATGTCCAACCCAACACGGAATCTGTGCATGTAGTTGTTGTTGTGTTGGGGGTGTACACGCCCTGCCTCCTTGCTTGCTTCTCCTTACTTCTTGCAGATTGATTCATGGGTTCCGTAAAGTATGCTCTGCGCAGCATGAGTGGCTGCTCAGTGTCGACATGGATACTGCCATCAACCTGCCAGCCGTGTTGAAGTTGATCAGGCCATTAGAGCCCACGCGCCATCAGCTGCTGGGCCAGAAGTTCTCGCTGCCAGGCCTTGAATATGTGGCGGGTTTTGCGTACGTGATAAGCCTGTCTCTGCTCCGCACGATCGTGAGCAACGGGTGCATGGACGTGACTGTTGACACTGTAGTGGGTCGCTGTGCTCGGGAGGACAGAGCATTGGTCTCCGACATTCCAGGGTTCACACACTTTGGAATCTTCCCCTACTACAAGTGTGCGGTTGCGCTTTTTACTGTACCGTCGGTGAGCTACATGCTGCCCCCCTTTGACAGGCCATGTGGTACATGCCTCAACCCCCAAGACGGAACATTCCGCCCCCAAACAGGCACCCACCAGTACCCCATACCATACCATTCAGTGCTCGCCCATGAAAGGCATGCAAGGCATCCACAAAGTGAAAGTGGAAATATTGGTGATATGTTGGCAATGCCAATCAAATTATCGTCTGAAATGGCATTCCATGCTTTTTCTTCTGTGATTGGGTTTCACTGCAACTGATTATGCATATGACTCATCAGTCCACGCAATATTGTGTCATGTGCCGCCACATTGGTTCTTTGGATTTCCACTTAAAAGTACGGGAACGGTGGCGTGGGCCAGCTGGTTGTGGGTGAATGTACACTGGAATGGGTGCGTGTACTGTGGGACGGCGGCAAGATCAATACGACAGTGCGTCGCTGGGTCCTGTCAGTATGGATTCCACTCACAGAGGATGCACGAATTTTCTTCTTTGAGAAAGATACTTGCGACACAAAACGTTCTTTTGAGGAATACGCAGTAATACAACGTACCAATATCCCACTACATTACCTGAAGCCAGGTGGCTCGAAAGACGCGTGTCTTGATCACTCCCCCCAACCAACAGGATACCCCCCCCCCCCACATGCACACATACGCGCACACACACCTGGTGCATTTCCAACATCGTTGCTCAGGGCTGTGGCTGTGTCTTTTCTTGTGCACTTATTTTGCTTTTTTGCGGTTCCCAACGTGTGTGTGTGTGTTTCTGTGTGTGTGCGGTGGGGGAGGCCGTCAGCAGTTTTGATGCCTTCTGGCTCATTCCGTAGATCCCCGCGGCGAAAAACAAATGAGGACAATTGCAAATGCCCTCAAATAGAATTCATCTGCAGAAAGAAATAATTTCGTGTTTGTGCCTCTCTCAGACTCACTATTGGTCGCCATCTGTGCCCACATGGGCAGGAATGCCGCCCCCAACAGCTGGCAAGAGAGGAAGCATTTTGTGGAAGGAGGGGAAGGGGGGAGGCTGTCAGGGGTTGGTTGGTTGTGCCAAGCTGGGGGGTTCAGAAAGGCTGCATGGCATTCCCCTCCCAAAACCAGGGTGTGTCGGAGAGGAATTTGGCGAACTCAGTATGTATGTGCAATGTTGTTTTGTGTATTAGGGACTTTAGTTTTGTGGTACTGAGAAGACACCAGCAGTGCAGTGGCCCAGCATGCGAGAATAGGGGCGAATTCTGCCGCCCTCAACACAGACACATGCATGCACCGGGGCCCAGACATAGGGACACACGAACAGGCAGAAAGAGAGAGTGGCACACACACACTGATAAGAGGGACCCCAAGGGGCTGAAGCAGCATTTGTGAGCAGAGGGACAACTGTCCCATTCAACGACCACGGATCCGTTTCGCTGCTGTGGACAAGCATTGTGGACAAATTCCATGTGAAAACCTGAACCAGTGCTTAAACCCTAAAGCGCCAATGGGCACATCTGCTCAGCAATTGCAGCCCCCCATCCTCCCCATCTCCATGGAACATTACCCAGGCCCCACTGCAGGGCCATGCCAGAACAAGTGCCCCTCACCACAAACCCAGCTATTATGGTAATTATCCTCCATGTCAACCCACAACAAGGTAACGCCCCGTTGCAGGGCTGCGGTGTTATCGCAGATGTGGGTATCAGCAAGACATAGCCACCACCAAGGCCACACGGCAAGGCTTCCATAGAGCGAAGACCTAAAGTATGCAACTACTTAGGGCTCCAGCTAAGGAAATACCAATGGCACACAATTTCCCAGGCTGCACTGCACCACTATGTTGAAGCAAGCCTCCTCAGACAAAATGCTGCACATGACTGCCTGCCACTGGCAGTCTGTGTGTGACTGCTGTGTACTGTTGGGCTGAGATACTGTGTACTGCTGCATGCTGCATACTGCTAGTGCTGCATACTGCTAGTGCTGCATACTGCTAGTGCTGCAAGTTGGTGTACCGCTTTGGGGGAGGAAAGGTGGAGGGTTTGGGGGTGCACAGCACGCACCATGTCGGACTCTATGGACTGCAGGATTTTTGGCACACAGCCACAGGTATACAAATGCAGCGGTGGTCAAACGCCCCTAGTTCCCAAGTGCCCGAGTTTCCAGCAAAAGGCCCCAGGGCCCACGCAAAACAACGCAGTGCAATGAGCCTGAGAGGGCTCCTCGCCTGCAGTGCCTGTGGTGCTTGCGGTGTGCCCTGCGGCGCACCTGCAGCACGCCTGCGGCACACGTTGGGAATAATTCTGACAGCAAACAAGACACGCAATTCTTTGTCATTGTATTCACTGTTTTTTGCACACTCCACCATTGTGCAATAGGTCCCATAAGCACTCCCTTTTTTCTTTCAAGGACCCAACCCTTTTGCCCGCGTGTGGAGGGGCTCACTAAGCAATATGGATAGGCCCCGTTCCAGTTGGGGTTATGTCTTGGTCTTGGGTCCTAACTCCACGACATGCCGAAGATATTCAAGATTCGTTGCCAATTCGGGCACATAAGAATCTGGTGAACTCAGCTCAATGAAACCTGTGGCGGCGTGTAAGAGTGTTTTGAGTGCCAGATCGGGCAAGACGAGGCGCTATACAAATGTTGTTTGTTGCCCGTTGAAGAACCCGCCCTCGAGCCGGGGCCGTAGTCTCTCCATTGTAGAGGGCGATGGTGTCAACAGATCAATGTGCACCCCCCCAACCCCAACCCAACCCCCACCCACTCAGAGGGTTTTGTAGAGGCAAGTGCTCCAAATGGTCATGGAATGGTGGTTTCACCTTGTTGCAAGTTTCAATGTTTCTGCAGTTTGAGAGGATTATTCCTGCCCTGCGGCACCTGCAGCGCGCCCTGCGGTGTGCCTGCGGCACGCAGGTGTAGCCCTCTGAGTCCCTGGCAAACGCAGGGGGAGATGAATGCACGCAACCAATTAAGACTGGTAGGTTACCCTGTAGCTCTCTCTCTCTCTCTCTCTCTCTCTCTCTCTCTGCCCCCCCCCCCCCCCTCAACCCCCCCCCAAATCCGATTTTGGCAACCAAGGCCAGCCAAGCCAGGGGGTTTTTGGTGTCCACTCAAAACGGGTCTGAGATGTAGTGCAACTGGGTTGAAGGGCGCCATGGTCAAGCGGCTCACCAGAAAATTTTATGTGCTCTTGTATGGCATGTTATGGTCAACAATTGAGACCTGTTGCTGCATGGAGTCTGTGAGCCAGCATTCCATCGGATGGCCCCTCGTGTGGGCCCCCAAAGGAGAAGCTGACCAGTGCTTGCAATCCCCTTCCTTTGTATCATCTCATTGGGAAGGGGCAAGCTGTTGGCAGGGTCTGGGGGAAGGAGGACGGGTAGGTCTGAAAACCATGGCCCCGGTGTGACCAGCTGGGAAGACACTCCATATTTCTCAAGTGGCAGGCCAACAGTGATTGACTACATTGCTCAGCATTGGCAGGTCTCTCCACATCAATGGAACCTGCAGATCACACTGGATGTACCCTCTGGGTCTTTGGCACACCTTATTCACCCCTCTGCTCCTCTCCTTCGCTCTGCCTGTGCCCCTCCCACTTCTCCTCCACTCTTCTTTGATCGCTCTGACTCGAGAAATGTGCCCCCCCCCCCCCCGACACCGAGCAAAGAAAGTGATGGCAGCGCAGGTGTCTGAACGACATCATCATTTAGTATTTGTTCGATGCAAAAAAGAAGAAATGCTGTTGCTGGCTCCAAAGATGCAGCCTCTCCGCCACCTCCTATACCTCGAGTCGCCTGCCCGTGCCCCGACTTTCCCCGCAGCATCATCTCCCCCTGCTCTGATTTGCCCTGCAGGATAACAAGAAATCGCCAGCGGCTGGAGCAGCCCATAAACATCACAGTGTTGTCACGACCTCTGATTGCCGTGCACCGAGTGACGAGCCTGGAGAGGCATTTGGAGGTGCAGGCCCTGTTTGCCCAAGAAAACCAATGGATCAACCGCTGCCACAGCGCATGGTCCTTCCACTAAAGGAGGTGGGAGTGGTGCGTAGGCCGGACGCCCCGTTTCGTTGCAGGAGGGGTCTGCCCCTCCGGAATGGCCTAACCAGCGCTGCGTTTAAGCAGGGGCATTGTATCGTGCTTGGGGCCCTGCTTCGGGTGTCGGCTGCCTTCCCTTGCCTGAGGCTGCGACTCAGTGGCTCTTTCCCAACCCCGCCACTTAATGCCGGGGGGCAAGCGCTCCGAACCATTTTGACCACCATTCCTACGACTGCCTTCACAACCGCTCCCAACGGCCCTGGCCCTTTCGCCTGCTGCCTGGGCCGCTGGTCGCGGAGAGGGTGAAGTGTGGTGGACGACACAGAGCGCTTTGGTGGTTTTCCGGGCTTTCTGGCGTATCAACCCGTTTCAGGACTTGAAGGGCTCCCCAGGAGGGGCCATCAGGGCAGCCTGACTCACAATCTGAAACCGGAACATGGGGAACCGGGAGAAAGTGCATGAGGGAGAAGCGGACCCGAAGCTGAACATGGTCACAAATGGAAAGTGTGAGACGGCAACGGGCAGGTCCACCAGGGACCGGGAAGACGTGGGGGGGTTCCAATGTGCGGCGTGACCGAGCCATGGGACAGATGTCTATTGGCAGAGCTGTGGTATAGATAGCCCAGAGCTGAGATGCCGGGTCAATCAGCAATCTACATTCCTCAGCCTGTGCCCAGCAGCCCCTGCTTCTAAACTAGCATCTTGAGGGTGTCAGAAACCTGTGCACCAATCGCCGCAGCACAGCAGCCGAACGGCAGGCTGACAGAGAATCGAGGGCTGTCCTTTGGCACTGAAGGAGGGTAGGGAGGGTTATGGCAGGGGTCAGGGGTGCTGGCAGGCTTTGAAATATGGTCCAGGGCTGTGCACTAGCGCTAAGTGAGGGTGGAAGGGGGGGGTAGCACCGGTCAAGGGTGCTGGCAGGTTCTGAAACAAGATCCAAGGCCGTTTGTGTTTAGGAACCGGTTCGTTTTTGGGATGCGTGTAGGAGGGGGCATCTGTGGGGCAGAAGAGCGGAGGAGGGCAAGAGCGCAATTAGCACCAAAGGCAATCAAGCAACGCACCCAACCACCCATGGACGCACATGTTACAGCATACCTCGAACGCTTAAAGCACAAGGGAGCAAGCAACAAAAGCGAGAACAAAAACCTCTTAAGTGACACTGCTGTAGTCGAATTTTGTTGTGACAACCGAGGTACCCTGTGGAACTGCGCAAAGGGCTTGTTCTGCTGTCTCCAAGCTAAAGACCTAAACAGTGTCTGATACATCAGGCAAACACCTCGTTCTCAACGAACTGTAGCCGCACTCCCCCGTTCGAGCAGTCCACCTGGAGTTGCTGGTTTGTATGCTAATCTGTACAAAGCTAAGCCCTCGCCAGACTAGTCCCCACACCACTCTGTGCACGATGTAGGGTGAAGCATTTGGCAAGTTGTATGAGCCAGCTCCACAAATCACCCAAAAATCCTGCGGTAACTTGGCACAAACAAAAACGATCCACTGCATGGTTCTCGCTGCATTCTTTTGTGTTTTGCAAACAAATGTATGCACAGTGCAAAATCATATGGGGCACCCAGGTGCAGCCTTTGACCCTGACACCCTTTAAGCATTTTGGCCTTCGTTCAGGGTGGTGGGGAGGCTGGGGGATAGAGCAGCCGGGCTGGGCTCCTGGGTACCCCAACATACGTACCTCAAAATGATTCCCTCGTCGTGTTGATCAGTTTGAACGCACATATGCGTGGGGGTTTCGGAAAACAAATTTTACCCCCCGGGGGGTCTGGTCGCAGCAGCCAGGTCTGGGGGGCTGGATGGGGAGGTCAGGGATCAGAAAAATTTTCATATCTTTCATGCATATTTGGATTCCTCATGAGTTTCTAAGCATTTCATGTATACACACATGCTAAAACGAAAATATATCCGCCTGCATACGCCAAGAAAAGTATTCTGGTTTTCTTTGCTGTGTTTGCGTTCCTTCTTGCTTGGTGTTTTTGATAATGAAAACCTTGATAGATTTTTCCAAAGTGCAAAATGACCAAAGGGGTGATGCAAGACAACCCAAATACCGGATCAAAATCAAAGTCAGGTGAATGTCTTTCCACTTCAAAGCATAAGTAGCAAAAGAGGGGCTGCACAATGAACAATGCAGGTCTAAATACAAAGCTTTAAATCATTCATAAACAAAGCAATTGGTTTTATAGTGAAAACTGGCATAAGTCTGGCCCCAAGGATAGTCATTCATGTGCATACTTTGAGGTACAATGGAGTTGGTTAGGAATCGGGGGCATGTAAGTTGGGCCAGACACAGGATATGGCTTGGCCAGCTTGGCCAAGCAACTGAATTCAGAATCAGTTAAAAAGTAGCACCACAATAAGTAGGTGAAACAATTGAGTATATGGGTCTTTAGGTGGGAGACCACTAGGCTTCACCTACATGGACAAAGGCATGAAGTGCCTATTTTATTTTGGTATTACCTCCATGAAGGAAGATACCTCCTCTCACTTGAGTGGTAGGGGTGAACATCATGGGGGGGCTAGGGGCATAACCCTAGTTACTTAGAAAGGTGTACTTTAAGCCTCAAAAGAGTGATTATCATGATTAAGTGTTAGTCTTCATGACTTTCCAAAGAATAGGGGCGGCTTGGCCTGGATCAAGTTCCCCACAAAAGATGTGGCAGTGACTTTTTCTTACTCCTCTCCGGAGTACTAGTTGATCAAGCTAGTAGGACCAAGGGAAAAGGCTCAAATTACCCTGAAATTACCTCAAAAAATGCTTCAAACCAGCAACTGACACTCTCATTAGCTAATAGAAACCTATCACACTGCCGGTGCCATGAAATACAGTGTAATGTACCGTGTATGATGTCCCTAGGAAGGGGCATTTCTCAAAAGCCGCCGGCGTTGAGCGAAAACTTTTGGCAAAAAATTGGGGGTAGAGGGGAACGAACCCAGGACCTCCTCCCTCGGGTACACATGGCTACCTACTAGGGTATGGTTGAACGCTCTAATACGGACGGCCATAGCTGTATATACAGCGTTTTACTGAATGTCCTGACCAAGGGCCACGGCAGAGCAATAATCCCAATGGAGTGCAAAAAACCCCAGGAGGTGAAAGGGATAGAAAATGAAACCAACAGGGTGTGAATCCTACGGCTTAGCGGAAGGGTTAGCGATTTTAAAACTCAAATCGCTAAAATTTGATGTAAAGACGTTAAAAATCAAATTGTCAAATTTATTCCAAAACTAACAGTCGCAGACAAGCGCAACAGAGCTGTGACTCACAAAAGAGGCCATTGGAGCAGTACAAAAAATCAAAACAAAGGTGCGAACCGTGTTTTTAAAAGCTTTTAATAGAAAATTTTTGCTCAGTTGCACCAAAAATTCAACAAACTTTAAGAAAAAGTATGGAAACTTTAAGAAAAAGTATCCTGCTTCTTGCTCTGCACAGGCAAAACAACCAATGGAAGGTATGTTACACGAATGGAGCATTGGCTGATTGGCTGCATTGCAGAATTGACTGTTTTTGCGCTCCTGTGTCCACCAAGATGCGCTGAGTTAGCGTTCCAAACTTTGACCGAAGTTGGGCGGCTTGGGGCCCCAAAAATGGCCACAATTGGCGAAAATCGGCCGTCGCGGGGTCCAAAGTGGTTGACTCGGCGGCCCGAAATGAACCAACATTGGCCCGACGACCGCCTCCAATTTCACCAAAATTGCCCGTTTTTGCGCTCCTGTGTCCACCAAGAAGAGCCAAGTTTGCGTTCCAAGTTCGACCGAAATCGGGCGTCTTGGCGCCCAAAAAATGGCCAAAATTGGCGAAAATCGGCCGTGCCGGGGCCCGAAGTGGCTGACTTGGCGGCCTGAAATGAACCAAAATTGGCCGACCAACCGCCTCTAATTTGACCAAGATTGACCCCTTTTGCCGTCCTGTGTCAACCAAGATGGGCGGAGTTAGCGATCCAAGTTTGCCCGACATTGGGCGTCTTGGCGCCCCAAAAATGGCCAAAGTTGGCGAAAATCGGCTGTCCCGGGGCCCGACTTGGCTGACTCGGTGGCCCAAAATGAACCCAAATTGGCCCATCCACGGCCTCCAATTTGACCAAAATTGACTGTTTTTGCGCTCATGTGTCAACCAAGATGGGCCGAGTTAGCGTTCCAAATTTGACCGAAGTCGGGCGTCTTGGCGCCCCAAAAATGGCCAAAACTGGCAAAAATCGGCCGTCCCGGGGCCCAAGGTGGCTGACTTGGCGGCCCGAAATGAACCGAAATTGGCCCACCGACTGCCTCCAATTTGACCAAATTTGACCGTTTTTGTGCTCGTGTGTCAACCAAGATGGGCCGAGTTGGCGTTCCAAGTTTGAACGAAACCAGGCATCTTGGAGCCCCAAAAATGAGCAAAATTGCCGAAAATCGGCGTTGCCGGGGCCCAAAGTGGCTGACTCGGCGACTCGAAATGAACCAAAATTGGCCCACCAACTGCCTCCGATTTGCCCAAAATTGAACGTTTTTGCGCTCCTGTGTCAACCAAGATGGGCTGAGTTGGCGTTCCTCGTTTGACCGAGATCGGGTGTCTTGTGCCCCAAAAATGGCCAAAATTGGCGAAAATCGGCGGTCTCGGGGCCTAAAGTGGCTCCCTTGGCGGCCCGAAATGAACAGAAATTGTCCCACTGACCGCCTCCAATTTGAACGAAATTAACCTTTTTGGCGCCCCTGTGTCAACCAAGATGGGCCGAGTTAGCGTTCCTAATTTGACCGAAGTCAGGCGTCTAGGCGCCCTAGAAATGGCCAAAATTGGCGAAAATGGGCCGTCCCGGGGCCAGAAGTGGCTGACTCGGCGGCCCAAAATGAACCGAAATTGGCCCACCGACCGCCTCCAATTTGACCAAAATCAACCTTTTTTGCACACCTGTGTCCACCATGATGGGCCGAGTTAGCGTTCCAAGTTTGACCGAAATCGGCCGTCTTGGGTCCCCAAAAATGGCCAAAATTGGCAAAAACCGGCCGTTCCGGGGCCCAAAGTGGCCGCCTCGGTGGCCCGGAAAGAACCAAAATTGGCCCACCGATTGCCTCCAATTTGAACAAATTGGACCGTTTTTGAGCTCGTGTGTCAACCAAGATGGGTTGAGTTAGGGTTCCAAGTTTGACCGAAAACGGGCGTCTTGGCGCCCCCAAAATGGGCAAAATTGGCGAAAATCGGCCGTTCCGGGGCCCAAAGGGCTTACTCGACGACTCGAAATGAACCAAAATTGGCCCACTGACCGCCTTCTATTTAACCGAAATTGACCGCTTTTGCGCTCCTTTGTCAACCAAGATGGGCCTAGTTAGTGTTCCAACTTTGACCGAAATCGGGCGTCTTGGCGCCCCCAAAATGGGCAAAATTGGCGAAAATTGGCCGTCCCGGGGCCCAAAGTGGCTGACTGGGCGGCCCGAAATGAACCAACATCGGACCGACGACCGCCTCCAATGTAACCAAAATCGACCGTTTTGGCGCTACTGTGTCAACCAAGATGGGTCGAATTAGCGTTTCAAGTTTGACCGAAATCGGGTTTCTTGGCGCCCAAAAAATGGCCAAAATTGGCGAAAATCGGCGGTCTCGGGGCCTAAAGTGGCTCATTCGGCGGCCCAAAATGAACAAAAATTGGCCCACCGACCGCCTCCAATTCGACCGAAATTAACCGTTTTGGCGCCCTTGTGTCAACCAAGATTGGCTGAGTTAGCGTCCCAAATTTGACCAAAGTCAGGCGTCTAGGCGCCCCAAAAATGGCCAAAATTGGCGAAAATCGGCCGTCCCGGGGCCCAAAGTGGCGAACTTCGCGGCCCGAAATGAACCAAAATTGGCCCACCGACCGCCTCCAATTAGACCAAATTGACGTTTTTGCGCCCCTGTCTCAACCAAGATGGACTGAGTCAGCGTTCCAAGTTTGACCGAAATCGGGCGTCTTGGGGCCCCAAAAATGGCCAAAATTGGCGAAATTGGCCGTCCCGGGGCCCAAAGGGGCTGACTCGGCGGCCCCTGATGAACGAAAATTGGCCCACCCACTGCCACCAATATGACCAAAATGGACTGTTTTCGTGCCCCTCAGTCAACCAAGATGGGCGGAGTTAGCGTTAGAAGTTTAACCAAAATCGGGCGTCTTGGTGCCCCAAAAATAGCCAAAATTGGCGAAAATCGGCCGTCCCGGGGCCCAAAGTGGCTGACTCGGCGGCCCGAAAGGAACCAAAATTGGCCCACCAACCGCCTCCAACTTGACCCAAATTGACCTTTTTTGCACTCTTGTGTCAACCAAGATGGGCCGAGGTAGCGTTTCAACTTTGACCGAAATCGGGCCTCTTGGCGCCCGAAAAATAGCCAAAATTGGCGAAAATCGGCCATCCCGGGGCCGGAAGTGGCTGACTCGGCGGCCCGAAATGAACCAAAATTGGCCCACCAACCGCCTCCAATTTGACCCAAGTTGACCGTTTTTGCGCTCCTGTGTCAACCAAGATGGGCCGAGGTAGCCTTCCAACTTTGACCGAAATCGGGCGTCTTGGGGCCCCAAAAATGGCCAAAATATGCGACAATCGGCCGTCCCGGGGTCCAAAGCCGCTGACGCGGCGGCCCGAAATGAACCAAAATTGACTGTTTTGGTGCCCCTGTGTCGACCTGGATGGGCCGAGTTAGCGTTCCAAGTTTGACAGAAATCGGGTGTCTTGGCGCCCCAAAATGGCCAAAATTGGCGAAAACCGGCCTTCCCGGTGCCCAAAGTGGCTGACTCGGCGGCCCGAAATGAACCAAAATTGGCCCACCGACCGCCTCCCATTTGACCGAAATTGACCCTTTTGGCGACGCTGTGTCAACCAAGATGGGCCGAGTTAGCGTTAGAAGTTTGACCGACATGGGGCGTCTTGGCGCCCCAAAAAAGGGCAAAATTGGCGAAAATCGGCCGTCCCGGGACCCAAATTGGCTGACTCAGTGGCCCGAAATGAACCAAAATTGGCCCACCAACCGCCTCCAATTTCACCAAAATGGACTGGTTTCGCGCCCCTGTGTCAATCAAGATGGGCCGAGTTAGCGTTCCAAGTTTGACCGAAATGGGGTGTCTTGGCGCCTCAAAAATGGCCAAAGTTGGCGAAAATCGGCCGTGCCGGGGCCCAAAGTGGCTGACTCGGCGGCCCAAAATGAACCAAAATTGGCCCACCGACCGCCTCCAATTTCACCAAAATGGACCGTTTTGGCGCCCCTGTGTCAATCAAGATGGGCCGAGTTAGCATTCCAAGTTTGACTGAAATCGGGTGTCTTGGCGCCTGAAAAATGGCCAAAGTTGGCGAAAATCGGCCGTCCCGGGGCCCGAAGTGGCTGACTCGGCGGCCCGAAATGAAATAAAATTGGCCCACCGACCGCCTACCATTTGACCGAAATTGGCCGTTTTGGCGCCCCTGCGTCAACCAAGGTGGGCCGAGTTAACGTTAGAAGTTTGACCGAAATCGGGCGTGTTGGCGCCCCAAACATGGCGAAAATTGGCAAAAATCGCCCATCCCGGGGCCACAAAGTGGCTGACTCGGCGTCCCGAAATGAACCAAGATTGCGGTCAATTTCTGTCAAATCAGAGGCGGTCAGCGGGCCATTTTAGGTTCATTTCGGGCCGTAGAGTCAGCCACTTTGGGCCCCGGGACGGCCGCTTTTCCCCAATTTTGGCCATTTTTGGGGCCCCAAGGCGCCCGATTTCGGTCACAGTTGGAACGCTAACTCGCCCCATCTTGTTTGACACAGGGGTGCAAAAAGGGTCAATTTTGGTCACCTGGAGGCGGTCGCTGGGCCAATTTTGGTTCATTTCGGGACGCCAAGTTAGCCACTTTGGGCCCCGGGACGGCCGATTTTCGCCAATGTTGGCCATTTTTCGGGACCCAAGACACCCGATTTCGGTCACAGTTGGAACGCTAAATCGGCCCATCTTGGTTGACACAGGAGCTCAAAAGCGGTCAACTTTGGTCACATTGGAGGCGGTCGGTGGGCCAATTTTGGTTCATTTCGAGTCGCCCAGTCAGCCACTTTGGGCCCCCGACCGGCCGATTTTCGCCAATTTTGGCCATTTTTGGGGCCCCAAGGCGCCCGATTTTGGTCACAGTTGGAACGCTAACTCGCCCCATCTTGTTTGACACAGGGGCGCAAAAAGGGTCCATTTCGGTCACCTGGAGGCGGTCGGTGGGCCAATTTCGGTTCATTTCGGGACGCCAAGTTAGCCACTTTGGGCCCCGGGACGGCCGATTTTCGGCATATTTTGCCCATTTTTCGGGACCCAAGACACCCGATTTCGGTCACAGTTGGAACGCTAGATCGGCCCATCTTGGTTGACACAGGAGCTCAAAAGCGGTCAATTTTGGTCACATTGGAGGCGGTCGGGGGGCCAATTTTGGTTCATTTCGAGTCGCCCAGTCAGCCATTTTGGGCCCCCGACTGGCCGATTTTCGCCAATTTTGGCCTTTTTTGGGGCGCCAAGACGCCCATCTTCGGTCAAACTTGGAACGCTAACTCGACCCATCTTGGTTATCACAGGGTCACCAGAACGCTCAATTGAGGTCAAATTTGAGCCGGTGTGTGGGCCATACAGTGCCAACTTTACACCACTCAATTTTGGTCAAATTGGAGGCGGTCGGTGGGCCAATTTTGGTTCATGTGGGGCCGTGGAGTCGGCCGCTTTGAGCCCCGGGACGGCCCATTTTCGCCAAATTATGCCATTAGTGGGGCGCCAAGACGCCCAATTTCGGTCAAATTTGGAACGCTAACACGGCCCATCTTGGTTGACACAAGAGCGCAAAAAAGGTCAAATTTAGTCGAATGGAAGCCGGTCGGTGAACCAATTTGGGTTCATTTCGGGCCGCCGAGTCAGCCACTTTGGGCCCTGGGACGGCCAATTTTCGCCAATTTCCGCCATTTTTGGGGCCCCAAGACGCCCGATTTCGGTCAAACTTGGAACGCTAATTCGGCCCATCTTGGTTGACACAGGGGCGCAAAAACGGTCGATTTGGTCAAATTAGAGGCGGCCGGTGGGCCAATTTTGGTTCATTTCGGGCCGCCGAGTCAGCCACTTTGGGCCCCGGGACGGCCGATTTTCGCCAATTTTGGCCATTTTTGGGGCCCCAAGAAGCCCCATTTCGGTCAAACCTGGAACGCTAACTCGGCCCATCTTGGTTGACACACGAGCACCAAAAAGGTCGATTTTGGTCAAATTCGAGGCGGTCGGTGGGCCAATTTTGGTTCATTTCGGGCCGCCGACTCAGCCACTTTTGGCCGCGGGACGGCCGATTTTCGCCAATTTTGGCCATTTTCAGGGCGCCAAGACACCCGATTTCGGTCAAACTTGGAACGCACATGTATCCTACGGGCACAGCATAGAATGCTGAGAACCGGGGTATGTTTGTCAGCATTGCCTGGCACCTGCCCTTCGATTTTTACAGGTTAATTGTCCGCGCTGCTGGGAATATTCCTCCCAAAAACGCTTCCGATATTTTTCTATCCCTAGGGATTTTGGAAGCCAGGATGCCAAAATTTGTCGGGGTGATCGCTTCCCACGTGGGAAGCAATGCTTCTGACGATCGGTCAGAGTTCACCCAAGCACATACTAGGAGCATTACTTCCAAAATGCTCTGGCACATTGCTTGGAATCGTCAGGAGCTTTGCATCCCCAATTGCTTGCGAACTCCCAAGGAAATTCCAAGGGATTTTTGTAAAAAAAATCACCATCCGAGAGAGGGGCCAAGGGTGGCACCCACACATTCGGGGAACATTGTAATTGAACTCAAAAGGGGCCGGATAAACCGTTTGGTAACCGGCATGAGCGACTTCATCTTGGTCAACATGAGTCAATTTTCAAGTTTCTTTTCAATTATTGCAGCAAGTTTGAATCCAATGAGATTGGAATATGTGTCATATTTGTGCCATATTTGTGTCATAGTGTGTCGTTAATGTGGCGATGACAGCCGCCAGGGGCTATGAGGTGGTTGAGTGTGTGTACTCGTGAGTACACTCAACAAGTCCTCAGTGATTCAAATCATGGTATGTTGCTGGCACTGCGCCTTACCTGGACTGTGCAGCCCTGGGTTCAACACCAGGCCAGCCAGGTGGCCAGCTGCCAGTCATGAAGTTCATTTCAACAGTTTATTCTCAAATCTTCTCAAGTCTCAAGTCATCCTCAAGAATTGATTTATCAATTGTCCAGGGAATGAATGTTGGGTGAGAGAGGCACGCAGATGCCTGGGCAGTGAGGAGTAGCGGAGCATTGTACATGTCCTCACTGTTTATAGGTCAAATTGCCCAAAAATGCCCAAATACGTTTGTGGGCGGGCGGGGTCGATTGTTTCTTCATCCTTGGCGTTTTGGTCGGAAATTGCCCCCGAAAACGCTTCCGATATTTTTTCCTCTCTAGGGATTTCGGAAAGCTCCCTCCCGGTTTCGGCCGGGGTTTCGGTCGGGGTTTCGGGTGGGGGTTTCGGTCGGAAAAATGCTTCCGATATTTTTGCATCCCTAGGGATTTCAGGAGCGATTCCTGGCATGTCGGCTGGAAAATTTACAGGTCGATCGTCAGCAACGCTGAAATTCATGCCAAGATTTTCGGTCCAAAAAAAAAAATTCTACGCTTTGCGTTTGAGCGACATGTGGCTAACTCGGGCCATCTTGGGTGACACAGGGCACCAAAATAATCGATTTCAGTCAAATTGGAGGAGGTCGGTGGGCCAACTTTGGTTCATTTCCGGCCGCCGAGTCAGCCACGTTGGGCCCCGGAACGGCCCATTTTTGCTAATTTTCTCGTTTTTTGGGGCGCCAAGACGCCCGATTTCGGTCAAACTTGGAACACTAACTGGGCCCATCTTGGTTGACGCAGGAGCGCAAAAACAGTCGATTTGGTCAATTTGGAGGCGGTCAGTGGGCCAATTTTGGTTCATTTCGGGCCGCCGAGTCAGCCACTTTGGGCCCCGGGACGGCCGACTTTCGCCAATTTTCGCCATGTTTGGGGCGGCAAGACGCCCGTTTTCGGTCAAACTTGGAACGCTAAATCGATCCATCTTGTTTGACACAGGGGCACAAAAAGGGTCAAACTCAGTCACATTGGAGGCTGTCGGTGGGTCAATTTTGGTTCATTTCGAGACGCCAAGTTTGCCACTTTGGGCCCCGGGACGGCCGATTTTCGGCATATTTTGCCCATTTTTGGGGACCCAAGACGCCCTAACCCTAACCGTAACCGTTTTCGGTCAGCGTTGGATCGCTAAATCGGTCCATCTTGGCTGACACAGGAGCTTAAAAGCGGTCAATTTTGGTCACATTGGAGGCGGTCGGTGGGCCAATTTTGGTTCATTTCGAGTCGCCCAGTCAGCCACTTTGGGCCCCCGGACGGCCGATTTTCGCCAATTTTGGCCATTTTTGGGGCGCCAAGACGCCCAATTTGGGTCCAACTTGGAGCACTAACTCGACCCAACTTGGTTATCACAGGGGCGCCAAAAGGCTCAATTCCGGTCGAATTTGAGGCGGTGTGTGGGCCGAACATTGCCAACTTTAGACCACCCAATTTTGGTCCAATTGGACGCGGTCGCTGGGCCAATTTTCGTTCATTTTGGGCCGGGGAGTTAGCCGCTTTGAGCCCCGGCACGGCCCATTTTGACCAATTTTGGCCATTGTTGGGGCGCCAAGACGCCCAATTTCGGTCAAAGTTCGAACGCTAACTCGGCCAGTCTTGCTTCACACAGGGGCGCAAAAACAGTCGATTTTGGTCAAATTGGAGGCGACCGGTGGGCCAATTTTGGTTCATTTCGGGCCGCCAAGTCAGCCACTTTAGGCCCCGGGACGGCCGATTTTCGCCAATTTTGGCCATTTTTGGGCCGCCAAGACGCCCCATTTCGGTCAAACTTGGAATAACTCGACCCATCTTGGTTGACACAGCAGCGCAAAAACGGTCAATTTTGGTCGAATTGAAGGCGGTTGGTGGGCCAATTTTGGTTCATTTCGGGCCGCCGAGTCAGCCCCTTTGGGCCCCAGGACGGCCAATTTCGCCAATTTTGGCCTTTATTGGGGCACCAACACGCCCGATTTGTGTCAAACTTGGAACGCTAACTCGGCCCATCTTGGTTGACACAGGGGCGCAAAAAAGGTCCATTTTGGTCAAGTTGGAGGCGGTTGGTGGGCCACTTTGGGTTCATTTCAGGCCGCCAAGTCAGCCGCTTTGGGCCCTGGGAAGGCTGATTTTCACCAATTTTGCCCTTTTTTGGGCCGCCAAGACGCCCAATGTCGGTCAAACGAGGAAGGCTAACTCGACCCATCTTGGTTGACACAGGGGCGCCAAAACGGTCAATTTTGGTAGAATTGAAGGCAGTCGGTGGGCCAATTTTGGTTCATGTCCGCCCGCCGAGTCAGCCACTTTTGGCCGCGGGACGGCCAGGTTTCGCAAATTTTTGGCCATTTTTGGGGCGCCCATACACCCTATTTCGCTTAAACTTGCAACGCACATGTATCCTACGGGCACAGCATATAATGCTGAGAACCGGGGCATGTTTGTCAGCGTTGCCTGGCACCTGCCCTCCGATCTTTACATGTTTATTGTCAGCGCTGCCGGGAATATTCCTTGCAAAAACGCTTCCGATATTTTCCATCCCTAGGGGTTTCGGAAGCCAGGCTGCCAAAATTCGTCGGGGTAATCGCTTCCGACGTCGGAATCAATGCTTCCGAAGATCGGTCGGAGTTCACCCAAGCACATACTAGGAGCATTGCTTCCAAAATGCTCTGGCGCATTGCTTGGAATTGTCAGGAGCTTTGCATCCCCAATTGCTTGCGAAATCCCAAGGAAATTCCAAGGGTTTTTGTAAAAAAAAGTCACCATCCGAGAGAGGCCCCATGAAAGTGCTGCCCTGGGTCATTGAGGGTGCCGGAGGGCTCGGGGCCGGCAAGACCAGTGGGGCAGGCACGCGAGGAGTCTCCCTGGATGTTGTTATTGGGGGTAGAACCGGATACTCGAACACAAACGGAGGCAAGAGCAGCGACAACAGAAGCAAGGTCCATGCTGATTGTGGTCCGGCAGAAAATCCCAGTCTATGAAGAAAATTGAGGGGAATTATTCTAAATACATCTGAGTGTCCAAAACTGTCTGAAAAGATTTAAATAATCCAATTATGTAAAAATGTTTGGCCGATCTGGCCCGCGAGCGCGCGTCAGCGGCAAATGGCGATTCCAGCTAAAATAGCGGAACGCGGCGTATTTACGGGAAATGGACCGCGGAATCAAATCCGGGATATCAGAAATATATAGGAAATATCCTGAGACTGAGCTGCGAGGCGGCGATTCCGCCGAAGCAAAGAAAATGACCAAAATGCAGCCAATCTGGGCAGAATGTCTGAAAATCTGAGCAGATGGGGCTAGCCGCACTTACACTCCCCCTCCAAAAACACACTGGGGTGTGTCGCTACGTCAACGAAGAACGTAGTGCGGGTAAGTCCCAGAAAAAAATAGAAATGTAGCCTCGATGGGGCGAAATCTGCTTGATCTGACCTGATTTGGGCTGAATTGGCACTGAATCAGGCTGGTTGAACATGAAATGAGACAGAATGAGAAGTGACGAACAGTCCTCCGTGCAGTAAAATATTAGGTCAAGGGCTAAAAAACATGTAAACGTATCGAGAATCGATACCAAACCATGCATTGGTTGAGAATGAGGTAGATTATTGGTGGATTGAGTGGGGGGATCAAGAATTGGAGTGACATCTCAGCGCTCTGGCACAGTTTCGCTGTCGCGGGCACGCTACGGTGTCCTCGCCGAACTCTACATCGTGTTATTCCCGCTTTTCTCGTTCTGAAAAGTACAGCTTGTGCTTCAGATTTGGCGCATCTGGTGGATGATCACAAAATTGAGCAAGATTGAGAGTCAAATTGAGCAGAGATTAAGGAGATTAAACAATCACAGAGAGGTTAAACAAATACACATGTAGTCTACAGACCCTAAGTGCACCACCGAAGGTAGAGATGTTTTTCTGTGCACTTAGATCTAAACAGATCTTCGAGGAATCAGAGGAGATGACAAGGAAATCAACCTAAATTGTCCTAACATGAGTAAATTCCCTGAGATGAAGATGAAATGAAGCGGAATGTCTAAAACTAAAACTACCAACACCTTCGTTTAGACTAAAGTTAATATATATTGTCGTTTATTCAGCTCAATTGTGCTTTCCGGCACGTTGGTTCGCGAGCATCAAACAGATTCTATGAAAATGTGGATCATGTGATGATGCATCATGATGGGACATGCTGGCCCTGGATCCTTGGCATGTAACGCGCCGAAGGTTCGCTGAAGGCGCTTTACTGACAGTATATAACTGAGAGACACCGAATTTACAGTGGCGGTGGTGTCAATCGACTTGGACAAGGCCAATCTTTCGATGGAGTCCCACAAGACACTTGGATTCACCATTTTCGACAGTTTCAGGTCGGATTGAGCTCACATTGGCGTGTGCCAAAAATACAACGAAGCTTACGGACTTCAGAGGTTGCTGTTAGAAGTCCCTAGAGCTCCTAGATGAAGATTGTCTGAACAATTGACGTCTGGGTTTCGTACAACAGTGGCAGAATGATGGACAAACCTGAGGAATTCAAGGTAAATTTGAGGATCCTGGATCTGAATCTGGACTTTGGCGTCAGCATCACAGCAAATGAAGGTGAGATCTGAGTTCCTGGCGTCGCATCTGGTGCAGCCAGTACTACAGGGGTTGCCTGTAGGGGTGAATGTCGCTGGCCAGCGTTTTAATTATGTACATTTGCTTCCATCTGCACGAGTAGCCAAATTCCAAAGATGCACAGACCAACAGAGACAAGATTACCCCGAATCTGCCTGAATTCAGCCTGAGTTTGGTTTTTTCTGAACACGGCAGCACACTCCGTCAGCGTATCTACGCCTTGTCTGCCGAACGGAGACCAAAGAAAAGTTGATTGACGTCAAATTATCAAACATTCGCAGTTCTCCACATCATGACATAAACAGAAAGAATGAACAGTGGATTGAGCAGAATGTGGTAGGATGGCTTCCTCAATTCGGCCAAGCACGAATACATGTGACCACCAACCTGTCTGGTCGGGCCCTCGTACGGCTTGGGCGCTGCAAATCAGCGGCCGAACTTGAAGCTTGGTCCTCATTTGGCTCCTGGGCTGGCCTGACCGCAGGAGGGGGGATCGACGGATCAGCCCTGGAATGTGGCTGCTGAGGGCCGTAAAAGGCTGGATCTCGATTCACCACAGGTCGTTTTCCGTCGCTCTCCACTTGTCTGTCTGGTTTCGACAAACAATCTGTCAGGAGTACTCCAATTTCGGGGTGCTTCTTGAGGAAGTCGATGAACCTCTTGGTGTACCCATGGACAAAAGATTGGGCTGGTTCCCAGTTGTTGTGACTGGAATCAAAGCCCCTCCACTCACACAGAAATTCCCATTCGCCCTTGGCGTCACGTCTTGCTTCAACAATCCTCTTGAGTTCGTACTTTCCCCCTTCGATGACCCGATCAGACAAATGTTTCGCAGTCCAAAAAAGGGGTTTAACTCGATCCTTGGGGGAGGGGATCTCTCTCTTGAGGCGATCACCCGAAACGTCAATTTCCCTGCTGACATCCACACGAATCCTCCACCTGTTCTCACCAAGACGCGCTGTAACAGCGAATGGCCCCTCCCACAAGGGAAGAAGCTTGTCATCTCCGTCCAGGGTGGTTTCGGATTTTCGAAGCCAAACTCTATCATCGACTTCAAAATTGTGGGGGTTTTTTCGACCTTGATTTTGAACCCACAGCCAGTCAGCTTGATGCTTCTCGATTAATTTCGACACAGATTTATCTGCTCGTTGGACTTCGTCCAAAAACAGCGAAGCATCTTTACAGGGGCGAGGATTATTCAACGGCATGTTCCACCAACACTTCTTTCGTCCAAAGACAATTTCATTTGGAGAGAGGCCATGATACAAAGGCGTGTTGTGGTAACGGCGAAGCAATGCGAAGAGAACTTCCATCCAATGGAAATCCTTTTCACTCGCGAGCTCCTTACGAAGCATATTAATAATTGAGCGGCCGGCTCTTTCGCCAGGCAACGCTCGATGCGAGTGGATTTCACATCGCAGGTGGTGGATTCCAAGGCGAGCACATAATTCTCTCCACCATTCGGAGGTGTACTCTTTGCCTGAATCCGTCACCACCTCGGATGGGACGTCCCAACCTCCCATCCAGGTCTGCGCGCACCATTTGGCTGCAGCCTTGCCAGTCATCGACTCAATGTTGCAAGGCAACACTTGGATGTAGCCGGAATGACGGCACTGAATAAGGAGCACACCATTGACTTTTTTGTTAGTCCAATGGCACTCTTCGTCATCGAGTTCACCGAGATAGAAAAAATCACTGGTGACTCTGTTAAAGAGACGCTCCGGAATAGGATGAGGCCTCAGATGGCCGTGCTTCTTCGCGCTGGGGGGCGTCGAGACAGCACATTGGGCACATCCGGCGGCTACTTTCATGCAATGAGTGTAGAGCCTCGATCCAAACAACCTATGCTTAATCATCGACCACAGTCGACGGCCATGTGCGTGGGGGGACTCCCATTTGTGCCACCAGTTTAACACTCGGGGGGCTAGGGCGTCTGGCACACACAATTTACCCTCCATCCACAGCTTCCCCCCATCCAACGAGTACTCAGGAAAAATCCCATCCTTGTGAGCATCTTTGGATTTGAGATTTCCAAAGACCTCTTTAAACATGGGATCCTGCAGATAATCGGACGTCCAGTCACGGATGATCAGGGAATCTTTAGGCAGGGGTGGAGTTTTGGCCGGATCTCGACGCTTAATGCCTTGGATCAACCGAAATCGACTTACTTGTCGGGTATAGTCAAACCGTTTCACACTCCCTGAGGAGGGATCGGTGACTTTTTCCACGACTTTCAGTGTTTTGGTGCAGATCTCATGGGCATGCGCCGGATCTGAGATGGCCGTGATGTCGTGACACGGCAATGCGTGCTGTTTAACAGCGCACTGCATGCATGCACGTCGAATGAGTTTCTTTTCTTCCTGATCCCATTCGATGATGACATGGCGGTCCTGCTCCGTACCATGGATGTTGGTACTTTGCAGCCCCTCTGAGGCGGGGTAAGCCCATCGGCTCAGAGCATCCGCTACCGTGTAATGTTTTCCAGGCAAATACAACACATGGAGGTCAAACAGACTGAGAAATTCGTGCCATCTGGCCCGTCGACCAGCTGGGCACGCGACAGTATCAATGTGTTCAGTGGCCCAATACTCCAGAGATCGATGATCCGTCAGGACCTCGACTCGATTGGTGCCAACCCACGATTGGTACTTCTTTAAAGCACAGATGATGGCGTAGGTTTCTTGCTCACGCGGCGACCATTGCATTTGGCGTGGGGCTAGCTTCCGAGACCAAAATGCAAGAGGGTAATGATCGCCGGTGGCTTCATCAACCTGTTCAAGAACAGCTCCGATCGCGTACCTAGAAGCGTCGGTTCTAATGTAGAAGGGTCGGTCAAATTGGGGCACATGCAACGTGGCGACTTCACAGAGGGCCGCCTTCAAGTGATGGAAGGCCTCCTCGCACTCGTCAGTCCACTTGACACGAACCTTTGAACCTGCCTTGCCCGCATCTCTCCCTACCTTCAATAATTCAGTGAGGGGGGCAGCAAATTTGGCATAATTCGGCACAAAAGTGTGGTAAAAATTGCAACAACCCAGGAATCCTCTCAACTCCGTGATCGTCTCAGGGCGCTTCCACTTCTGAATAGCGACGAGCTTCCCTGGACTGGGTCGTCGGGTGCCATTCTCTAGGAGAGAACCACAAAATTCGACTGATTTTAAAAATAATTTTCCCTTCTTTGGCCCACAAACCAGCTGATTGGCGTCAAGAATGTCCAAAACTTGGTTCAGCTGCTTCTCATGTAGGGCCACCAGCTCGTCTTCGGTCAGTCCCTCCCCCTCCGTCGCGATGATTATGTCATCTATGTACATACTCACGAAGGCACGAAGCTCAGGATGGCTTGTGAACAGCACATCCTCCATCATTCTTTGAAAAAATGAGGGGGCGTTCTTCAGCCCCATGGGAATGACGGTCCATTGGACTGGGCCACATGGCGTGCACATACAGGTGAGAGGTCGGCTGTCCTTCCTCAACGGCATTTGGTGAAAGCCGTGACGGAGATCCAGCACAGAAAACAAACGACCTCTTGCCCTCTTGGCGATTTCCTCCTCAATGAGGGGCAGGGGGTGCGAATCCGCCTTGGTTTCGGCGTTGAGATTGCGAAAATCAACAACCATTCGCCAACCATCAATGGTGTTCTGGTCTGCAGGCGGTGGCTTCGGGACTGTGAAGGGTGAACAGCACGATTCGCTGGTCAACCACCCTCAAGCCAACCAAATTCCCTGAGATTTCTCTCGATGATTTTTCTGAGGATCTCATGTTTATGTCCATGATTTTCATAAGGGCGCTGTTTCTTCGCCTTGTACCCTTCACGAAGCTCAATGAAGGCTTCACCGAACTGCCCACGGACAGGGGGGTCTTTGATCAACTTCCCTGAAAGGGTTGTGTCCTTCCGTTCCTCAAAAATCTTCTCTCTTGACTTGGAACACAATTCAGTGTCCACCTGATCGCCAGGAATTACTGTCGAAAAAACTTTGGCGACTTCTTCGGCCTTGGCAGGAAGAATCTTCTTACGGATGTCCCTAAACAGGTCCGTATCAACTGCCTCTTGAAGATAGGTGGGTCGTGTGTCGAAATCCCAGAGATTCTCTTCGTGATCCAGCTCCTCGAAAGGATCCATGAAAGCTTCCACAGGGGGTTTTTCATAAAAAACTCTGAATTTGCGGCGCGATTGGAGATTTTTCCTCGCCCGTGCACTGAAGATTCTTTTCGATGTCGACCGTATTGGGGAAGAGGGAGCCGAGGCGGATCCATTGGACGTTGAATCACCTTGGGTATCTGACGGACAAAAATCAGAAAAAATAGATTCATCATCAGTACCACGCTCAACCTCAGATTCTGACCCAACACAAGAATCAGTACCAGAATCAGCAGAATTAGAGTCAGAAAGCTTTCCATCCACCAGGAATGCAAGCGAACTCCAGGACCGCTGTGGCAGGGGACCTGTGTCGTCCCTGGCATACAGCTTAATCTTCCTGGGAAGTTCGATGTAATCTACACAAATGTCTTGTAATTCCTGAAACCAAGGCTTGTCGTCCCACAAGGGCACAACTAAAATTGCCTGGGTTTTATCTTGCTTGATTTTGTGGATGACCTGCTGGATTAAGTGAAACGGAGGATTAGTCCACAACTTCTTGTCCCATTTATGGGTCCAAGCATCCCTAAAGTGCTTGTCAAAGCGCTTGTTCATACGGTTAGCAAAGGCATCATACTGGGGCCAAAAGGAATGATGTTCATGAAAGTATTCACAAATTGCATCGCGCCATTTGTCGACAACTCTGTAGGATGAAGAGTGCCAGCGCGAAGGGCGTCGTGGCTGGGAGTCCCTACGAAGACATTCTAACTCTTGGGAGTAATCGGCACTCCCATTCACCTCTGCAATGGTGACATCTTCACCAAATTTTGGTGTCACCTTTTGCTTCAAAAATTCTTCTGCACTTTTAAACCCTGCGTGCAAAAAACGAAATTCAGGACGCTCCAAGGGACCTGACTCCAGCAAAAAACAACGACGATGACCTACGGGCGCTACCCTGTTCTTGCGAAGCCAAGGATGGCCCAAATAAAGGTCATACTTTATGTCAGCACGATAGAAGTAGTCATCCTTAAGGACAACTTCTTCCACATTTTGCTCTTCCCAAAGGTCTTGAGCGACCAAATGAGTCGATATATAACAACCGCGTTGCCCACCTGCGAGAGAATGTCCAGAAACTCCCTCGAGGGTAACAGGATGAGGCGATTCAAACACGCAGTCGTCGGGTAAGAATGAATT
This sequence comes from Eutreptiella sp. 'Long Island Sound 2002', assembly GCA_964036045.1. Lineage (NCBI taxonomy): Eukaryota > Euglenozoa > Euglenophyceae > Eutreptiales > Eutreptiaceae > Eutreptiella > Eutreptiella sp. 'Long Island Sound 2002'. The sequence continues at coordinate 73,987,074 of OZ038386.1, forward strand.
GGATTGGAGATTTACCTCTGATCCATTGTCACACAAACAAGTGGCGAGGTGGAAATTTCCCTTGCAATCAGAGACCCACAGCTTTGTGACAAACTGACGGGCCCTGTGCTTGGACTGTACACCTACCTCGTCCACTACAACAGAAGGATCCGCTGCCGGATCCAGGGGAGAGGAGACAAGCGACCCTACATCAAGTAATGGTCGATCAGGTATTTGGGGATCATGCCTGAAATCGCCTGGGGAGGGGCGATTTTCATGGCTCCCCTAGGCGTTCTGACCTCCAGCGGCTGCGTTAACATTGTGAACACAGCCTGATTCGTCGATCCACTCATCTTGGAACGGATCATCCGCTGGATTCAGGGCATTTTCGACATAATCTCGATCCGCATCGGACACCTGATCTGCACCTGAGACCTGATCCACACGATGATTTCCCTTTCCACGTCCACGGCCACGGCCGCCGGATGATGGGCCACCACCGTCGCCACGCCCTCTGCCCTTACCAGAGAAAGGGGTTCCTGAAGGATTTCCCTTACCTTTACCCTGTGATCCTGGAGCATTTCCTTTGTCTGTACCGGATTGAGGGGTTTGGCCTGGATTTCGATTTCCGCCTCCGGCGTTGCCATTAGGACTTGTCTGGCCCTTTGGCTGCCCGCCGGAGCCGGATGGAGTCCGATTTCCTTTGCCTTGGAACCCGCCAGGGCCTCCGGTATTTTTGTTTCCACCGGAGGGGGTCGAATTACCCTTTCCCCCCTTTGCACCATGCACCTGTCTGTCATTCCTGTCTGAATTCTGCGAATTACTGACATTTTCACCAATCACCTTGTGATCGTAGGCAGACCATCGGTGATTAGCAGTAGAATGCGTCTTAGCTCGGTTCGTAGAACCTAAAAGAAGGCAGATGCTACAATGATCCTGAACATTCCGGGTGTCATTCACCTTTTTGTTGCCCTTTTGGGCCCCATTTTGGGTGTTTTGCTGGGTATTCTTGTTTCCCCCAAGACCCTCATGGAAATTTTGATTGGCGGCGTCAGCGAGCCGCTCAACCTCTTCCCACAGTTCCTGCGGGGTGAACGAAAACACCCAGTTCCTGGCCTTCAGGCGATGGCCGTGGAAACTTACTCCCCTATTGAGGACTTGGACAAACAAGTCCCGATCCTCGTGTTCATTAAACTTGATTTTCCACGTGTTTTCAGTGAATTTCACCTTGGAAAAGGACGTGGGGGAGCACTTTTGAAGTGCCTCCCTGACGGTAAACCGGTTGGCCGAGGCATCAAAGCCATCGATCTCCGCCCACCAGGTCTTGACCTTTTCTTCGGATTGTTTATTCCGAAGGGTGGCGGCGGTTTCTGAGGGGATCTTGTCAAAAATCAGATTTTTCAGCTCGGCACTAGAAAATCTTTCGCCTGAATGTTCAGATTCTTCTACGAGATTCCAGAAGCGCTGTCTCTTGTCCTGCACTTCGTGCAAGATTAATCGCGAGAACGAAGGAAAATTCTTCAACATCTGGTGGTAATGGTCCTCAGGCAGCCGGGATCCACGTACCTCCAACTGTTCCCACACCTCATCAAAGGTAAGGGGGGAACTTGAATCCTCACGATCACTCCAGGTCCTGAGCCAAGTATTGGCCGGCGCTCCCTCAAGGCAGTCCAAGAGCGCCATCAGGAACTGATCATCCTGAAGTTTTTGAGTCTTAACCCACAGTTTAAATTCCCGTTGGAACTGAGGCCAACGTCTGGGGTTCCCATTATACTTCGGCTGCTTGGCAACCTGACGAAGTCGCAATGAAGTAGGATTTAGGAGTGAATCCAGCCCAACACCGGCCGTAATGGCAGACACCTTGGCGGCATCATTAGCCACACCAGCTCCGGCGAGGGTCTGGGCGAGCAACATCTGGGCTATTGCATTGGAATCAACAGCAGGAAGGGTAGTACGGGAGGCAGTTCGTTTGGCATTCTGTGCCTCAGTCCTAGCCTTCGCCGACCTACTCTGAGATCGAGAGATTGTAACCCTTTCCTTTAGCTTAGTCCTGCTGATCCTGGCATCGGTGGTCTTAGAGTCCACCGAAGGAGCAATCGAAAAAATTTCTGTCGCCTCCTCCGACGGTTCTGTGGTTTGTTCCACCGATGATGCGCCCTCAGACCGCATGTGTGTCTTGAAAAGATCTTTAATTCCCAGCGTCTGAATGATGAGTTGCATTTGATCCTTGAGCAATTGGAGCTCAGTATCTCGCTGTAATCTGCAAGAGCAGTCGGCAGGACAGTACATACCGTGTCCTGAAGGGCCTGAGCAGGCTGTCGGACCGCTAATCTCAGTGGTTCGCAGCCAGGAGTCCACTTGGGGAGCTCCTTCAGTCCTAATTTCCAGGCTTGCCTGCCTGGCTGCCTCTAAAATTCCTTCCTCAACCGCGGCGGCTAGATCGTCGCGGATGGAAACAGAGGGATGAGGGGCGGAGGGCCCGGCAACAGGTGCCTTGGTCTTCTCCTTCGGGAAGGGGCTTGCCTCCCAGATCTGCAAAAAAATGGCAAAAGATTCATCTTCTTGAGAACACCACCACATCTTGGTTTTAATTTCTTCTTGAAGGAGGAAGAAATATTCGAATAAAAAATCAGAGGCGATTCTTTCTTGTCCTATCAGCTTAGACGTGGCTAATAGACACAGGGCCTCAAGACTCTGAAGGTTACGGGACACTTCTGAAGACAAATGGTTGTCCCATTGTGCCCAAGAGTCTGGTCGATTATAGGTAGGTACCTCACCTGGACCACCCATCTCAATGTCGTCAATGTCGGCGTCGATGGTCTCAAAATGTGGACATTGGTAAGGAGTATTAGTACCTGCCAGGTCCGTAAGCTCCACCGGAGCGTTGCCATTAGCGTAGGCTGGGAGATTCCAGCTACTTGATGGCCAATTTCGACTGGGATCTTGATTGTAATCTGGGCCTCCACAGCTGTTGATTTGTGCCCTTCTTGGGCAATTTGGGCTTGCGCAAGGCATTCCTCTCAAGGCCTCGTTCCCACAGCACGACGGCAGCGTAATCGTTACGTCTCCGGAGGTGGCGGAGTCTACGGGGCCGTACTGGGGAGCTAGCTGTGGTTGGGACACCAAAGGAACAACATTCAGGTAGCCTCTGCTACCATGAAAGTGCTGCCCTGGGTCATTGAGGGTGCCGGAGGGCTCGGGGCCGGCAAGACCAGTGGGGCAGGCACGCGAGGAGTCTCCCTGGATGTTGTTATTGGGGGTAGAACCGGATACTCGAACACCAACGGAGGCAAGAGCAGCGACAACAGAAGCAAGGTCCATGCTGATTGTGGTCCGGCAGAAAATCCCAGTCTATGAAGAAAATTGAGGGGAATTATTCTAAATACATCTGAGTGTCCAAAACTGTCTGAAAAGATTTAAATAATCCAATTATGTAAAAATGTTTGGCCGATCTGGCCCGCGAGCGCGCGTCAGCGGCAAATGGCGATTCCAGCTAAAATAGCGGAACACGGCGGATTTACGGGAAATGGACCGCGGAATCAAATCCGGCATATCAGAAATATATAGGAAATATCCTGAGACTGAGCTGCGAGGCGGCGATTCCGCCGAAGCAAAGAAAATGACCAAAATGTAGCCAATCTGGGCAGAATGTCTGAAAATCTGAGCAGATGGGGCTAGCCGCACTTACACCCCAAGGGTGGCACCCACACATTCGGGGAATATTGTAATTGTACTCCAAGGGAGCCGGACAGCCCGTTTGGTAACCGGCACGAGCGACTTCATCTTGGTCAACATGAGTCAATTTTCCAGTTTCTTTTCAATTGTTGCAGCAAGTTTGAATTGGATGAGATTGGAATATGTGTCATATTTGTGCCATATTTGTGTCATAGTGTGTCGTTAGTGTGGCGGTGACAGCCGCCAAGAGTTATGAGGTGGTTGTGTGTGTGTACTCGTGAGTAGACTCAACAAGTCCTCAGTGATTCAAATCATGGTATGTTGCTGGCACTGCGCCTTACCTGGACTGTGCAGCCCTGGGTTCAACACCAGGCCAACCAGGTGGCCAGCTGCCAGTCATGAAGTTCATTTCAACAGTTTATTCTCAAATCTCCTCAAGTCTCAAGTCATCCTCAAGAATTGATTTGTCAATTGTCCAGGGAATGGGTGTTGGGTGAGGGAGGCACGCAGATGCCTGGGCAGTGAGGAGTGGCACAGCATTGTACATGTCCTCACTGTTTATAGGTCAAATTGCCCAAAAATGCCCAAATACGTGTGTTGGGGGGCGGGGTCGATTGTTTCTTCATCCTTGGCGTTTTGGTCGGAAATTGCCCCCGAAAACGCTTCCGATATTTTTTCCTCTCTAGGGATTTCGGAAGGCTCCTTCCCGGTTTCGGCCGGGGTTTCGGTCGGGGTTTCGGTCGGGGTTTCGGTCCGAAAAACACTTCCGATATTTTCGCATCCCTAGGGATTTCAGGAGCGATTCCTGGCATGTCAGCTGGAAAATTTACAGGTCGATCGTCAGCAACGCTGGGAATCATGCCAAGAATTTTGGTCCCGGAGTAGAAATTCTTTGCTTTGCGTTTGAGACACATGTGGCTAACTCGGCCATCTTGGGCGACACAGGGGCGCCAAATTAATCGATTTCGGTCAAATTGGAGGAGGTCGGTGGGCCAACTTTAGTTCATTTCGGGCCGCCGAGTCAGCCACGTTGGGCCCTGGAACGGCCCATTTTCGCCATTTTTCCCCTTTTTTGGGGCGCCAAGACGTCCGATCTCGGTCAAACTTGGAACACTAACTCGGCCCATCTTGGTTGACACAGGAGTGCAAAAACGGTCAATTTGGTCAATTTGGAGGCGGTCAGTGGGCCAATTTTGGTTCATTTCGGGCCGCCGAGTCAGCCACTTTGGGCCCCGGGACTGCCGACTTTCGCCAATTTTCGCCATGTTTGGGGCGGCAAGACACCCGTTTTCGGTCAAACTTGGTACGCTAAGTCGGCCCACCTTGGTTGGGACAGGGGCGCAAAAAGGGTCAATTTTGGTCACATTGGAGGCGGTCGGTGGGCCAATTTTGGTTCATTTCGGGACGCCAACTTAGCCACTTTGGGCCCTGGGACGGCCGATTTTCGCCAATTTTGGCCATTTTGGGGGACCCAAGACACCCGATTTTGGTCACAGTTGGAACGCTTCAGGTTGGGGTTGACAGGTCTTCCTGCATTGTCCTTCCTTCATTGCGGGAGAGCGTCTGGGCCCGCGGCATGGCGCACCCCCAGGTGGTCAGGTCGGACCACCTCCCGGTTCGCCTGGTCCTACCGGGCCTCCTCGACACGGCAGGGCAAGCGCCGGTGCCCACCCCCCAAAGGCACACGGAGGGCCGCCTTCTCCTTTACAACACCGACGCCGCGCCCGTCCAGCACTGCCTGTGGGCGGCGGTCACCGCCGCACAAGACGAGCCCTCCCTGGCGCCATGGCTGGGCCCCGCCTGGCAGCGCACCTACGGGTCCATGCCCGCGGCGGCCGTGGACAAGGTGTTCGAACACGTCCACGCAGCGCATGACGCCCTGGCGTGTGTGGTGGGGCGCCGGCAGCCGTCCCAGGCCGGGTCGGAACCTATGGGTGGGGACCCCCCGGAAAGCGGGAAGCAGCTCCAGGCGGCGATCCTCCGGTATGACGCCCTGGCAGCGTGCGCGCCAGCGGCGTACCAGGCGCACACAGCCCGGCATGGCGTCCACTCCGAAGCGGCGCTCTGGTTGACGGAGGCGCTGAGAGGTGCGTGGCTGGAGTTCTGCCCTGCCACGCAAGGCCAACTACAGGAGGAGTTGGAGAGGCAAGCGACCGCCCTAGAGGAGGACATCCGCCACCTGCGCGCGCTCCTGGCAGCCGACCGCAAGCGCGCCATCAAAGACTTTTAGCGCCGCAACGGCCAGGACATAGTCCAGCGGTGGAAGGCCCTGAGAGGGGCCATCAAAGTGGAAGCCCCGGGCCCGTCGGGCCTCTTGAACGTGCGGGTCCCCCACACCCAAACGCTCCTGACGAGGCCCATGATGCAATGTCCGCGGTCCGTGCCGTCTGGCAGGAGCTGTACGACAAGCGCCCGGTGGACCTCCCCAGCTTCCAGGCGGTCCTCGCCCGCCACGTGCCCCGGGTCCCGGAAGGGGCGTGGGCCCAGGTCTAGCAGTACTCCATGTGGGACCTACAGTCCGGGCTGGACAAGGCCGATGGCAAGGTCCCGGGCCCCAACCACGTAGAGGCCCGCTTGATCAAGGCCCTCCCGGCACCCATCCAGTGGCTCCTCGTCCACTGCTACCGGGCCATCCTCCGTGGTGCCCCGCCACCGACCCACTGGAGGGATGCGCACATTTGGGTCAGCCCCAAGGTCCCGGGCTCCGCCGAGCTAGACGACTACCGGTTCATAGCCCTGTGTCAATTGGACATGAAGCTGCTCACGAGCCCCCTCACCCAGCGGATCACGGCGGTACTCACGCAACACGGCGTGGTCAGCGACTGGCAGCAGGGGGCCCTCCTCGGCTCCAACACCGTGCCCCCCCTGTTCATGGCGCAGCGGCAACTCCAACGGGGAAGGCCCAATTACGTCTTCTCCTTCGACGCCAGCAAGGCTTTGGACACCGCCCCGCATGGCGCACTCCACCTCATCCTGCGCCACCTCTCCGTGCCGCCGGCGGTCATCGCCTCCCTGTTCCCCCTCCACACGGCGGCCAGGCTGCGCATCGCCACCGCACACGGACTGACGCAGCCAGTGAAGCGGTACCTAGAACCTATGGCCCATGGCCCGGAGGCCTGTGAGCCGTCACACCCGTGCGGAAGCCGTTGACACCGGCTGTCAGCGGGACATCCCTGTTCTCTAACCCGCGAAATCTGGAATCCGATTTCTAACCAATAAATCGATTTAGAATTACCATAATTTTATTGTCTTAGGCGATTTTCAGTCGGAAATCGGTGAAATACCCGATTTCTACCGCGATTTCTAATTGTCGTGAAATCGCCGCCTGATGTCGCCTGTTCGCGCGCTTTCGTCGCTTCCCCGTGGCGAGTTTTGTGAGGGATTTTTCTCGAGTACCTTTGAGGTTCTAAGAGAACTTAAGGGCTGAATCTAGAGGGTTTTTAATGTACTTTCATCTGGTGTGTTCACCAGAATTTTTCGCCGTTGCGTCTTCGAGAAACTGAACGGGCAAGCTTTTCGGTCGAACGCTCGAACTCATGGTTCTCAAGTACCATGAGTTCAGACGGAACCCTACATTCCCCCCCTATGCCTTTCATCCATGCCCCTTTCACGTGGGCATATCACTTTGTATAGGGAAGCGGGCAATGGCGATGTTTTAGGCAGCCTATGGGTTTCGCAAACCCAAGTCGTTTGCGTGCGCAAACGCTAACTCTGTGGCCTTGTGAGCATGAACGTTAATAACCAAACACAATGCTCACAAGACCAAAAGCCCTAGGCCATTTTTGTTTTTCGATCCAACTCAACGATGGCTCCACGCAACTCAATGCGTACCAAAACTCTATTTTCGAAAGAGGGCTAGTTTTGGTTGAAAATTAGGCCAAAATGGCCAAACCCCCGAGGCTCGTACTCGAAGCCTATGGGGAGTTGAGCCTCGAACCAAGGCAATATGTAACGTAGAGACCACGAAGGACATTGTGGATGGCTTGGTTGATTTTTACAACCTTGTCTTCTATTTTATATAATTTCGCCTTGTGAGCACGCGTGCCATACTGCCTCTATGCACACGCGCTCATATGCAAGCACTAACGACACGAGTGGGCGGAGACAATCCGACCATAGTGGGCATATTTGAAGGCACCTACTATGGGCGTACTCCAAACGTGTTTGCTCATATTTTTGTTCCTCAATGACCCAAAGATATGTTCATGCCAATATCGCCGATATATGCACTTTTTCCCATAAATAGTGTGCTTCAAGGATTGAGGTGTTAAAAATGTTTCCATCATGCTTTGAACCTCAACCCTTGTTGCAAAAGGGAAGCAAAGCTTCGGTTGGCATCCTTGCAAAAGCCCGAGGCTCATTTCTCTTGTGATACGGAGATACGATATTTGGAGGGACCACTTTTGGGTGAATTTTGCCCGTTTTGCCCGGAATGGCCACAAACCCCATCTCCCCCTGATTTCGCCCCCGAGGTTGCGTGCGCCACTTGACCAAGGGTAAGGGCAATTCGGAGAGGGCACATAAACCCGCATCGAATGGGGTGTTTCCTCATGTGGCCTCTCCTCTCGATGGGAGAGTTGTGAGTCACCCAATTTGGGGTATGTAGCCAATCTGCCCCATTTGTGTGTCATTTTCCCTCCAATGGGGAAAATGGCTAGAGGCAACCATGAGAGTTGGCAAGTGGTATATATTGGGACCTAAGTCCCATATGTCTATAGCATCTTTGGTTGAAAGGATCCTCGCCGTGGCCATGGAGATATGGAATCATGAGTGCGGGCCATTTTGGCCAAATTTCACTGTTTTTGCCATTGTATGCCATATTCGAATTGCCATATCTCCACGGGGCACGGGATATAGCCAGGAAGGAGGGGCGAATATTGTAGCATATGACCAAGGGTTGAACGCCATTGAGTTTCGTATTTGCTCCTCTGGCTCATCCGGAGTTATTCAACTTTTGGTGCGATCCATGATCTCCCCCTTTGCACCGCATGCTGCTTTCTGCCCCATCCGCGTGTTCATCCCCTCGATGAACAGCAAGCAGCCAGTGTAACAGCAAGCCATAACCCAGGGCATGGGACCAAAGGGGATATCAAGGGTTGTGAATCAAGGCTTGGCGCGTCAATATCGCCAAGGCTTCCTACCCTGGACGGTCGCCCGAGACGGCCGATTTTGCCATTTTGGCAATTATGACCCAACTTGACGAACCCGTGGTGCCCTGATGCCGGGACCTCAGAGGGAACCAGGTTGGGTGAGGGCTCCGGGGATTTGGTAGGCGAAGGGCATACGGTCAGTTGCCTCGTCCCTACCTCTGGCGGGTCCGGACGAGGGGTCAATTTTGGAGATTTTTGAGCTAATATCAGTTTGGGCTGAAACAGCCCATTTTCAGCTACCAACTCCTAGGGGACAATGGCGGGGCCATCTCTCTGGCTCAGAGTGGAGCTGGGACCTGCTGTTAAGGGAGCATAGGGAGCAACTGTCGGTTGGCCTTGGAGCTACTTGGTTCCCAGGACCTCGCCTGTGGCTGGGCGGGACACCTCCCCTTTTGGCAGGGTTTCAGGGTCCGGACTGAGCAGGGCATGGGTTGTGTTTGAGCCCCCGCCCCCACCAGCCACTGAGAGGGTCGGACCTGGGATTGGGATATGAGTTGGGACTGAGTGTCTATGGTCCTGTGATGCTCTTACCCCAGTCCAGCTTTAACCCCATGTGTACATATTCTGATGTGTTGCTGTACATACTTTTGTTCCCTTGTTTCAGAGTGGCAAGGATCCTGAAACGCTTTGTCACATGACACGAGCGTGTTGATGCCCCTGTGAGCGCAGTGCTTTGCCTGCCTGCTTGCTTGTGCGTGTCACCGCAGCGTCCCGTGGCCAGGCCCCCCACGGGAACGCGTCACAAGCGTTTCACCGCTGCGGGGTTACCTAGCCCCCGTGTGCCACTCGGGGCCTTCGAGGGGTACAAGCAGCACCCCAACCCCGAGGACTCCAAGACCTTCACGGAGCCCGCAGCGCCGCCCAGAGCATCGCCCTGAGCGACCACGGAAGCGCCGCGACCGTGAAGGAGGTGGGGAGACCAGGATTCCCTCATCAGCGAGTCCCACCGGCCGACCAGCAAGGCCGCACACCCAGCTTCACCAGCCGCGTCACCCACCTCCACAACCACACCGGAGCAACCGCTTCAACAACCACCACCAAGGACCTCAAGACCAAGTACGCCCCCCGCTGCCATGGTAAACTGGCAAGAAGCGGGCAAGACGTGGCCGCGGCCCCACCCCTATGCGGTGCGCCTACTGCGTGGGTTGGTGTCGGACCAGCACTATCGCCACAGCCACCCTCAGTGCGAAGGCGGCATGCCCGGGAGCTTCGAGCTCCGCGAGGACATGGGCCCCGACCGCCCGCAGGCAGTTGAAGACTGGCTGCGGGTGGAAAGGTTTGCCTTCCGCTTCCGCCAGAGGCGCTGGAGGGTCTGGACCCGGCCAGACAGGCCCGGCGAAGGGCTGCGCCCCGACGGGATTCAGGAGGACGAGAATTCCAGCGAGTACCCGTCGGGCGCCACGATCAACGTCTCCATGTGGGACATGATCGAAAGGAAGTTCCCGGAGCCGGGGACCGAGCGCACGCTGCAGGGAAGCAGCAGCACTGCGTCTCCTGGGAAGGAGAAGCGGTCCGCCGGGGTCAGGAAGCGGGACCCGAAGTGGCGGGAGTACCAGGAATCCCTGGCCGCCGAAGCCGCCCAAGGCGCCAAGGGCGGAACCCCAGCCCCCAGCCCCCAACGGGCCAGTGGCGGTTACCACCCCGGCCACACCACCCTTGGCGACTTCCTCCAAGTCGCCAAGCATGCCAAGGCCCAGCCCCGTCAGCTGCACCTGAGGAAGTCAGGCCCCAGCAGCGACGTGGAGTCGGCCCACCGCAGGAGGATGCCGACCGACCAGGCCAGCTCCAGCAGCAGCGTCGTTCCCGACCAAGGGGACGTGGCGCGCGCCTGTGAGCGCGCCTGTGGGGTGCCCTGCAACCTTCGGGTTGCCCGGCAACGGGCCACGCAGCAGAACGCTGCCATGGAGGGCGCCGTCGGCATCGCCCAGCAGGAGGCTGCGGAGTGGGAGCATGGCATGGCCATCCACGCCTCGACCGTGGCGGCCATTGCGGCCGGACTCACGGCCGGAGCCGCCCATGAGGCTGTGACTGCCCAGGTCAAGGGTGAGGTGGCGGCAGCCGCGGAGGACGCCCGCCTGACGCAAGAGGCCATTGCCTGCAAGGAGGCCGAGGTGAAGGCGCTGGAAGAGGCGCTTGCCCAAGAGAGCGCAAAGAAGGAGGCGGAGGAAAGGGCCCACGCCGAAGCAACGGCCAAGGCCCAGGCGGACGCCGCCAGGAAGGACGCCATCGAGGCCGCGCGACGGAAGGTCGCTGAGGAGAGGGCCAAGACGGAGGCGGAGCTGGCGGCGTTGGAAGCGGAGAAGGCTCGGCTGCAGCAGACCCGGAACGCCGAGGCAGCTCGTGCCCGGGAGGAGGCCGAAGGGTGAGCTGCCGCAGCCACGGTCGCCGCAATGGCGGAGGAGGAGGCCAAGCTCCGCCGCGAGACTCCCCCGGGAGGATCCCGAGTGGAGACCCTGCGAAAGCTTTTCGAAGGGGACGCCTCCTCCAAGACGGCACTGGATCCCGAGGAGGTGGACAAGGGCAGCAGTGGGAGCAGTGGCCCCACTGCCTACCGACGGAGGAAGGGTAAGGGGAAGACCCCCGAGAGGTCACGGAGGCCAGCGGGCGGACACCCCCACGACTCCAACCCCTTCTTCACCGCCAGCGACGGGGATGAACGAGGCCGCCGACATCGCCGAGGAGTGGCTGGCGAAGGAGGCGGAGACCTCCCCATGGAGCCAGAAGGTGAGGGTGAGGATCTCCCTCCTCCCTACCGGAGCTCGGAGTCTTCCGCGTGCGGGACCGAGACGCCCAGGTGGGGCGACATGGACGAGGATGATGACATGGACTTCGACTACACGAAGAAGCCCCCATCCTCGGACCCACCGAGGCGACCCGGCGGAGACCCACCGGGACCCCCTGGCGGAGGACCATCAGGACCCCCTGGAGGACGCCCACCAAGTGGACCCCCTGGAGGCAGACCACCGGGCGGGGGAGGACCCCCTGGACCGGGCGGACCCGGCGGAGGCCCTCCTGGAGGACCCCCTGGGGACCCCGAGGACCCACCAGGGAACGGCGACCCGGATTCCACCTGGCGGTGGATTGTCCACCTACGCAGGAGGGTCCAGTCCCTCGAGCGCGAGGTAGACACGGGCAAGGGCGAGATGACTCGCATTGCCAGGGTCGCCGCGGGCGCACAGAGGGAGCTGGACATCGCCAAGATCGAGGTGGTCAAGAGCGCCAACGTCGCCACTGCCACCCAGAGGGAGCTGGACATCGCCAGGGGCGAGATCAGGTCGCTGAACAAGGTCATCAGCGGCCTGCAGCAGAGGTTGGACGTGCTGGAACGCCGTGGGAGCGTCGGCAGCGACCCCCAACCCCTGGAGTCTGGCTTGTCGGACGACAGCTGGGGACCCGGACCAGGTTCAGGCAGACCCCACGCCCCCGGCGGAGCCCCCCGGAGTCGCCCCAGCGCCAGTGCCCCCTCTCTCAGCGCCCCCTCTCACCACAGCGCGGGCCGCCGCAACGAGCGCGTGCCGCCCGGCAGTGGCAATGAGGAGTGGCGTGATGAGTGGCTCGGGGCGGAGTACCACAACCGCCGTGCTCCACCGCGGACACCGGTACGCCCCCGACGCCCCGCACCAGCCCCGGAGCCAATCCCAATGGTTGGCGGACGTTATGGTGGACTCAGGGATGAGGTCCCCGGAGGAGACGTGGAGTGGGATGTCGGCGGAGGTGAGGACCTGGACCTGGACCTGGCGGAGCTCGGCATTACCCCGCCGCGTGGTGTACGACGGGAGGCCGCTAAACGCAGCCGCCGGCACCGTGATGAGGAGGCGTACATGGAGGGAGTACGGCGTGAACATCTAGGTTCAGCGTACATGGAGGAACCACGGCGTGGCCACGCGGATACCGGGGAGGAGATGGAGGTGGCGGCCGTGGGAGTCCGTGGGCGAGGCCGATGGGAACCTCCGTCGACCTCGCGGCCGGCGTTCATGGTCTCTAAGGCCGCGGATGCCGCCGTGTGGGAAGACTTGAAGGACATCAAGCCCCCCATGTACGATGGCAACCCCCTCAACCTCGACCGCTTCTTGGAGAAGCTGGACGATTGGGGGGTGACCGTCACTGAAGAGATGGATCCTGCAGATGCGGAGAGATATGTCTTCAAACGGTTCAGGTACCGCCTGCCGGAAGTGCTCCAAGAGCTATACTTCGTGGCGACCAAGGAGGGGAAAATCAAGACCGCCAAGGAAGCCAAGAAGTGGCTCAACGAGCAGGAGCGGGTGGACGCTCCGCAGGTGGCTGCCAAGCGGTGGAAGGCCATCAAGCTTGAGCATGATGGTCGGGAGATCCGCCTACGGAATTGGCGGGACTTCCGGGGGCAATACACCCTCTTCCGCCGCAACGTGGAGGACTGGAACGAGGGTGACGAGCAGGCCCGCCTGCTCTCCATGCTGCCGGAAGCATGGATCAAGAGAGTCACCAAGGAGGAAGCCAAGAGGGCCCAGTCCAACCACACGGTCAAGATGATGCTCCCCGAGGATTATCATACGAACGTGGTGGCTTGGGCAAGGAGGAACGTGGCCCGGGATGTCAAACGGCAATCCCTGCGGAACGCTCTCCTCATCACCGTCACGGGCGATTGCGAGAAGACCGCGATGTGGCGCCTACATGAGTGTGACGTGAGCGGCCAGACCATCCGTCTGCAGGCCATCCCGGCGCAGATGAGCTGCGACGCGATCCTGGAGTGGGTTGGAGAGGAGGTGCTCAAGGAGTACCGGAACCTCCACCACACCCGCGGGTTGAGGCCCGGCGACCGCGACGTCAACTACGTTGGCGAGGGGCCTGGTGGGGAAGCTGCCATGGACCCAGCGGGAGCCGATGGTGGTGAGGCTCGCGACGACGATGACGACGACGATGAGCCCGCCGAGATGGCCGTTTGTGCCTTCGTCGCCAACAACCTGAACGCGGGAAGCAACCGGGGAAGCTGGAAGCCCCTGCACCAGGGTAGGAAGAAGAAGGAGAAGAAGGACCCCCGTCGCATTGGCAACCCTCCGCTGTCCTTTGGGGAGTTCATACGAGCTCACCCTCAGGGCTGTTTCCTGTGTTATGGGAGGAAGCAAGGCTTCAACCATGACCACCGAACATGCCCCGTCCACCAGGCCGACACGGAGGCCTGCAAGAAGGCGCATGGGTCGAAGAAGCGTGCGCCCGCGGGTATCTGGGAAGCCAAAGTGGAGGTCGACAAGGACGAGCTCTCCAAGCTGATGTCGGTGGGGACCGAGTTGGCCAAGGAGATCCAGGAGATCAAGAGGAACTGGGTCCCCAGGTCGGACAACAAGAACAAGGAGAACAACCAGAACGACAAGAACAAGGACAAGGACAAGAAGACTAGGAATAGGGGAAAGAAGAAGGGTGTCAACGAAATTGATGCGGAGGAGAATACCCCTACTTCCACAACCGACGCCCCCTAGCGGAGCCCCTGCAGCCACGGGCCCCAGCTAGGGCGGTCGCAGGATGGTGTCGTGGGAAGCGCCAGACCATCCCATTCGGGAGTCGATAAGCACGAAGGGACTGCCGCGGGCGGAAGGCCCGGTCCGGCGCCCAAAGCAAAAGACAGTCGCGGTGGCGGGGTGAGGGCAAGTGAAGGCACGAACCCTTGCACCCGTCCATCCTTCGCGACCAAGAATGTATTTGATGTGCTTCAAGATCTATCCGAGAGTATCGGAGGATCACCCGGACCGCAGCTGGATGCTGCAGATGGGCAGCCTGAGCCCATTGTCCACGACCTGCACCAGTCGCTTGTTGAGCTTCTGGAACGGCCGGAGATCCTGAGCTTGCACGCCGTGCGCCGCGTTGGGCCTGAGCGGCAGTTGCACCTTAAGGTCCGTGCCCTATGCGGGGAAGTGGAGAAGGTCTTCGACGTGCTGGTCGACACGGGAGCTCAGGTCAGCTTGGTCAAGGCTGGCCTACTTCCGCCAGAGTGTTTGACCGACAGTCGGAAACCTGTCAGGCTGAAGGTGGCGAACGGCCAGTACATGGTGGGAGGCACGAAGGAAGCGGCCATTGGGCTGCAGTTCGTGAACCACCGTGAGCTGAGCCGCCCGGACCTCGGCAAGGAAATCCTCCTGCAAGGTCGCTTCTACGAGGCCGAGATGGACTGGGACATGATCGTTGGGTACGACTTCATGATGGAGACGGACTCCGGCGTTCTGCCGGCCCAGGCCTCAATGACCCTGTACCAGGACGACCAGCTCTCGTGGCTTTCGTCACCTGAGCACCATGTGGAATGCCAATGGATCCACCCGGAACGCAATCAGCTCGAAGTAGCCGCGCTGGGCACTGAGCCAAGTGGGCCAGCAACCCAGGAGTACGGCGTAATGCCGGAAGTGGCGAGCCAAGTGGTTGCGGACCTGGGAGCTTCGGGTCTGGCCCTGGATGCGTTCTCTTCAGGAACCTCCGCCCATCTTCGGGTTTGTGAGAAGTACTGGAGCGCCCAGAACTCCGCGTGGAAGAAGCACTGGGGTCCGCATCAGAATTTGATGTGGATCCATTGCCCCGGATGGGACATTCCAAGGGCGGGAGCGAAGATTCGCAAGGACCGCTCCAAGGCAGTGCTAGCTGTTCCTATGGGATGCACCGAGGAGGAAAGCACCCGACATTGGGTGGTCTCATTGACCAACATGACCTTAAACAAGGTCGTCCTACCGGCTGGAGAGAGTGTCTATCAGGACGCTAAGGGACAGCCCATGCCACCACAGAGATGGCCAACGGAATTCCAATATGTGGATGGGGGCCTTGAACAGGCCGACACCACGAACTTCGTGTGTGTCAACCGCATCATAGCGGAGCCATGGCGGCAATGCTTTGCGGTTTCCCCTGTTGACATCGGAGAATCGGAAGGCCCCCTCATGGAAGAGGAGTTGGATCTGGTTCAGGGGTATATGGATCAGCCCTTTCACGCCTGGGGAAGCCAGCGTGAGGGCAAAGGCCAGGACAAAGCCTGGTGGGAAGTGGAATCGATTCTCTCTGGTTCCTATGATGGGAATACTT
Organism: Eutreptiella sp. 'Long Island Sound 2002'; assembly: GCA_964036045.1. Lineage (NCBI taxonomy): Eukaryota > Euglenozoa > Euglenophyceae > Eutreptiales > Eutreptiaceae > Eutreptiella > Eutreptiella sp. 'Long Island Sound 2002'. Next base: position 74,002,910 of record OZ038386.1, read on the forward strand.
TCGTAAAGAGGGTGCTGGACCACATGTCCAGCCAGGACGAGCCAATTGGCGGAAACCAACCCACCTACGGTGACTTGTTCCGAGGCAAGACCAGAGATGGCCCTTTGGGCCACCTGGGAAGACCACCTGAGCCGAAACCGAGTGGGGTCGCTACCCCTCAAGTAAGCTCAGTGGTCCAGGTGCCCGGAAAAGCCAAGGCGGAGTCCGATGATTGCCCCAAGATCCAGGCATTGAGGGCCAGGCTGAAGCAGAAGTATGGTGATACCTTCTTCAGCGGAAAACCTGTGTTTCCCCCACCGGTGCGTGGACCGTATGGCGAGGCCAAGATACGACTGAAGCAGGACCCCCGTGTGTATCGACACCGGGAGTTTGCCCTGACGGGCGAGAGGAAGGATGCCATGGAGAAGATCCTCCGGGATTTCATCGAGAGAGGCTGGCTTGAGCCGTGCCACTCCGAGTGGGCCTCCCCGTGCTTCGTCAGGAGGTGCGTCTTGGAGGGCCCCCCACTAGGACCCGGTGGGGAGGATATCACCTGGCCCGACCAGGTGACCCCCCGGGGCCGAAAGGCGTCTAGTACCCGCAAAATCAAACCTCAAACCTCAAACCGTGCTTCGTTGTCCCCAAGAAGGTGGCCGGAGAGTGGCGGCTCGTGGTCGACTACCGCGGCCTAAACGCCCAAACGCAGCATGACAGCTATACGCTGCCCCTCATTGAGGACATGCTGCAAAAACAACACCGGCGGAGGATCTTCACGGTGATTGACCTGAAACACGGTTATCATCAGATGCCTCTCGCCGAAGAGTCCGGTGCCTGCACAGCCATGAGCACCCCACTTGGACCTCTCCAGTGGAAGGTGATGCCCATGGGCGTTACCAACGGCAATGCGGCTTTTCAGCGGATGCTGGAGATCCTGCTTGAGCCGGTGTGTGACTGTGCGGACCCCTTCGTGGACGACGTGATCATCGCGTCCGGGGACCCCAGTATGAGCTACGAGGAGCTCCTGGAGGCACATGAGAGGGACGTCACTCGAGTGCTGCACCTTCTGGTTCGGCACAAACTCAAGGGCAGCAGTGACAAGGCCACCATTGCGGTAAGCGAGGTGGTCTTTGCTGGCCACGTAGTCAGGAACGGGCAGCGAAAGCCCATACCTGGCAAGGTGGCTGCGATTGAGCACTGGGAAAAGACCAAAACGGTCTCTGAGCTACGGGCGTACTTGGGGTTCTCGGACTACTACTCGGGGTATATCAAGATGTATGCCGAGTATGCAGCCCCCATGACGACCATGCTCAAGGGCAACCGAGAGGAGACCAAAAAGGGGTCCAAGAAGGCTCTGGTCTGGAATGCTGAGTCCGACCGTGCCTTTGAGGGGATGAAGCAGGCGCTGCTATCCGCAGTGAGTCTGCACCTCGTGGATCCTGACCGAGGGTTCGTCCTGCCGACTGATGCTTCCGACTACGCCGTTGGCGCTGTGTTGGAGCAAGTGCTAGACGATGGGAGGCACGTGCCCGTGGCCTTCTGGAGCCGAGTCCTGGCGGAAGGCCAGAGACGGACGTGGACGCCCCGGGAAAAGGAGGCGTATGCCATCGTCATTGCTCTCAGAAAATGGGCTGGGTACATAGCCCTCCATCCCGTCACCGTCTGCACCGACCATCAGAGTCTGCAGTCGTGGCACAAAGAGCACGTGGACACCCCCTCTGGTCCCGCCTCCCGACGGGCAAGATGGCATGAGACCTTGGCCAAGTTCGACCTCACGGTTGTGTATGTTCCTGGCAAAGACAACACGGTGGCGGACTGTCTCAGTAGGTGGGCCTATCCCGCCAGCAAGGGCATGACGGATGTCTCTGCCCATGGCGATGAGGCTGAGACCGCTGAGGCCAAGAGGATCATAGAAATGGAGCGCCTGATGGAGGAGAAGGGTGTTAAATGCTTCGTCATCATGGCTGCGGATGCCCCCCTTGGAACGAGGATGGGCAGAGCGGTCAGAGTACTCGCCCCTGATGGAGCTGAGTCCGACAAGCACCTCTTCCCTGAATCTTGCCTCCAGGACGACTGGACCGACGACTACGCCAAGTCTGAGGCCTTTGAGGCCGAATATAGGGCTGTGACCGACCCTGATGACGGGCAGAACCCCGCCAAACGGGCTGACTGAGGAAGATGGCAAGCTCTACCGGAATGGTAAGCTGCTGGTCCCAGAGTCCCGAGTGCTCGAGCTGTGTGAAGCTTGGTACCACCACATGATGCACCCAGGGGTCAAGAAGCAAGCCCTGGACATGCAGCGCCGGTTTGAGATCGACCAGATCAATATCTACACCGCCATCAAGAAGGTCAGGAAGGGTTGCTCCGTCTGTCAGGCCTGCAATCCCGATAACCGGAACGTCAAGGGGGAAGCCCAATGAACTCCCGTGCCTGACCAGCCCATGGAGAGCGTGGCCATGGACGTCTTCTCCATGCCCGAAGTTCACATTGGCAAGGAGACCTTTGACTGTGTGGTCCTTTGTCTGGACCGCCACAGCGGCTACGTAGTAGCCGTTCCGGCACGCAAAAAGGGGTTGCTTGCCAAGGAAGTGGCAGTCATGATGATTTGTCATTGGCTGACCGTCTTTGACATCCCCCGCACCATTTGCAGTGACCGAGGGCCCCAGTTTACTGGTGGCTGGTTCAAGGCTATGTTTTCCCTCATGGGAATACGTCATGCCAAGAGCGTCGCCTATCTCAGTTGGTCCAATGGCCGAGCTGAAGTGGGTGGACGGCAGCTGTTTGAATGGCTGCGCAAGATTCACATCACCAATCCACGTCGGAACTGGTTTGAGGAGATGTGGCCCGCTCTGAAGGCCCATCATGACACCCCCACTCCGGGTGATTTGTCCCCTCACCAGATTCTGTTCGGCAGGGACCCCCTTGGTCGGGGACTTCCCTTGTCTGGTGATGGTATGGCCATGGATGCCAAAGAATTCTTCGCGCGGCAAGAGCAAACGGCGCGGGACATCCGCCAGCAGCTCGAGAAGGAGCATGCTGAGCGTCAGAAGTCCGCCCCGAGCTCGACAGCGCAAAAGTTCAGGGTGGGAGACCCGGTGTGGGTGATCAGACCCCGCCCTATGGGCACCCACCGCACCAAAACCTGGTTCACACCCGGAGAGGTGGTCCGCAGGATTGGTGAGGACACCTACCGCATCAAGGTGGGTCACGGACAGTTCCGGGAGCGCCAGGAGAGTCAACTCCGTGTGCGGGAACCCGACCTCCGTGGCCAACATGTGTCCCTGGACTATGCCGCACACGAGGCTGATTCGGATGACGATTATGCTGAGCAGGACGACTATACGGTCGAGAAGATCCTGGCCCAGCGTCCGAACGCCTCGGCACCCGGAGGCCTGGAGTTCAAGGTTCGTTGGCGAGGCTATGGGCCGTCCAACGACACCTGGGAACCCGTCTCCTCGTTCGTGCCGCGGATTAATACTGCCTTCATGGACTACATCCGCAAGCACAAGACCAAGATCCAAGTCTCGGACTTGGCAGCACTCACCCGGGCGATTGCAGCCAGGGGCGCCTGATCATCGCCCTGAGCTCTCCCCTGATGCATTTTGAGCGCTTGTGAGGTCGACGGATAGTCCCTTACTTGCTTGCTCTCTCCCATCTTCCGGTGACCTGCCATCAGAGTGGCCATATACCCCCCCCTGCTAAATCCATGAGAGGATTGCCCCTCTCCTCAACTTCTATTAGTCACCCCCCCCCCGCTGAATCCTTGGGAAACCAGGTAGGGCGACTGACCTTGACATTTCCTGAGCTCTTAGGGCCTTGAAGCCCATACGTCTTTGCGCAACGGATGCCGCTGTCATCGGCATTGCGATTTTTGGGTGAGTGGTCTGGTGCCATGGCACTTGCGGGGTCCAGACCCGTCTACGTGTGTCTGCAGACTATATATGGCCTGGACTCAGGCGTTTTCCTCTCCACCCTCCTGCATATGCCTTATCCTAACCGGGTCGTGGTTTGGCGCTCTGTCCAGAGTGTGTTTACACGCCTATTACCCCGTTTATTGCTTACTTTTCTGCCCTCCAGGATATGTGCATCTGTATGTTACGCATCATCAGCCCATCAGCGCCATATGGACTGTTTTTCACCCCCCTCCGGAATACGAAGGCAACCTGAGTCGCCGTGTACATGCTCTTACATAAGGTCCAGCCTGGACCAGTACCTAAGTACCAATTCTTCTGTTTGAGTGCCCGTGATACCGTGTGCCCTAGTGGCTGTGATGTGCTGAGATCCTGATGGCGCCAGGCGGGAAGCCCAGTTGCCTGACTACACTCCCATCGGTCCGCCACTGTCAGTCCCAGTGTGAGCCTACCGACTTGCAGACGCACTTGCAGTCGGGTGGCGACCTCCGGTGTCCTGACCTCGGTCAGTCTGCCTGGGAAACTGGTGGTTTGAGGAGTCGACGCCTCCGCCCAGACTGCATGGGGTCTCCCCCATGCATGGCCTTCCTGGTAATGGGGCGAGGGAAAAGACGGCCTTGATGCCCGATCCCTTATGGAGGAGCTCCTTCGGCTTTAACACTCTGGACTCGCGTCGTGGATATGGACATGGTGCGCCCAAGGAAGGACCCGTGGGGACTCTCCCCCAGACTGCGGCCTTGGGAAGCCTGGGGTAGCCTGATGGATCTTTGTGGTCACTTTCGACCTGTGGGACCACCTCGGTCGTCGTGTGACGCCTATGTTGGCCGTGTATGCCACTGCCACTGTGGTAGTGACCGTCGCAGCCGGCACCCGGTGCGCCTGGTATGGGTTAACGGGTCCATTGGATGCCGAACAATCGCCGCCAGGACCCGGGACTTGATATTTGATACTATACTTGCAGTTACTAACAGCTACAGCACCTTACCTGTCTTACTGTGAAATTGTACTGGGCAGCCTAACCCGCCAATCGGCCTGAAGCGAGGATGTGACACCCCCCCCCCCCTTCAGGGGATGGTCCTGGGTACCCGCTGCCATGCTTGGGTGTTATCGAGCCCCCCCCAGGGTTTGCTCTAAGGAGGGGGGTGAAGCGGTACCCAGAACCTATGGCCCATGGCCCGGAGGCCTGTGAGCCGTCACACCCGTGCGGAAGCCGTTGACACCGGCTGTCAGCGGGACATCCCTGTTCTCTAACCTGCGAAATCTGTAATCCGATTTTAAACCAATAAATCGATTTAGAATTACCATAATTTTATTGTCTTAGGCGATTTTCAGTCGGAAATCGGTGAAATACCCGATTTCTACCGCGATTTCTCATTGTCGTGAAATCGCCGCCTGATGTCGCCTGTTCGCGCGCTTTCGTCGCTTCTCCGTGGCGAGTTTTGTGAGGGATTTTTCTCGAGTACCTTTGAGGTTCTAAGAGAACTTAAGGGCTGAATCTAGAGGGTTTTTAATGTACTTTCATCTGGTGTGTTCACCAGAATTTTTCGCCGTTGCGTCTTCGAGAAAATCAACGCGCAAGCCTTTCCGTGGATCGCTCGAACTCATGGTTCTCAAGTACCATGAGTTCAGACGGAACCCTACATTCCCCCCCTATGCCTTTCATCCATGCCCCTTTCACGTGGGCATATCACTTTGTATAGGGAAGCGGGCAATGGCGATGTTTTAGGCAGCCTATGGGTTTTGCAAACCCAAGTCGTTTGCGTGCGCAAACGCTAACTTTGTGGCCTTGTGAGCATGAACGTTAATAACCGAACACAATGCTCACAAGATCAAAAGCCCCAGGCCATTTTCATTCTTCAATCCAACTCAACGATGGCTCCACGCAATTCAATGCGTACCAAAACTCTATTTTCGAAAGAGGGCTAGTTTTGGTCGAAAATTAGGCCAAAATGGCCAAACCCCCGAGGCTCGTACTCGAAGCCTATGGGGAGTTGAGCCTCAAACCAAGGCAATATGTAAAGTAGAGACCACGAAGGACATTGTGGATGGCTTGGTTGATTTTTACAACCTTGTCTTCTATTTTATAGAATTTCGCCTTGTGAACACGCGTGCCATACTGCCTCTATGCACACGCGCTCATATGCAAGCACTAACGACACGAGTGGGCGGAGACAATCCAACCATAGTGGGCATATTTGAAGGCACCTACTATGGGCCTACTCCAAACGTGTTTGCTCATATTTTTGTTCCTCAATGACCCAAAGATATGTTCATGCCAATATCGCCGATGTATGCACTTTTTCCCATAAATAGTGTGCTTCAAGGATTGAGGTGTTAAAAATGTTTCCATTATGCTTTGAACCTCAACCCTTGTTGCAAAAGGGAAGCAAAGCTTCGGTTTGCATCCATGCAAAAGCCCGAGGCTCATTTCTCTTGTGATACGAAGATACGATTTTTCGAGTGACCACTTTTGGGTGAATTTGGCCCGTTTTGCCCGGAATGGCCACAAACCCCATCTCCCCCTGATTTCGCCCCCGAGGTTGCGTGCGCCACTTGACCAAGGGTAAGGGCAATTCGGAGAGGGCACATAAACCCGCATCGAATGGGGTGTTTCCTCATGTGGTCTCTCCTTTCGATGGGAGAGTTGTGAGTCACCCAATTTGGGGTATGTAGCCAATCTGCCCCATTTGTGTGTCATTTTCCCTCCAATGGGGAAAATAGCTAGAGGCGACCATGAGAGTTGGCAAGTGGCATATATTGGGACCTAAGTCCCATATGTCTATAGCATCTTTGGTTGAAGGGATCCTCGCCGTGGCCATGGAGATATGGAATCATGAGTGCGGGCCATTTTGGCCAAATTTCGCTGTTTTTGCCATTGTATGCCATATTGGAATTGCCATATCTCCATGGGGCACGGAAAATAGCCAGGAAGGAGGGGCGAATATTGTAGCATATGACCAAGGGTTGAACGCCATTGAGTTTCGTATTTGCTCCTCTGGCTCATCCAGAGTTATTCAACTTTTGGTGCGATCCATGATCTCCCCCTTTGCACCGCATGCTGCTTTCTGCCCCATCCGCGTGTTCATCCCCTCGATGAAAAGCAAGCAGCCAGTGTAACAGCAAGCCATAACCCAGGGCATGGGACCAAAGGGGACATCAAGGGTTGTGAATCAAGGCTTGGCGCGTCAATATTGCCAAGGTTTCCTACCCTGGACGGTCGCCCGAGACGGCCGATTTTGCCATTTTGACAATTATGACCCCACTTGACGAACCCGTGGTGCCCTGATGCCGAGACCTCAGAGGGAACCAGGTTGGGTGAGGGCTCCAAGGAGTTTGTAAGCGAAGGGCATAGGGTCAGTTGCCTCGTCCCTACCTCTGGCGGGTCCGGACGAGGGGTCAATATTGGAGATTTTTGAGCTAATATCAGTTTTGGCTGAAACAGCCCATTTTCAGCTACCAACTCCTAGGGGATAATGGCGGGGCCATATCTCTGGCTCAGAGGGGAGTTGGGACCTGCTGTTAAGGGAGCATGGGGAGCGACTGTCGGTTGGCCTTGGAGCTACTTGGTTCCCAGGACCTCGCCTGTGGCTGGGCGCAACAGCTCCCCTTTTGGCAGGGTTTCAGGGTCCGGACTGAGTAGGGCATGGGTTGTGTTTGAGCCCCCGCCCCCAGCAGCCACTGAGAGGGTCGGACCTGGGATTGGGATATGAGTTGGGACTGAGTGTCTATGGTCCTGTGATGCTCTTACCCCAGTCCAGTCTTAACCCCATGTGTACATATTTTGATGTGTTGCTGTACATACTTTTGTTCCCTTGTTTCAGAGTGGCAAGGATCCCGAAACGCTTTGTCACATGACACGAGCGTGTTGATGCCCCTGTGAGCGCAGTGCTTTGCCTGCCTGCTTGCTTGTGCGTGTCACCGCAGCGTCCCGTGGCCAGGCCCCCCACGGGAACGCGTCACCAGTCCACATGCTGCGTGGCAGACGGCAGGGCAACCCCGAGAGACCTCTGTTGTATGTGTAGCAAGTGAAGCAGAAGGAGAAGAAGAACAGGAGGGAAGAATATGCAGAGAGAAAGAACAGAAGAAGGAGCAGAAGAGGCGAAGGAGATCAAAGAGACGTTAAGAAGAAGACAGAAGAAGATCGAGAAGCTGCAGAAGAGAAGAAGACTGAGGAGTGAAGACAAAGAAGACGAAGAAGGAGCACAAGAGGAAGAAGGTGCTGTCAGTGTCACTTGAGTGTTCGCGCGTGCTGTGAGTGTCGTTGAGTGTTCGCGCGTGCTGTGCGTGTCATTTGAGTTCCGCTACTGCTTCCCAAGCTGCCGCTGCCGCCGTGCTGCTGGATCTGCTGCTGCTTGCTGCAAGCGCTGCTACTGCTCGCTGGTGGTGCTGCTTGCTGGTGCTACTGCTTACTGCTGCTGCGGCTGCTGCTTGCTATGTATGTCACTTGAGTGTTAGCGCGTGCTGTGAGTGTCATGTGAGTGTCGGCGCGTGCTGTGAGTGTCACTTGAGTGTTTGCGCGTATTCTGGGTGTCATTTGAGTGTTGGCGCGTACTGTGTGTGTCATTTGAGTGTCGCTGCGTTCTGTGGGTGTCATTTGAGTGTTCGCGCGTGCTGCTCACCAAGATGCACTGTAAATGTTTGAATCTGAAATTGTGGCTCTCACGCCAGTGCCTCAGCCAGCCCTGAAGATTTGAACAGGGCTTTGTACTGACCTGCTGAGGTGCAAGCTTGCTTTTGCTTTCCCATTTGAGAGGTTAATTGTACCTATCCAAGGGGTGTTGATGAACTTGCCCGAGGTGAGCGAGGTCCGGCACGGATACTTACTGGTTTTCAGAAAATACAAGTGTGTAACTGTTTTCTTTGTGCAAAGTTTGCCAGGGTTTACCCTGTCCCTATAAGGCGTTGTTGTTTGTGTATATTTGTTTATTGGGAAAATTTGGTTTTGAGTTTTAAGGTGGAGCTTCAATCACCAGTTTTGCACCTCACTAACTACATGTGCACTCGCATTCCACACAAGCACACCACTCATTCACAAGTACAAGCACAAGCACGCCACACCGCAGGTTTTTAAAACCAATGCAGAATTTTCCCCTAGGTTAAGAGACATTTTGCACGTTTTTCAAACTTGTTTGAGGAGAGTGTTCTAAAATTGCTTTGCAGTTTTGAGAAAAGCAGCCTGAGCTATGGATGCAGTCTGTTTGAGAGGAATGGGATTGTTCTAGGAAAGACCAGTCATGCTTATCGCAAGCAATTGCAGGGTGTAAACTAAAAGAGAATAGCTGCAAAGTAAAGGAACATAACTTCTGTGAGCCAATAGTACTTTGCCAGAAAAATTTGAGATACAATACATTACATTACAGTACTGTATCGGAACGATACAATACATTACACGTACTGTATTGTACCAACCGTGGCCTCTGCCCCCGACGACTCACCCAACCAAAATCCCCTGGCACTGGGTGCCGGCAGCGGACTCCGTCCCCTACCTGGGACTCCAGCTGCAGCCCGACGGGGAATTTTCCCTGCCGCGCAAGCACCGGCTGCGCCTGGCGGCGGTGCACCACTGGTGCCTCAACACCCTCGCGCCAGCCAAAGTGGTGCAGGACGTCATCCTCGCGATCCTGGGGGGGCTGACCCAGTACGTTGCCCCCTTCATCGCTGACGACTCTGACACCACGCGCCACTTGGACCACATCACGGTCCTGGTCGCGAAGGACAGGGCGAGGTACGCCTTCGACGCCTCCCGGGACAGCCTGCACGACGACCGGACCCTACGGCTCACACGGTTGCCAACACAGTGCCAGCAGGAGGCGGGGGCCCTCGTGTGCACGCTCTTCCACCACCGCTCGGCCTCTGTACGCGCCGAGGCCGCCAGGATGTTCTGGGAAATCGCCGACGCACATGGCATCTGCCCCGAGGTGCACTATACCGTTCCGGAGTTCGCGACCCTGCTGAGGGGCGACTGGGTCAATCGCATGCCCGGGCCCTGGCCCCCTCGAGGCTGGGGCTCTGCAACCCCATCGAGTGCCCCTGGGCAGCCCACGTGCAGCTGCAGTCCCCCCCAGGCAATGTCGTCACGCTGCGTACCGCCAAGCTGCGACATCGCGACACATGTTGCTTGACAGTGTCGCAGACGACGCCCTGGCACGGGCACCACGGCCCGCATCACCCCTTCCCGGACAACGACGACCCGTGGCCGGCGGCGGTATGGGAGTGCCTCAACCAGTGCGCCGATGAGCACCCCCACTACTGCCGTTGCGAGCAAGGGCCCACCGACCACCCGGAGTGGCGCGACGCCCTGGTCAACTTGTTCCACATCACCGGCACGCGGGACCCCCGCCTGAGGCTCCGCCCTCCCACGAGGGCCAAACAGGACGTCCACACTGGCCTGCGGGTGACCCCGGACGGCCTGCACCTCCATGTGGGGGGCTACCGTTGTCAGGGCGACCTGTCCCCCCGGACGCAGGGGGCGGCGTACCGCCCACGGGCGGCCCTCATGTGCATCCTCCGCGAGGTGCTGGTGGACGGCTAACACCAGGCACCCAATGCGGACGTTACCTGGCCCGAGTCCCTGCGCCCACGACCCCACGCGCTGACACCGGTGTTGTTGGTGGCGACGGACGACCAGTGCGCCCAGGCGGCGGAGCAAGCACAGCTCTGGGCCAAATGGGTGAATGTACAGGTGGGGGCGGGCCAGCCCTGGCGCCGGGGCTACCTCACGGCACCACCCTGCTGGTGGCTACGGCAGTGCCACACGACCAACACATGGCGGTGCACGCGCAGGAGGACCAACCGGTGGACACCGGGGACCTTGTGGTACATCAACGCGGAGGCCCAGCGTGGCTCCGGGAGCACCTGACGGCGCTCTGATCCCGGGCGAGCACGGTCACCGGGGCCGAGGTCCGCTTCCATGATCACACGGCGACCCGCCCCAACAACACTCTGGCCCTGAGTGTAGACGAGCTGGCCCCCGGCCACCCTGACGTCAAGTGGCACTCCGCCACCCACAACGCGGGGTGGCTCAGCCCCACTGGATACTATTGAGTCCCAGAAGCCTGGGGCCAAACGTCCTCCGACGCGTCGGGGGGCGGGTCCTGCAGGCATGCCACCACTGTCGCCCTCGCGGCCGACCTCGCCTGCACATGGGCACTGGCCATCCCGGGCACGGTACCTGACGGGGAGGGGGTGGCCACTTCCCTTCCCCTGCAGTACGGCATCCACAGGCCGTGGGTGCATTAAGTGGACGCCGAGGTCATTCGCCACCTCCTGCGGCACGCGGACCACGAGCGGACCATTCGGGTTCCTGCCGGCGCGGCAAAGGTAGTCAACCAGATGCCCCTGAGGTGGCTTCAGGACGGCCCGCGCCCGCGCGGGCAGCACACCGAGCACCCGTTCTGGTTTGCCCCAGCCACCTCCCACCACAGCAACAAGCTGCTGCACAAGGCGGACACCGTCCCGCAGAACACGCCGCCGGGCCCCAGCCACGCCCAGCTCATTGTCGCCGGCCGTGACGGCCACCTCGAATTGTGGCCTTCCACCATGCGGACGCTTGGCGCGGTGGCCCAGCAGGCGCATCTCGGCCACGCGTCGATGCATCGAGGGCACACACCCCTGGGCAAGGCCCACGCCACGGCCTACGTCCATGCCCGGGACCTCAGAGCGGCGGCCACCAACCGTTGGGCACTGCGGGCCAGGGACGGCCACACGCCGGTGCAACGCACGCTCTGCATCCGGAAGGAGCGGCTCTTCGGCATCGCCGTCCTCCCACAGCCATGCCTCCTGTGCGGGGGCAGGGAAGAGGCCCCGGTGCACACGCACGTTGGCCGCGCCCACTCGCGGTTCCCCTGGCTCCACTACCGCCAGGCAGTCCAAGAAGCGGCCCGGCACCTCCCGCCCGGGGATAAGGTGCTGTGGGCCGCCTCGTGGCGCTCCGCTGGCGCCGACGGGATGGAGGTTTTCGGCTCCGGGCTGGTGCCAGAGGCGGCAGAGGCGCAGCCCCGCGCGATTGCCGGCTACGACCCGCGAGGGGGGACCTCCGTGGACGAGTTCCTCCAGCGCATGCTCCGGCTGGGGGACTCTGCGTCGGAGCTCTGCAACCAACAGCTGGAGCAACTCCTCCGCGCGCCTCACAGCGCGGCGGCCCGGGTGCACAGATGGCTCACTGCTGCGGAGGGCGAATATTCCCCCCTCCCCCGAGTCCCCCAGGTTCTCGTACTGACGCGTTCCCGTGGGGGGCCTGGCCACGGGACGCTGCGGCGGACACGCACAAGCAAGCAGGCAGGCAAAGCACTGCACTCACAGGGGCATCATCATGCTCATGTCATGTGACAAAGCGTTTCAGGATCCTTGCCACTCTGAAATCAGGGAACAAAGGTATGTACAGAAACACATCAGGATATGTACACATGGGGTTAAGACTGGACTGGGCTAAGGTCATCGCAGGACAAGAGACACTCAGTCCCAACTCATATCCCAATCCCAGGTCCGACCCTCTCAGTGGCTGGCAGGGGCCGGGGCTCAAACACAACCCATGCCCTGCTCAGTCCGGACCCTGAAACCCTGCCAATGGGGGAGCATGTCCTGCCCAGCCACAGGCGAGTTCCTCGGAACCAAGGAGCTCCAAGGCGAACCAACAGTGGCTCGCAATGCTCCCTTAACGGCAGGTCCTAACTCCCTTTTGAGGCAGAGATAAGGACCCGCCATTATCCCCTAGGAGTTGGTAGCTGAAAATGGGCTGTTTCAGCCCAAACTGATATTAGCTTGGAAGACTCTAAAATTGACCCCTCGTTGGGACCATCCAGAGGTAGGGACGAGCCAACTGACTCTATGCCCCTCAAGTACGAACCCCCTGGACCCTTCACCCAACCTGGCTCCCTCTGAGGTCCCGGCATCAGGGCGCCACGGATTCGCCACTTGGGGTCATGATGCGCAAATCACCGAAATTGGAGTCATTTCAACCAGCAGCTCGCTCGGCCAGGGCAAGGCCAATTGCTCACATGGTAGGAAGCGGGACCTGGGACCTTTACCTAACTGCACAACTCGCAGTTAGGTCCAGGATTCTTCTGGGCATAGAGATATGGGGCCGCCAATTGACCAGACGGGGGGTTGAAATTGGGGTCCCAAAAGGGGGTCATTTTGGCTGCTCAAAATGAGCCAAAATTGGGGGTATCCCCAATGGTATATCTCTACGCTGGCTTGAAGATCGGATCCGCCATTCCATATGAGATTCACTGAGAGTTCAACAGAGACCCACATGTACTTGGCTCTCAAAGATCTCAATGGCCCTTGGAGTGGTGATGATCCAAACTGGGTCCACAAATGCCTAAATGGCAAAATCGGCCGTCTCGGGCGACCGGCGAGGGTAGGAAACCTTGGCGATCTCGTCGCGCCAAGCCTTGATTCGCGACCCTTGATATCAGCTTTGGTTCCCTGCCATGGGATTTAGCTTGCTGTTACACTGGCTGCTTGCTGTTCACCGAGGGGATCACCACACGGATGGGGCAGAAAGCAGCATGCGGTGCAAAGGGGCGGATCATAGATCACATCAAAAGTTGAATAACTCCGGATGAACCAGAGGAGCAAATACGAAACTCAATGGTGTTCAACCCTTGGTCATATGCTACAATAATTGCACTTCCTCCCTGGCTAGGTCCCTTGCCCCATGGAGATATGGTAGTTCCAAAATGGCATACAATGGCAAAAACAGCGAAATTTGGCCAAAATGGCCCGCACTCATGATTCCATATCTCCATGGCCACGGCGAGGATCCTTTCAACCAAAGATGCTATAGACATATGGGACTTAGGTCCCAATATATGCCACTTGCCAACTCTCATGGTTGCCTCTAGCCATTTTCCCCATTGGAGGGAAAATGACACACAAATGGGGCAGAATGGCAACATACCTCAAATTGGGTGACTCACAATTCTCCCTTCAAGAGGAGAGGCCACATGGGGAAACACCCCATTCGATGCTGGTTTATGTGCCCTCTCCGAATCGCCCTTACCCTTGGTCAAGTGGCGCACGCAACCTCGGGCCGAACATTAAGGGGGAGATGGGGTTTGTGGTTATTCTGGGCAAAACGGCCAAAATTCACCCAAAAGTGGTCACTCGAAAAATCGTATCTTCGTATCACAAGAGAAATGAGCCTCGGGCTTTTGCATGGATGCAAACCGAAGCTTTGCTTCCCTTTTGCAACAGGGGTTGGGGTTCAAAGCATGATGGAAGCATTTTTAGCACCCCAATCTTTGAAGCACACTATTTATGGGAAAAAGTGCATATATCGGCGATATTGGGAGGCATATATCTATGGGTCCTTGAAGAGCAAAAATACGAGTAAACATTTTGGAGTAGGCCCATAGTAGGTGCTTTCAAATATGCACACCATGGTTAGATTGTCTCCGCCCACTCGTGTCGTTAGTGTTTGCATATGAGCGCATGTGCAAAGAGGCAGTTTGGCACGCGTGCTCACAAGGCGACATTATAGAAAATAGAAGACAAGGTTGCAAAAATCAACCAAGCCATCCACGATTTTCTTCGTGGTCTTTACCTTACATATTGCTTTGGTTCAAGGCTCAACTCTCCATAGGCTTTGAGTACGAGCCTCGGGGGACTGGCCATTTTGGCCTAATTTTTGACCCAAATTTCCCCTTTTTCAAAAAAATGAGTTTTGGTACGCATTGAATTGCGTGGAGCCATCGTTGAGTTGGCTCGAAAAACGAAAATGGCCTGGGGCGTTTGGTCATGTGAGCATTGTGTTTGGTTTTTAACGTGTGTGCTCACAAGGCCACAAAGTTAGCGTTTGCGCACACGAATAACTTGGGTTTACAACACCCATATGCTGCCTAAAACACCCCTATTGCCCGCTTCCCTATACAAAGTGATATGCCCACGTGAAAGGGGCATGGATGAAAGGCATAGGGGGGGAATGTAGGGTTCCGTCCGAACTCATGGTCCTTGGTCCTGGGTCCTGGTGGCGATTGTTCGGCATCCAAGGGACCCGTTAACCCATACCAGTCGCACCGGGTGCCGGCTGCGACGGTCACTACCACAGTGGCAGTGGCATACACGGCCAACATAGGCGTCACACGACGACCGAGGTGGTCCCACAGGTCAAAGGCGACCACAAAGATCCATCAGGCTACCCCAGGCTTCCCAAGGCCGCAGGCTGGGGGAGAGTCCCCACGGGTCTTCCCCTGGGCGCACCGTGTCCATATCCACGACGCGAGTCCAGAGTGGTAAAGCCGCACGAGCTCCTCCATAAGGGATCGGGCATCAAGGCCGTCTTTTCCCTCGCCCCATTACCACGAAGGCCATGCATGGAGGAGTCCCCATGCAGTCTGGGCGGAGGCGTCGACTCCTCAAACCACCAGTTTCCCAGGCAGACTGACCGAGGTCAGGACACCTGAGGTCGCCACCCGACTGCAAGTGCGTCTGCGAGTCGGTAGGCTCACACTGGGACTGACAGTGGCGGACCGCTGGGAGTGTAGTCAGGCAACTGGGCCCCCCGCCTGGCGCCATCAAGATCTCAGCACATCAGCTACTAGGGCACACGGTATCACGGGCACTCAAACATGACAATCTGTACTTAGGTACTGGTCCAGGCTGGACCTTATGTAAGAGCATGTACACCTCAACTCAGGGCGCCTTCGTATTCCAATTGGTGTCCCCTCGGGGGGAAAACAGTCCATATTTCTGTGATGGGTTGATAACACATAACATACAGATGCACATATCCTGGAGGGCAGAAAGGTGAGCAAGAAATTGGTAAATAGGCGTGTAAACACACTCTGACAGAGCGCCAAACCACGCCCCGTCAGGGTAAGGCATGTGCAGGAGGGTGGACACAAAAACGCCTGAGTCCAGGCCATATATAGTCTGCAGACACACATAGACCCGTCTGGATCCCGCAAGTGCCATGGGACCAGACCACACACCCCAAAATCGCAATGCCGATGACAGCGGCATTCGTTGCGCAACATCGTATGGGCTTCAAGGCCTCAAGGGCTCAGGAAATATCAAGGTCAGTTGCCCTGCCTGGTTTCCCAAGGATTCAGCAGGCGGGGAGTGACAAATGGGAGTGGAAGAGAGGGGTCATCCTCCCCTGGATTCAGCAGGGGGGGTATATGGCCACTCAGATGGCAGGTCACTGGAAGATGGAAGAGAGCAAGCAGGTGAGGGACGATCCGTCGAGCTAACAAGCGCTCAAACTGCATAAGGGGCGAGCTCAGGGCGGTGATCAGGCGCCCCTGGCTGCAATCGCCCGGGTGAGTGCCCCCAAGTCCGAGACGTGGAGCTTGGTCTTGTGCTTGCGGATGTAGTCCATGAAAAGGGTGTTAATCCGCGGCATGAACCACGAGACGGGTTCCCAGGTGTCGTGGGACGGCCCATAGCCTCGCCAACGAACCTTGAACTCCAGGCCTCCGGGTGCCGAGGCGTTCGGACGCTGGGCCAGGATCTTCTCGACGGTATAGTCGTCCTGCTCAGCATAATCGTCGTCCAAATCAGCCTCGTGTGCGGCGTAGTCCAGGGACACATGTTGGCCCCGGAGGTCGGGTTCCCGCACACAGAGGTGACTCTCGTGGCGCTCCCAGAACTGTCCGTGACCCACCTTGATGCGGTAGGTGTCCTCACCAATCCTGCGGACCACCTCTCCGGGTGTGAACCAGGTTTTGGTGCGGTGGGTGCCCATAGGGCGGGGTCTGATCACCCACACCGGGTCTCCCACCCTGAACTTTTGCGCTGTCGAGCCCGGGGCGGACTTCTGACGCTCAGCATGCTCCTTCTCGAGCTGCTGGCGGATGTCCCGCGCCGTTACCTCTTGCCGCGCGAAGAATTCCTTGGCGTCCATGGCCATACCATCACCTGACAAGGGAAGTCCCCGACCCAGGGGGTCCCTGCCGAACAAAATCTGGTGAGGGGACAATTCACCCGGAGTGGGGGTGTCATGATGGGCCTTCAGAGCAGGCCACATTTCCTCAAACCAGTTTCGACGTGGGTTGGTAATGTGAATCTTGCGTAGCTCCTCGAACAGCTGTCTTCCAGTCACTTCATCCCGGCTGTTGGACCGGCTGAGATAGGCGACGCTTTTGGCATGATGTATTCCCATGAGGGAACACATGGCCTTGAACCAGCCACCAGTAAACTGGGGCCCTCGGTCACTGCAAATGGTGCGGGGAATGTCAAAGACGGTCAGCCAATGACAAATCATCATGACTGCCACTTCCTTGGCAAGCAACCCCTCTTTGCGTGCCGGGAAGGCTACTACGTAGCCGCTGTGGCGGTCCACACAAAGGACCACACAGTAAAAGGTCTCCTTGCCTATGTGAACTTCGGGCATGGAGAAGATGTCCATGGCCACGCTCTCCATGGGCTGGTCAGGCACCGGAGTCCATTGGGCTTCCCCCTTGACGTTCCGGTTATCGGGATTGCAGGCTTGACAGACCGAGCAACCCTTCCTGACCTTCTTGATGGTGTTGTAGAGACCGATCTGGTCGATCTGAAACCAGCGCGGCATGTCCAAGCCTTCCTTCCTGACCCCTGGGTGCATCATGTGGTGGTGCCAAGCCTCACATAGCTCGAGCACTCGGGACTCTGGGACCAGTAGCTTACCGTTCCGGTAGAGCTTGCCATCCTCCTCAGTCAGCCCCTTTGGCCACTTCTGCCCGTCATCAGGGTCGGTCACAGCCCTTTACTTGGCCTCAAAGGGCTCAGACTTGGCGTAGTCGTCGGTCCAGTCGTCCTGGAGGCACGATTCAGGGAAGAGGTGCTTGTCGGACTCGGCTCCTTCAGGGGCGAGTACTCTGACCGCTCTGCCCATCCTCCTTCTGAGGTGGGCATCCGCAGCCATGACGACGAAGCATTTAACACCCTCCTCCTCCATCAGGCGCTCCATTTCTATGTTTCCTCTTGGCCTCAGCGGTCTCAGCCTCATCGCCATGGGCGGAGACATCCGTCATGCCCTTGCTGGCAGGATAGGCCCACCTACTGAGACAGTCCGCCACGGTGTTGTCCTTGCCAGGAACATACACAACCGTGAGGTCGAACTTGGCCAAGGTCTCATGCCATCTTGCCCGTCGGGAGGCGGGACCAGAGGGGGTGTGCACGTGCTCTTTATGCCGGGACTGCAGACTCTGATCGTCGGTGCAGACGGTGACGGGATGGAGGGCTATGTACCCAGCCCATTACCTGAGAGCCATGACGATGGCATGCGCCGCCTTTTCTCGGGGCGTCCACGTCTGTCTCTGGCCTTCCGCCAGGACTCGGCTCCAGAAGGCCACCGGCACGTGCCTCCCATCGTCAAGCACTTGCTCCAACACAGCGCCAACGGCGTAGTCGGAAGCGTCGATGCGCAGGACGAACCCTCGGTCGTGATCCACGAGGTGCAGACCCACTGCGGATAGCAGCGCCTGCTTAATCCCCTCAAAAGCACGGTCGGACTCTTCATTTCAGACCAGAACCTTCTTGGACCCCTTCTTGGTCTCCTCTCGGTTGCCCTTGAGCATGGTCGTCATGGGGGCTGCATACTCGGCATACATCTTGATATACCCCGAGTAGTAGTTGCAGAACCCCAAGTACGCCCGTAGCTCAGAGACTGTTTTTGGCACTCCCAGTGCTCAATCGCAGCCACCTTGCCAGGTATGGGCTTCCGCTGCCCGTTCCTGACTACGTGGCCAGCAAAGACCACCTCGCTTACCGCAATGGTGGCCTTGTCACTACTGCCCGTGAGTTTGTGCCGAACCAGAAGGTGCAGCACTCGAGTGACGTCCCTCTCATGTGCCTCCAGGAGCTCCTCATAGCTCATACTGGGGTCCCCGGACGCGATGATCACGTCGTCCACAAAGGGGTCCGCACAGTTGCGCACCGGCTCAAGCAGGCTCTCCAGCATCCGCTGAAAAGCCGCATTGCCGTTGGTAATGCCCATGGGTATCACCTTCCACTGCAGAGGTCCAAGTGGGGTGCTCATTGCTGTGCAGGCACGGGACTCCTCGGCGAGAGGCATCTGATGATAACCATGTTTCAGGTCAATCACCGTGAAGATCCTCCGTAGGTGTTGCTTTTGCAGCATGTCCTCAATGAGGGGCAGCGTATAGCTGTCATGCTGCGTCTGGGCATTTAGGCCGCGGTAGTCCACCACGAGCTGCCACTCTCCGGCCACCTTCTTGGGGACGACGAAGCACAGGGAGGCCCATTTGGAGTGGCAGGGCTCAAGCCAGCCTCTCTCGATGAAATCCCGGAGGATCTTCTCCATGGCCTCCTTCCCCTCGCCCCTCAGGGCAAACTCCCCGTGTCGGTACACACGGGGATCCGGCTTCAGCAGTATCTTGGCCTCACCATACGGTCCACGCACCGGTGGGCGAAATACAGGCTTTCCGCTGAAGAAGGTATCACCAAACTTCTGCTTCAGCCTGGCCCTCAATGCCTGGATCTTGGGGCACTCATCGGATTCCGCCTTGGCCTTTCCGGGCACCTGGACCACCGAGCTTACTTGCGGGGTACCGCCGCCTGGTTTCGGCCCAGGTGGTCTCCCCAGGTGGCCCAAAGGGCCATCTCTGGTCTTGCCTCGGAACAAGTCACCGTAGGTGGGTGGGTTACCGCCGATTGGCTCGTCTTGGCTGGACATGTGGTCCAGCACCCTCCTTACGAAGGTATCCCCATCGTAGGAACCACAGACGACGGAGTCTACTTCCCATCAGGCTTTGTCCTGCCCCTTGCCCTCACGCTGGCTTCCCCAGTCGTCAAAGGGCTGATCCATATACCCCTGAACCAGGTCCGGCTCCTCTTCAGTGAGGAGGTCCTCGGATTCTCGGATGTCAACAGGGGAAACCGCAAAGCATTGCCTCCAGGGCTCCGCTATGATGCGGTTGACACACACGAAGTCGGTGGTGTCGGCCTGCTCAAGGCCCCCATCCACATAGTGGAATTCCGTTGGCCATCTCTGGGGTGGCATGGGCTGTCCCTTAGCGTCCTGATAGACGCTCTCTCCAGCCGGTAGGGCAACCTTGTTTAAGGTCATGTTGGTCAGTGAGGCCACCCAATCTCGGGTGCTTTCCTCCTCGGTGCATCCCATAGGAACAACCAGCACTGCCTTGGAGCGGTCCTTGCGAATCTTCGCTACCGCCCTTGGAATGTCCCATCGGGGGCAATGGATCCACATCAAACCCTGATTCGGACCCCAGTGCTTCTTCCACGCGCAGTCCTGGGCGCTCCAGTACTTGTCACAAACCCGAAGATGGGCGGAGGTTCCTGAAGAGAACGCATCCAGGGCCAGATCCGAAGCTCCCAGGTCCGCAACAACTTGGCTCGCGACTTCCGGCATTACGCCGTACTCCTGGTTTGCTGGCCCAGCTGGCTCAGTCCCCAGCGCGGCTACTTCGAGCTGATTGCGTTCCGGGTGGATCCATTGGCATTCCACATGGTGCTCAGGTGACGAAAGCCAAGAGAGCTGGTCGTCCTGGTACAGGGTCATGGAGGCCTGGGCCGGGAGAACGCCGGAGTCCGTCTCCATCATGAAGTCGTACCAAACTATCATGTCCCAGTCCATCTGGGCTTCGTAGAAGCGACCTTGCAGGAGGATTTCCTTGCCGAGGTCCGGGCGGCTCAGCTCACGGTGGATCACGAATTGCAGCCCAATGGCTGCTTCCCTCGTGCCTCCCACCATGTACTGGCCGTTCGCCACCTTCAGCCTGACAGGCCTCCGACTGTCGGTCAAACACTCCGGCGGGAGTAGGCCAGCCTTGACCAGGCTGACTTGAGCTCCCGTGTCGACCAACACGTCGAAGACCTTCTCCACTTCCCCGCATAGGGCACGGACCTTAAGGTGCAACGGCCGCTCACGCCCAACACTGCGCTGGCGTGCAAGCTCAGGATCTCCGGCCGTTCCAGAAGCTCAATAAGCGACTGGTGCAGGTCGTGGACAATGGGCTCAGGCTATCCATCTGCAGCATCCAGCTGCGGTCCGGGTGATCCTCCGATACTCTCGGAAAGATCTTGAAGCACATGAAACACATTCTTGGTCGCGAAGGGTGGACGGGTGCAAGGGTTCGTGCCTCCACTTGCCCCCGCCCTGCCACTGCAACTGTCCTTCGTCTTGGGTGCCGGACCGGGCCTTCCGCCCGCGGCAATCCCTTTGTGCTCATTGTCTCCCGAATGGGATGGTGTGGCGCTTCCCGCAACACCATCCTGCGACCGCCCTAGCTGGGGCCCTTGGCTGCAGGGGCTCCGCTAAGGGGCGTCGCTTGTGGTAGCAGGGGTACTCTCCTCCGCATCAACCACGTTGACCCTCTTCTTCTTTCCCCCTTTCTTACCCTTCTTGTTCTTGTCCTTGTTCTTGTCGTCCGACTCGGGAACCCAGGACCTCTTCATCTCCTGGATCTCCTTGGCTAACTCGGTCCCCACCGACATCAGCTTGGAGAGCTCGTCCTTGGTGACCTCCACCTTGTTCTCCCGGATACCAACGGGTGCACGCTTTTTCGACCCGTGCACCTTCCTGTAAGCCTCCCTGTCGGCCTTGTGGATGGGACATGTTCGGTGGTCATGGTTGAACCCTTTGTTCCTTCCATAACACACGAAACAGCCCTGAGGGTGAGCTTGTATGAACTCCCCAAAGGACAGCGGAGGGTCGCCCATGCGGCGTGGCTCCTTCTTCTCCTTCTTCTTCCAACCCTTCTGCAGGGGCTTCCAGCTTCCCTGGTTGCTCCCCGTGTTCAGGTTGTTGGCCACAAAGGCACAAATGGCCGTCTCGGCAGGCTCATCGTTGTGGTCCTCATCGTCCAGGGCCTCGCCGCCTTCGGTTCCCGCTGGGTCCATGGCAGATTCCTGCCCGACCCTTCGCCAACATAGCTGACGTCACGGTCACCGGCCTTTAACCCGCGGGTGTGGTGGAGATTCCGGTACTCTTTGAGCACTTCCTCTCCGACCCACTCCAAGACCTCGTCGCAGGTCATCCGCGCTGGAATGGCCTGCAGACGGAGGGTCTGGCCGCTCACGTCACACTCGTCAAGGCACAACATCGCGGTCTTCTCGCGATCGCCCGTGACGGTGATGAGGAGGGCGTTCCGCAGCTCTCGCCGCTTGACATCCGGCGCCACATCCTTCTTTGTCCAAGCCAACACGTTTGGATGATTCTCCCTGGGGAGCATCATCTTGAACGTGTGGTTGAACTTGGCTCTCTTGGCTTCCTCCTTGGTGACTCTCTTGATCCATGCTTCCGGCAGCATGGAGAGCAGGCAGGCCTGCTCGTCACCCTCATTCCAGTCCTCCACGTTGCGGCGGAAGAGGGTGTATTGCCCCTGGAAGTCTCGCCCATCCCGTAGGCGGATCTGCCGACCATCATGCTGAAGCTTGATGGCCCTCCACCGCTTGGCAGCCACCTGCGGAGCGTCCACTCGCTCCTGCTCGTTGAGCCACTTCTTGGCTTCCTTGAGGGTCTTGATTTTCCCCTTCTTGGGTGCCACGAAGTACAGCTCTTGGAGCACTTCCGGCAGGCGCCACTTGAACCGTTTGAAGACATATTTCTCCGCCTCTGCGGGATCCATGTCTTCAGTGACGGTCATCCCCCAATCGTCCAGCTTCTCCAAGAAGCGGTCGAGGTTGAGGGGGTTGCCATCGTACGTGGGGGGCTTGATGTCCTTCAGGTCTTCCCACACGGCGGCATCGGCGGCCTTAGAGACCATGAACGCCGGACGCGAGGTCGACCGAGGTTCCCATCGGCGTCCCCCATTAACTCCCACGGCTGCCACTTCCATCTCCTGCGCGGTATCCATGTGGCTACACCGTGGTTCCTCCGTGTACACCGAACCTAGATGTTCACGCCGTACTCCTTCCATGTTTACCTCCTCATCACGGTGCCGGCAGCTGCGTTCAGCTGCCTCCCGTCGTACACCACGCAGCTGGGTAATGCCATACTCCTCCAGGTCTTCCTCGCCTCCGCCGACATCCCACTCCACGTCCCCTCTGGGGACCTCATCTCTGAGTCCACCGTCACCCCCCTTCAGCCATCAGGATTGGCTCTGGGACTGGTGCGGGCCTGGTGGGCGTACCGGTGTCCGCAGTGGAGCACGGCGGTTGTGGTACTCCGCACTGAGCCACTCGTCACGCCACTCCTCACTGCCACTGCCGCGCGGCACACGCTCGTTACGGCGGCCGGCGCTGTGATGAGAGGGGGCGCTGAGAGAGGAGGCACTGGCGCTGGGGCGACTTCTGGGGGCTCTGCCGGGGGCGTGGGCTCTGCCTGGACCTGGTCCAGGTCCCCAGTCGTCGTCCGACGAGCCGGACTCCAGGGGTTGGGGGTTGCTGCTGACGCTCCCAGGGCCTTCCAGCCTGTCCAACCTCTGCTGCAGGCCGTTGATGACCTTGTTCAGCAGCCTGGTCTCGCCCCTGGCGATGTCCAGCTCCCTGTGGGCGGCAGTGGCGACGTCGGCGATCTTGACCATCTCCGTCCTGGCAATGTCCAGCTCCTTGTGTGCGCCCGCGGCAACCCTGGCGATGCGGATCATCTTGCTTTTGCCCGTGTCTACCTCCCGCTCGAGGCCCTGGACCCTCCTGCGGAGGTGGACGAACCACCGCCAGGTGGCCTCCGGGTCACCATCTTCCGGTGGGCCGCCGGGGTCCCCAGGGGGACCTCCAGGAGGGCCTCCGCTGGGCCCACCCGGTCCAGGGCGTCCTCCCCTGCCAGGGGGTCCGCCTCCGGGGGGTCCACCTGGTGGACGTCCTCCAGGGGGTCCTGACGGGCCTCCGCCAGGGGGTCCCCGTGGGTCTCCGCGGGTTGCCTCGGTGGGTCCGCGGATGGGGGCTTCTCCGTGTAGCCGAAGTCCATGTCTTCATCCTCGTCGATGTTGCCCCACCTGCCCGTTTCCGTCTCCCACGCGGTGGACTCCAAGCTCCGGTAGGGAGGAGGGAGATCCTCAGCCTCACCCTCCGGCTCCATGGGGACGTCTCCGCCTCCTCCGCCAGCCATTCCCCGGCGATGTCGGCGGTCTCGTCCGTCCCCATCGCTGGCGGTGAAGAAGGGGTCGGAGTCGTGGGGATGTCCGCCCGCTGGCCTCCGTGCCCTCTCGGGGGTCTTCCCCTTACCCCTCCTTCGTCGTTGGGCGGTGGGGCCACTGTCCCCACTGCCCCCAGTGTCCTCCTCCTCCAGGTCCAGCTTCATCTTGGAGGAGGCGTCTCCTTCGAAGAGCTTTCGAAGGGTCTCCACTCTGGATCCTCCCGGGGGTGTCTCGCGCTGAAGCTTGGCCTCCGCCTCCTCCGTTGCGGCGGCCGTGGCTGCGGCAGCTCGCCTTTCGGCCTCTTCTCGGGCACGGGCAGCCTCGGCTTCCCGAGCCCGCTGCAACCGAGCCTTCTCAGCTTCCAACGCTGCCAGCTCCGCCTCCGTCTTGGCCCTCCCCTCGGCGACCTTCCGTCACGCGGCCTCGATGGTGTACTTCTTGGTGGGGTCCCCTTGAGCCTTGGCCGTTGCTTCGGCGTGGGCCCTTTCCTCCGCCTCCTTTCTTGCCCTCTCTTGGGCAAGCGCCTCATCCAACGCTTTCATCTCGGCCTCCTTACGGGCAATGGCCTCCTGGGCCAGGCGGGCCTCCTGGGCGGCCGCTGCTTCCTGCGCTGCTGCCGCCGGCTCACTCCTGACCCGGGCAGCCGCTGCTTCCTGTGCAGCTGCAGCCGTGACTCCGGCCGCAATAGCTGCCACTGTCGAGGCATGGAAGGCCATGCCTCTGCCCCACGCTGCAGCCTCCTGCTGGGCGATGCCGACGGCACCCTCCATGGCAGCATTCTGCTGCGTGGCCCATCGCCGGGCAACCCGAAGGTTGCAGGGCACCCCGCAGGCACGCTCGCAGGCGCGGGCCACGTCCCTCTGGTCGGGGGCGGCGCTGCTGCTGGAGCTGGCCTCGTCAGCCGGCATCCTCCCACGGTGGGCCGACTCCACGTCGCTGCTGCGGCCTGACTTCCTGAGGTGCAGCTGACGGGGCTTGGCCTTGGCCTTCTTGTCGACTTCAAGGAAGTTGCCAAGGGTGGTGCAGCCGGGGTGGTGACCGCCACTGGCCCTTTGGGGGCTGGGGGCTGGGGTTCCGCCCTTGGTCCCGTTCTCCGCGGCTTGGGCGGCTTTGGCGGCCAGGGATTCCTGGTACTCCCGCCATTTCTTGTCCCGCTTCTTGTCCCCGGCGGATCGCTTCTCCTTCCCAGGGGACGCGCTGCTGTGGCTGCCGTGCAGCGTACGCTCGTCCCCGGGTTCTCGTAACTTCTTTTCGATCATGTCCCATATAGGGACCTTTATTGTAGCGCCCGACGGGTACTCGTTGGGGTTCCCGTCCTCATCAATCCCGTCGGGGCGCAGCCCTTCGCCTGGCCTGTCCGGGCGGGTCCAGACCCTCCAGTGCTTCTGGCGGAAGCGGTCGGCGTATCCTTCTACCCGCAGCCAGTCTTCCACTGCCTGCAGGTGGTCGGCGCCCATATCCTCGCGGAGCTCGAAGCTCCCGGGCATGCCGCCTTTGCAATTGGGGTTGCTGTGGCGGTAGTGCTGCCCCCACACCAACCCACGCAGTAGGTACACAGCATGGGGGTGGGGCAGCGGCCACGTCTTGCTCGCCTCCTGCCAGTTCACAATCGGCGCTCGTTCCATTCGATGGACTAGTCCTGGGGGTGACTGTTGAAGCGGTTGTTGCGGTCCACTCTATCTACAGGGCTGGGACCCAGACGCCCGATGGTGGTCGTGGAGGTGGGTGATGCAGCTGGGAGTGCGGCGGGTACTGGTCGGCCGAAGGAACTCGCTGACGTCGGAGTTCCGGTCGCTACACCACCTTCACGGACTTGGCGCTGTTGCTGACGCTCGGGGCGATGCTCCGGGCGGCGCTGCGAAGCCCGTGGTGCTCGGGGTTCAGGTGGTTCCGAGTTGCACGCGAGGGATGGGTAGCCCCGCGGTGGTGAAACGCTTTTGACGCATTCACGTGGGGGGCCTGGCCACGGGACGCTGCGGGGGACACGCACAAGCAAGCAGGCAGGCAAAGCACTGCGCTCACAGGGGCATCATCATGCTCATGTCATGTGACAAAGCGTTTCAGTCTCCTTGCCACTCTGAAACAAGGGAACAAAGGTGTGTACAGAAACACATCAGGATATGTACACATGGGGTTAAGACTGGACTGGGGTAAGGGCATCGCTGGACAATAGACACTCAGTCCCAACTCATATCCCAATCCCAGGTCCGACCCTCTCAGTGGCTGGCGGGGGCGGGGGCTCAAACACAACCCATGCCCTGCTCAGTCCAGACCCTGAAACCCTGCCAATAGGGGAGGTGTCCCGCCCAGCCACAGGCGAGTTCCTAGCGACAAAGTGGCTCCAAGGCCAATTGACAGTCGCTCCCTATGCTCCCTTAACAGCAGGTCCCAACTCCTCTTTGAGCCAGAGATAAGGACCAGCCATTATCCCCCAGGAGTTGGTAGCTGAAAATGGGCTGTTTCAGCCCAAACTGATATTAGCTTGGAAGACTCTAAAATTGACCCCTCGTCCGGACCATCCAGAGGTAGGGACGAGGCAACTGACTCTATGCCCCTCAAGTACGAACCCCCTGGACCCTTCACCCAACCTGGCTCCCTCTGAGGTTATCGCATCAGGGCGCCACGGATTTGCCACGTGGGGTCATGATGCCAAAATCACCGAAATTGGAGTCATTTCCACAAGCGGCTCACTCGGCCAGGGCAAGGCCAATGGCGCACAGGGTGGGAGGCAGGACCTGTGACCTATATCTAAGTGCACAACTCAAAATTGGGTCGCGGCTTTCTATGGGCACAGAGATACCGGGCCGCCAATTGACCACACGGGGGGTTGAAATTGGGGTCCCAAAAGGGGATCATTTTGGCTGCTCAAAATGAGCCAAAATTGGGGGTATCCCCAATGGTATATCTCCACGCTGGCTTGGAGATGGGATCCGCCATTCCATGTGCGATTCACTGAGAGTCCAACAGAGACTCACATGTACTTGGCTCCCAAAGATCTTCATGGCTCTCGGCCTGGTGATGATCCAAACTGGGTCCACAAATGCCAAAATGGCAAAATTGGCCGTCTCGGGCGACCGACCAGGGTAGGAAACCTTGGCGACCTCGTCGCGCCAAGCCTTGATTCACAACCCTTGATATCCCCTTTGGTCCGCTGCCCTGGGATTTAGCTTGCTGTTACACTGGCTGCTTACTGTTCACCGAGGGGATGACCACACGGATGGGGCAGAAAGCAGCATGCGGTGCAAAGGGGCGGATCATAGATCGCATCAAAAGTTGAATAACTCCGGATGAGCCAGAGGAGCAAATACGAAACTCAATGGTGTTCAACCCTTGGTCATATGCTACAATAATTGCCTCTCCTTCCTGGCTAGGTCTCTTGCCCCATGGAGATATTGAATATGGTAGTTCCAATATGGCATACAATGGCAAAAACAGCGAAATTTGGCCAAAATGGCCCGCACTCATGACTCTATATCTCCATGGCCACGGCGAGGATCCTTACAACGAAAGATGCTATAGACACATGGGATATAGGTCCCAATCTATGCCACTTGCCAACCCTCATGGTCGCCTCTAGCTATTTTCCCCATTGGAGGGAAAATGACACACAAATGGGGCGGAATGGCAAAATACCCGAAATTGGGTGACTCACAACTCTCCCTTCAAGAGGAGAGGCCACATGGGGAAAAACCCCATTTGATGCGGGTTTATGTGCCCTCTCCGAATCGCCCTTACCCTTGGTCAAGTGGCGCACGCAACCTCGGGCCGAACATTAAGGGGGAGATGGGGTTTGTGGCCATTCTGGGCAAAACGGCCAAAATTCACCCAAAAGTGGTCACTCGGAAAATCGTATCTCCGTATCACAAGAGAAATGAGCCTCAGGCCTTTGCATGGATGCAAACCAAAGCTTAGGTTCCCTTTTGCAACAAGGGTTGCGGTTCAAAGCATAATGGAAGCATTTTTAACACCCCAATCCTTGAAGCACACTATTTATGGGAAAAAGTGCATATATCGGCGATATTGGGAAGCATATATCTATGGGTCCTTGAAGAGCAAAAATATGATTAAACATTTTTGGAGTAGGCCCATCGTAGGTGCCTTCAAATATGCACACTCTGGTGAAATTGTCTCCGCCCACTGGTGTCATTAGTGTTTGCATATGAGCGCGTGTGCAAAGAGGCAGTTTGGCACGCGTGTTCACAAGGTGAAATTATATAAAATAGAAGACAAGGTTGCAAAAGTCAACCAAGCCATCCACGATGTTCTTCGTGGTCTTTTCGTTACATATTGCTTTGGTTCAAGGCTCAACTTCGCATAGGCTTCGAGTACGAGCCTTGGGGGATTGGCCATTTTGGCCTAATTTTCGACCAAAATTTGCCCTTTCTCGAAAAAATGAGTTTTGGTACGCATTGCATTGCGTGGAGCCATCGTTGAGTTGGCTCGAAAAATGAAAATGGCCTGGGGCCTTTGATCTTGTGAGCATTGTGTTCGGTTTTTAACGTGCGTGCTCACAAGGCCACAAAGCTAGCGTTTGCGCACGCAAATAACTTGGGTTTACAACACCCATATGCTGCCTAAAACATCCCTATTGCCCGCTTCCATATACAAACTGATATGCCCACGTGAAAGGGGCATGGATGAAAGGCATAGGGGGGGAATGTAGGGTTCTGTACGAACTCATGGTCCTTGAGAACCATGAGTTCGAGCGATCGACGCAAAAGCTTGCGCGCTGATTTTCTTTCAGACGCAACGGCGAAAAATTCTGCCGAACACACCAGATGGAAGTACAAGAAAAACCCTCTTGATCAAGCCCTTAAGATCCTTTAAAACCTCAAAGGTACTCGAGAAAAGTCCCTCACAAAAATCGCCACGGAGAAGCGACGAGAGCGCGCGAACAGGCAACAACAGGCGGCGATTTCACGACAATTGGAAATCGTGGTAGAAATCGGGTATTTCACCGACTTCTAACCAAAATCGACCAAGACAGTAAAAATATGGTAATTCTACATCGCTTTAATGGTTAGGGATTGGGTTCCAGATCTCGCGGATTAGAGAGCAGGGATATCCCGCTGACAGCCGGTGTCAACGGCTTCCGCACGGGTGTGACGGCTCACAGACCTCTGGGCCATGGGCCGTAGGTTCCCGGTACCGCTTCAGTACGACACGTCCTCACGTGCCAGAGAGCACGTGCTTGACAGGGGCACGACCTGCAGGGCAAGGGTTAGAGACTAACCAGCACTGTGGGAGGGTGGTGGTTGCGAGCTGACCTCAGTGTGCAGAGGACCGATGCCAAAGTACAGTCAGCAACCACCTGGCGTGGTACAGAACTGGTATGCGCTGCAGTGCAGCAAGGAACACACTGAACAATGTGGTTATGACCATGCGCCTGTGACACGGGGGCCTATGCGAGCCCAGTTTCTGTTGCTTCATGGCCCCCTGTCCCAGCAGGGACTTCGTGGCCTCCCTCCGCCTGTTGAACGGCACTCTTGAGTGTCCCACCCAGGAGGATCCCCACGGCTACCGGGACCTGCCCGAGGGTTTCTCGAAGTACTTCCGAGGCGCGCTCTTCCCACTGTGGGTCATCGGACCGCATGGGAGGTGCACATCCCGGGCGCAGAGTGGGCGCACGAGTGGAGCAGGTGGTGTGCGACAACACGCACACGGGGAGCCCCAGCGACGCGATACGCCGCCGTCCCACTGGAGGGATGGGGACCACACAAGCGATCGCGACGCACCGTGATTCTTGGGGCGGGCCCTGAGCGCCCGTGGGACGCAGAGACCACGGAATGGCTGCGGGCAACCCAGGAGCCCCATACGGGATGGAGGGGCGACGTGTCCTCGCTCTTCCGGGCGCCCCTCCCCCCTGACTCGGGCTCCACACCGCCAAGATACCCCGGGCCGCGGAGATACGTACATGGCGGTGCGACGCAGCCACCGTCCGGTGGCTCCCCCCGGAGGAGGGGGGCACCCGGCTTACCGTGCCGCATTTCAAAAAAGCGGGGCCTACGTACGATGACGCCCTGTCCCGGCTCGGTGACATTCCAAGACCCTTGTTCCAGAGGGATGGCTGTACACCTGTATACCACTGTATACCTGGTACCATGATAGTAACTGTATACCACCTGTATACTCTGTATACACTGTAGACTGTATACTGTATACGGCTTCCTGACTGTATACTTATGGTATACGGAGACTGTATACCTGTAGACCTGTATACCTGTATACCTGTATACCTCCGTATACTAGCTGTACACTATAGGTATACAGATCGGTAGACCGCAGCTGTAGACATTTGGCTGTAGACCTGTAGACCTGTAGACCATGAATCCAACTCCCATATATAATGTGCATTGCGAGCACCCATAACTGGACATATGTCTCTATTGATGGATGGAAGCAAGGAATGATGGGTATATCACATATGTATGTCATGCAATATGTGTTGATATGAGCATACAGTCTCCAACATAAATTTTCATGGACGGAACAATATTTTTTTTGCAGACGAGTGGTATGTACCCCTATACACCTACCCATTTTCCTTAGCACACGGATCCATATCTTCTACATTGACTGCATGCAAGCATGCATGCTAGTGTTGCCGCCTATTTGGCGCCAGCCGCGGTAGCCGCTGAGCAACTACCTGGCAAAAAAATGTTGCCAAGCGCAAATGTAAGGTACTTTATAGA
The DNA here is from genome assembly GCA_964036045.1 of Eutreptiella sp. 'Long Island Sound 2002'. Lineage (NCBI taxonomy): Eukaryota > Euglenozoa > Euglenophyceae > Eutreptiales > Eutreptiaceae > Eutreptiella > Eutreptiella sp. 'Long Island Sound 2002'. The sequence goes on from OZ038386.1 coordinate 74,033,474, forward strand.
ATTTCGCAATGAATTTGATTTGAATTTCGTTTGGTTAAAAATAGTGGTCAAATTTTTCTGTCTGTTCTGCGTGTGCAGAGCGACACAAGAAGCAAGTGAAGAACAAGAAGAAGAAGAACGGAAGGGAAGAATATGAAGAGAGAAAGAAGGTGAAGGAACAGAAGAAGGAGCAGAAGAGGCGAAGGATATCAAGGAGACGTTAAGAAGAAGACAGAAGAGGATGGAGAAGCTGCAGAAGAGAAGAAGACTGAGGAGTGAAGACGAAGAAGACGAAGAAGGAGCACAAGAGGAAGAAGGTGCTTTCAGTGTCATTTGAGTGTCGGCAGTTGCTGCGAGTGTCAGTTGAGTGTCCGCGTGTGCTGTGGCTTCCATTTTGAGTGTTGGTGTGTGCTGTCAGTGTCATTTAAGTATCAGCGTGTGCTGTCAGTGTCCTTTGAGACTTCGCGCGTGCTGTCAGTGTCACTTGAGTGTCAGCGCGTGCTGTCAGTGTCATTTGAGTCTTCGCGCGTGCTGTCAGTGTCCTTTGAGTGTCGGCCAAGCTGTGAGTGTCGTTTGAGTCTTCTCGCGTGCTGTCGGTGTCATTTGAGGGTAGGCACGTGCTGTGTTAGCTGCACACTCTGGTTGTCTTTGGGATCTTTGCGCGTGTGATTGCTGTGTGTGTTTGTCGATCGCTGCACGCCCTGTGGATTTCTGTGCCTGCAGGTGAACCGCAGTTGGAAATGGAGGGCAAAAACAAAAAGCAAATGAAACAAACGACGAAGTAGAAGACGAGCAGCGCAACAAGAAAACAACGAAGAAGACGAGCAAGAGGAAGCAAAAGCAAGAAAGAAAAGGTGCCGTGGTGTGATTGCGTGTGTGTTGCTTCTGCTGCTACTGCTATTGCCACTGCCATTGCTGGCAGCCGCCGCAGTTGCTCCTGCTGCTGCGATGCGCCTTCTGATGTCGGAATCTGACTTGAATGTGAAATTTGTGGGGAACTGTTTGCACTTTCTGTGGCAGGCAATTGATTGCAGTGGCAGAATGTTTCAAAGCTGGAGCATATCCATTGTTTCCCCCCTTGTCCATACTAAGTGAGAAGTCAGAACTGTAAATGGGTGGACTTAAATGAAAAACGATTTGGCAATCCACCTTTCCTGCCTCGCTCTGCAGTGCCTGTTGAGTGTGTTTTGGGTGAACCTGGCAGTGAGTTCCTCTTGAAAAACTTTTGTTTTTGGTTGAAATTGCTTTAAACCTTTTGCAGCTGGTATGTCATTATTGATTGTTTGACAGTTCGTGATCTCAGTAGGGTACTCCTTTTGTTTGTCAGAATTGGCCAAAGCTTGCCCTCGTACGCCACAAGTCAGGAGTCCAGGGTTTAAAAAAAAAGAGTGTAGCGGTTTTGAAAAAATGGGTACAGAAAAAAAGTACAAGTGTTATACAAATGAAAACACTAGAAGTTTTCAAAGAAGGAATAATGGTTCTACAATAGAAGAAGAATCCCTACGAAAGAAAAAGGAAAATTCGACCAAAAGAGAACCCTCCCGTTTTTTAAACGGGACATAATGATGGATTAGAAATAGAAAAAACAAAGAAACATTAAGGTAAACAAAAGAGGAGGATGTTGGTACCAACCTTTGCATGGAAAAACACCAGCCTTTTACCAACCGCTGCATGAAAAACACAAAACAGAATTCTAACTTCGTATGGGCGTATTGGCCAAAATGTGTATTCAACGGGTACCATTCATCGTAGGAATTGCACTCATCGTTGCCTTGAGGTAACATCAACAATGCCTCGTTGTTTTTTGGTGACATCAACTATGTCAAGACATATCGAAAAAAATGGAACGAGAAACAAAAATCGCTCATTTCATATGAAACGAAAAAAAAATCGTTCATTAAAACGAGAAAAAAAATCGCTCATTTCATTTGGCCAAAAAAAGTCTCATTCCCACCACTAGACCCCAAAGGCATTGTTGACTCTTGGGCATGCCTCACAATTCTGGCAAGTTGATACATCCTCGGAAGGATGGAACACTCAACAATGCCCACGCCAAAAATCAGCCTTTGTACCTTCACTAGACTCCCCGTAGAGCTGTACACCTGTAGACCGACCTGTAGACCTCTGTAGACTATCTGTAGACCCTGTATACCTGTATACCTGTATACCGGTATACGGTTACTATCATGGTACCACTGTAGACTCTGTAGACGATCCCTCTGCCTTGCTCCTCATGCTCCCCACCGACCTCGCGGCCGCGCTGCGCCGGGAGCTGGACGGCTACGACGGACTAACCGTGGGATGGGAGGCGGTTGCAGACGGCGCCCTACTGGCCCTCCTCCACCGGGGCACTGCAGATGGATGCCGGTGGGACGCTCTTGTGCCCCAGCTCACCGGATGTCACACCTATATGAAGACCACCCAGGGGCACCCCCGCCCGGAACGGGATGACCTCATAGCGGCCTTGCACGACCATGGGGTACTCCCCGACGACACGCGGCAGGAGGTTCTGCAAAACACGCTCAACAGCGACTACCGGCGCAGCGTCCGCGCCCGCCTACTGGAGCTCTGAGGCCCCCTTCGCCAACGGTGGGACCATCTCTGGCTCCGCCGCCTCGACCCCTGGTCTCCAACCTCCCACCTACCACACACCTGCCACCTCTGCGGAGAGTGCGACACGGTGTCCTCCGCCACACCGACGGGCACCAACCGGTGCACGCAGTGCTCCCAAGTGGCCGCGTGCCCCTGGCCCGAGCTACCCGCGGGCCCGCACCGGCGCACGGAGGAGGAGGCGCTGCAGCGGCGCATCGAGGGCACACAGACCCCCTCGCATGCCCAAGCGGGCCCCGCTGGTGCCGCCCTCCTATGGGTCCACGTGCACCTGAGGGACCCCACGTCCGTCGCGCACTTGTCACACGTGTTCGCACCCTGACCTCCAACCGACGCCACGCATTGCAGAGCCCGCAGCACAATGCCCCACCGAAGGGGGAACGGGCCGAAGCATGCCCGAGCCTGCCGCCGGGCGCAGGAGGCGACCATACGGGGCCTGGCCAACCCTCTCCCACCCCTCTCCCTACCCTCTTCCACCCTCTGCCATCCCTCTCCCAACCCTCTTCCACCCCTCTCCAACACTCTCCCACCCTCTCCGTACCCTTTCCCACCCTCTTTCAACCGTCTCCCACCCTCCAAACCCTCACCCACCCTCGCCCAACCCTCTCCCACCCTCGCCCAACCCTCTCTCACCCTCCCCCAACCCTCTCCCACCCTCTCCCGACCCTCTGCCAACCTCTCCCAACGCTCTCCAACCCTCTCCCAACCTTCTCCCACCCCCTCTCAACCCTTTCCCACCTTCTCCCAACCCTCTCCCACCCTCTCCCAACCCTCTCCGACCCTCTCCCAACCGGCTCCCACCCTCTCCCAGCGCTCTCCCACTCTCTCTGTTGGCCCAAATCCTAGCCACCACAAAGCGAGGGTGCAGGCCGTGGGTTGGCCCCCCGCTGGGGACCAGAAAACCGGGGGCGAGCCATTTTGCCCCCCCCCCCCCCACGGAGCCCAGCCACCAAAAGCACTCCCCCCCCCCGGGCCCCGCCCAGCCCCCACCCCAGCAAACCCTCTCACCCCCTCAACTGCCCTCTCCCCTGCAGGCCTGAAGAATGATACGCCGGCCCACCTCTGGTGGCGGCTTTGTACACCCAGGGCCTGCCCTGTCCCTCACCCCCTACCCGTGCCCTGCCTCCACAGGTCAACCGCTCGCGGGCAGGAAACGGGCCGTGGTGGTGGCGGCGAGCGCCCCGCACCGGGGGCGCCCATCCTGGGCGGCGCAAGCGAGGCCGCCAAGCCTCCCAAACTTCCCACAGCTGCATGGGCTGCCGCGGACAGGGCACCGCCCAGATCAACACATCACGGGCGGGTAAGGGAACCTTCAGTCGGGTACAGAGACCCGCTGCAGGCACAATCCCCCCCCCCCCCAACCAGCGCCAGCGGCCCCCGGCAGCCGCGGCCGGGGAAAGGGCCAGAGCCCACCGCTACGGTGCTCACTGCGCCGAGGCAATGGCACCTACCTCGCGCTGCGCTGCCCCCCCCCGGCAGGCCAGCCCCTCGCGCAGAAGTGACGGACCCGCGGGGAAACCCTGCGGTTTGATGCGAACCCAGAGCAGGTACAACCCTTCAACAGCGGCGTGGCCCCGCTGCTCAGCGGTTCGAGGTCACGCCGCACAGCACTGCCCATATACACACGTAAATGAGAGAAGCACGCTGTCGAACACTAGAGGCACAGAGCACGCACACCCAACGGCAGGGCCCGGAGGTACACACCCGCCCGGAGGGCGTCACAGGGTGTGGGCCTCGCGGTGGCGGCTTTGGGGCACGTGGTGAGAGCGAGCCAAACATGTACCACACACACGAGACCTCCCACACCCTACTCACAGACATACAAGAAACGCCATGTCATGAACAGGGAATGCCTGGTGTGTGCACGTCATCTGCACAGAATATGACCCTGCCAGTTATACACACCGCCCATCGTGCTACTGATGGCAGAATGATAAAGCCCTCAGGTACTCAAGCTGATTGGCACTCGTGCACATCGATGTTCTGTCATGGAATAGGGCGATGTTCTGTTGCTGGAGGAAGCAAGAGTTGTAACAAGGTTGCTGTAGGTGCATCTGCAGCACGATCATTGTGGAAGCTTGCAGCGCCACCTGCTGGCCCACCAGTGGGTGCGGTCTGCAGCCAGCCCTATGCGATGAGTATGTATCAAGTAATGTAACTGTATAAGCAATGAACCTCAGTATTTGTATAATGCAAACCCCCGGCCAACAACCAGGGAGGGCGGGGGGAACAGGTAACAGCCCCGGACCCCCCAACGGCAGCTCCAACGGTGAGCGCACCACCAAATGGGGCATGTCGGCAGGGTAAAGATTGCGCTGAGTAACTAACATAATAAATAGTGCTTAGTGCCGTAACTAATGCTTAACGGGTAAGTGGCCTCCCCCACGGCCAGTTCAGTGCGCCACCCCCAGAGCCAGACCCGGCCGGCCGTGCTGAGGCGAGCCCAGCGATGGGTATAACAGGCCAGACTTTAAGTGCTGGCAGCCACGCCTCAGTAAACTCCGCGGGCTTAAAAGGCCCAAGGGGGCCCTAAATTCCGTAATGTTCGGGACTTAAGCCCCGCCAGGATTGAGGGTTGTTCTGGTGAAGAGGACTCACGTTGAGTCCCTGCTACTGCTACCCCAGAGTTATGACCTCCGGTAGTGCCTGCCAGCCACGCCTGCTGCTGCTAGGGTGTAGAAGGGAGCGGAGGGCACCCCTTGTAGGTCAGCCCACAAGGGTGCGGGGCGTTAGTACGGTAAGCAGACCGGAAAACCCAACCGAAGGCGCTACGACGAGGGCTGCCTGATGCAGGGAGGGCCGCGGGGGAGGCCCCAGCAACGGCCGCCAGGGGGGCGGGACCCCGGGTCCCCCCACCCGGCGAGCCGCGCTGCTGCGGGCCACAGCCCCCTGCGGGCGGGGGCAGAGGGCACACCCGTAGGACTGCCCACAAGGGGGCGGGGCGTTAGTACGGTCAGCAGACCAGAAAGCCCAGCCAACGGCGCTGCAGAAGGGGGTGCCCGATGCAAGGAGCGCGGTGGGGGAGAACTCAGCAACGGCCGCCAGAGGGGCGGGGCCCAGCCCCCCCCCCCCCCCACCCTGGCGGGCCGCGCAGCCCTGTCCAGCGCCCTCCCGCCCCGGTGTGCGCCAACGGTCCACGACCAGGGCGTGCTGCCCTGTCCAGCGCCCAACCACCCGCCCTGGCGTGCGGCAATGTGCCACGACCAGGGCGCGCTGCCGGGTCCAGCGCCCAACCTCCCGCCCCGGCCTGCGCCAACGGGCCACGACCAGGGTGCGCTGCCCTGTCCGGTGGCCCATCTCCCGCCCCGGCGTGCGCCAACAAGCTTGTCCCCCCTGGCAGTGCCCTGTCGCCGCTGAGATGGCGTGGCAAGCCCAGGCGATCCTGGGTGGAAGGGGTGTACAAACACAAGCCACGGCTGCTGTGGACACCCTCCCCTCCCCCCCCCCACTCTGCGCGATGCACCCTTACAGGCGCTGCAGCCAGAGTTCTCCCGCTCTCTCATGCTCGACAGCCAGCGATCTAGCGAAGCCCTCACTGTCCCCCAGGCTCGACAGCTAGCGGTCTAGCGGAGCCCTCACTCACCCTAGGCTGGGCAGCCAGCGATCTGGCGGGGCCCTCACTCAGCCCCCTGAACCAAGGGACTACCAACGTTTTCTTATTTGCCTGCTAGTATTGCCTACCAGTCTACCTGCACAATGGTGTGTATTGCATAGCCAGTACGGTATCCCCGTGTTTCCTCCCGTCCCGCCGTCTGCTGCGCGTCTGTTGGTGCGTCACCACATGTGTCAAGGGGAGCGGGGACCCTAAAGGTGCCCCGCACAGGTGGTCCTCCCCCCTGCCCCCTGCCCTCTGCCCCTGCCCCTCACGCACCTCCCTTCCTTGGCAGCGCCCGTGGGCCGTCCCACGGCTGCCCTCATACCCTCCATTCCCCCCCTGGAGCGCCAGTGGGCGATCCCACGGCTGCGCTCCACCTTCCCCCCTCTCCTGCGGCGCCTGTGGGCGATCCCACCGCTGCAATCCACCCCCCCCTCCCCATGCAGCGCCTGTGCGCGATCCCACAGCTGCACTCCTTCCCCCTCGCTACCCCTGCAGCGCCGGTGGGCGATCCCACGGCTGCACTCCCCCCCTCCCCCCCACAGCCCGCCCCATTACACCGCCGGCCGAGTGGTCGAGCGGTCAACCCCATGGGCTGCTGAGTGGCAGTCCCGGATTCGAATCCCTTCCTTCCCCTGGTGCCCCCAACACAGGAAATACAGTATAGGTAGCTGTACTACACGTAGCTGTATTTTGCCTGCTAGTATTACCTACCTACCTACCAGTGCAATAGTGTATATTGTATTGCCAATACTGTATCTCCGTGACCCCTCCCCTCCTGCCCCCCCGTGCACATCTGCACGTGCAGAAAGATGTCCTTGATTAATGCCCTCGATATTTTGATGAAATCCTGCAGGTTTTGAAGTTGAAAACCCAAACCAAAGCAGCAAGTAGAGCAAGAACAGGATGTGGATCGAATGAATGAATAGTTTTGGAATCCAGTGTAACACAGAAGGGCTGCAGATAGACAATGCAGGTATAAACACAAAGATTCAATCACAAATGGATAATACAAAAGATTTTAAATGAAAATTGGTCTGACTCTTGCCTCCAAGATGGCATCAGGGACTTCATGTGCACTCTTTTGGGTGAAATGGTGCTGGTTAGGAATGTGGGGCATAGATGTCAGGCCAACACAGAAAATTACTTGGCCAAGCAACTGAATTCAGAAACAGTTCAAAAGTAGAACCACAATAAGTGGTAGAAACAATTGAGTATAGGGGTCTTGGGGTGGGAGACCACTAGGCTTAACCTCCAAGGCCTAAAGCATGAAATGCCTATTTTATTTCGGTATATCCTCCATGAAGGAAGGTACCTCCGCTCAGTTGAGTGGTAGGGGTGAACTTCATGGGGGGGCTAGGGTTACAACCCTAGTTGTTCTGAGAAAGTGTACTTAAGGCCTCAAAAGAGAGACAAAAATACTTAAGTTAGTCTTAGCATCAACAAAAGGGGTTTAAGGGGGGCTTGGCCTGGATCAAGCCCTCCAAGAAAGACATGGCAGTGACTTTTTCTTACTCCCCCCTGGAGTACTAGTTAGCTAAGCTAGTAGGACCAAGGAAAAAGGGTCAAATATTCCCAAAATTACCTCAGAAAATGCATTTAACTTACCAAAAACATCCTCATCAGTTCATAGAAGCCTATCACACCGTAGATACCCTTGAAAAACAGTGTAATGTACCGTGAATGATGTCCCTTCGATGGGGCATTCCTCAAATCCTGCCGGCGTGCGACGAAAACGTTTGGTAAAAATTTGGGGGTAGTGGGGTTTGAACCCAGGACTCCCTCCCTAGAGCACATGTGCTTGCCCACTAGGGTACAGTCGACCGCTCTGATGCGGACGGCGATCGCTGTATAAACAGCGTTTTAGTAAACGTTCTGACCAAGGGCCAGGGCGGAGCAATACTCCCAATGGAGGACACAAATCTCCAGGAGCTGAAAAAAAAAGAAAATGTAACCAACAGGGAGTGATTCCCGCGGTTTAGCGAAAGGAGTTGCGATTTAGCAAGTCAAATCGCTAAAAATTGACCAAATCACGCGAGAAATCCTCATTTTCACACCAAACTCAAAGTCGCAGACAAGCGCAAAGGAAGCGGACTTCAAAAACAAGGTTGCGCAAGCGTAAACGGGTTTTGAAAAAGAAGGTATGAGCCGTAGTTTTTAAAGTTCTAAAGGAAATTTTTGCACAGTTGCATCAAAATTTTTATAAACTTCAGAGAAAAGTATTCAAACTCAACCCACACCACAGAGCAGGTGGACAACCCACCTCTCAGGTATGCCAATGTCATCTCACACGCATGCATTGCGTTCGTGTTGGTTGCTTCGTTAAAACGTTAGGGTTGTAGTAAGAAAAAGTGCTTTTCCATTGCTTTGAGGCATACTCTAGTTGTATTAGAGATGCACTGAGCATCCATGCATTTCTATCTTAGTATTGGTCCCACCAAAACTGGTGATAACACATTTTGACCTATGGAACCAAACACCCAATCAGGATATGGAGTGGACCCCTTAATCCCCTTTCAATGTGGGGCAAATCATCTTTTCCTGAGTTGACTGAGAACTGACATATCCAAGGCAGGGCCTATGAATTTATCTATGTTTTTCCATGAATTCTTAGCTATCCTAGTGGTATGCACCCTAGGGGGCTGGGCACCTCTTTTTGAGAGGTCCTGGGTTCAATTCCTGGTCAGCCTAGCTAAGTAGGAAGATCCCATGTGACATGGCAGTGACCTCATCGCCACATGCCCTGCCACCTCAGCACATATGGGACCCAAAACAAAGAGTGCACATCTCCTAAGATGGCACCCCATGAGACCCACCGCTGGGGGTATTTTCTTCGAACGAAACCTTCGAACGAAGATTATTTCTTCGAACGAAGAAAAGTTTTGAACTGTTCGAACGCCTTTGTTGTGGCCGTTTTGCTGCAAACATTGCGATAAAATGCTCAACACAGGTTTTTTTGAGGGTTTGGTCTTTTGGATTCAGCTTGCAACCACCTGAATGCCCTGAAAATGTGTTTTCGAAATGTGGTGGACTTTTCTTCGAACGAACCTTCGAATGTTCGAACGAAGATATTTTTCGAAGAAAAAGACGCGGCGTTTACAAATGCACATACAGGCAACAACAGAACCGCAGAACCACCAATGTCCCTGTCCAATGTAGCTCTCTGAGTCCTGGCTCACGACTCACTGCCTGACACTAGTACTGCAACCTCGTCTTTCTTTTCCGTATCCTCTTTGTCTGCCTCTCCGGCATCTTCTTCTTCTTGCTTTCCAGCACTCTTCGTTGGCGTCTTCCTCTTCTTCTTTTGCCTCTTTGCCTTGACTTTCTTCTTCCTGGCACTTGGAGCTGGCACGCCACCGGTTGCCGACGCCACTGCCGCCGCGTTTTTGCACTCCTCCTCCGTTGCGTAGCTTCGGGCCGCAACACAATACTCCCCCGCAGAATGCCACATGGCAGAGTTGTACTCTGCAGGGACCCAAAAGATTGTACCGGCACGGCCCAGTTTGGTCTTCTGTTGCAGGATGTCTCTGGGTATCTCCGTTCGCCAGGGGCGCCACTTCGAAATCGGCACTCCTCTCCACGCTCCCCACTGGTCCTCTTGTTGGAGGGGAAGCCATGCCCACGGCAGTTCCCCTCGGTCTGGAATCTGTGTCTCCTGGGTTTCGTCTTCATCGTCATCATCTCGGGCAGGCGGCTCCTCCTCTTCATCTCCGGAAGGCGGCTCCTCCTCCTCATCTTCTTCAGTCTCTTCGAACTCCTCACTTTCCGAACTCTCACCCGGCAGCAGCCTTGCCTTTTTCTTCGGAGGTTCCTTAGCCGCTGGCTTCGCTCGTGGTCTCTTCTTCGGCTTCTTTGTCTTCTTGTAAGACGAGAGAATCTCGGCAAGGTTCTTTGCCCGTCGTCCGGACACAACGGGTTGTGGATCTTTGCCCCGCACACCAGCACTGGTCGTCGACGCTTTTTTTTCGGTTGCCTCAGGGGAATGCAACGTGGAACCACCCTGGCTCAGGTTGACCCACGTTGGCATCGACTTCACCTTTCTGCGACCTTCTTCATGGTTTTGGAGTGCTCTGAGGACCGTCAGTGCTCTCGCAGGCTTCGTTAGGAGGTCGTTGAGCAGGCTGCCCGCAGTCACCGTCGTCTCAATTCCCCGACTTGGTAGCTGAAGCTTCCACCTGACGCCAACGGCGCTGGTTTGCGTTGCTGCAACCTGTGGGCAGTGGAGTGGTAAAAGACTTCGAATACAATCTTCGTTCGAAGATTCGAATGTTCGAACGAACGTTTTTTTCTTCGAACGAAGAACATTTTTCGAAGAATAACGTACAGGACGCATGCATGGTCGGAAGCGCTCAGCTACAAGGTAAATGCGGTACCTCCCATTCAGGAATGTCCCCTCCCATGTAGCCATGCTGCACTCCTGCTGCGACTGCTGCCTGGAGCACCGTCTGCCACTTCGCCGGTGTTGTGCTTTGCAATTGTTGTACTCCCCCGGCTTGCTGCGCTCCTTCGTCCGTCTGGGCTGCCTCACCACCACCCCGCGCCTGAGCGGTGACCTTGACGCCTTTCAAGCGGCCCGTTGATGTAGATTTGCCCCACCCTGGGGGCTCTGAGGAGGGGAATCTGAGCATCACGGTACGGTCTTCACGCCAGCTCTCCACTGCGCCGTAGGCGTGCCAAACAAGCGCAAGCATATGTATTATCGGCGTTGGGGTGCCTTTTTTGTTCGGGACTGCGAAGGGGAAGGCGCGGGCGACCAGTGCACAAGGCAAGTCCCTCTCCACAGCCACATCTTTGCAATCGGCTGATAAACACTTTCCGAAACAGCGCCCATAGGTTGACAGTGGCGTAAGCCAAGCGTACTTCGGGTCCCCGAAAATGGGCGTATGCGGATTGGGTACGTATTTCCCTAGAATGAGGTCAAGGTAGGGGCGGGTGACTCCGGATTCAACGATTACCTGGCGGCAAGTGTCGAACTCGGCGCTGACATCGAACACTTCGTTCACCACCACGTAATCCGGATCATATTCTTCTGAATCCTGGGATCCAAAATCTAGCGGGTCATCCAAACGGCGAGAAGGGGATGGTGACGGCTCCAAATCCGCTGAACGCTGCGGCGGTGGGTGCTGAGCCAGTTGTGTACTACTCCGGGAAGGTGTTCCTGGCGATGATCGTGACGCTGGGGCAGAAGTTGGGTGCGCCTGAAGCAACTCCTGAGCACAGCGCGAAAGATTCGAAAAATATCTTCGATCGAAGATTCCAATATTCGAACGAAGAAAAATCTTCGAACGAGAGTTCGTTCGAAGATTCGAAGATTCGAACGAAGACTAAATTCGAAGGACTACAACGCATGCCTGCAGGGCTTGGAGAATAACACATACCGCCACCAGTCTTGCGACATCGGCCTTGTCTTCCTTTGTCAGCACCATTGAGCGGCATCGTCTATTAAGGATTCGAACAATGCAGCCTTTGGGCAAGAGATCGGGCGCGTTGTACCGTGAGCTACAATATGGGAGTGCGTGTACAAGAAGGCATGCTCCATGGTTTGTAGCAGAGCAGAGAGCTGGTAGTCATCTGTGGTGCTGCCCCCTCTGTTTGTGAACCGCAAGTAGAAATCCTTTAGCTTGGCATTCGTGGTTTCAGCCAAGTCCTGGCAGTACATCCCAAGCCCGTAAGGTGCTATCGCCTCTAGGATTCTGGGCACATCGAACTCCAAGATTATCAGATAATGAGAACGGGTATCAGGCAAACAGTGTGCGCGAAATTCCCAGGCCGCCTGCCGACAGTCCGCTGGGAGGTCAATGTCGATGCGCTGATAGGTGCGATAGAGCCGTTGCATCACGTCCCGCAACCGCATGACAGCCTGGTTACCCAAGTGCTCGTCGGCCAACCCCAAAACATGAGCAATACCATCCCATATAAAAAACAAACGCTTCGTTTCTTGTCCATCAGGTCTACAAGTTCCACCTAGCTGCCAACCACACAGAGCAATCTTCAACATGTTATTGATAGCGTTGCGTGCTTCCCTGCTGGCAGACAAGCATAGCCCTTCCAAGTATTCCCCAAGCAAAGCACCAATTCGCATAAGCATATGAAGAACACAAATAATGGCATGGTGTCGTGGTACTTGAAGCAAAGGTTTTGAAGCGCAGCCACGAGCTCCCTTGCAGACAGGGGTCTTGCCAAGTCGGGACACATCACCTGTGCGCGTTCTGCGCCGGTGACAGCCCAGGTACCGCCTCTTGAGAGGGTTCCAAAGGCCCAAGTTGTGAACTGACGGTATATACCAATGCTCAATAAGTCCCAAAAACTTCTTCAAAAACGGTAAATCTCCGCCCAGCATAACACTTGCCGCACAGCGTGCGCCCTTCACGACGACAGATCCCGTAGTTATGATCCGCTGCAGGACCTAGTAGCGTGCAAAGCGCAATCAAAATTTTGTTCGAAAAACACGTTCGTTCGAAGGAAAAGCTTCGTTCGAACGGTCGAAGGTTCGAACGAAGGCAATATTCGAAGAAATAACACACCCTCAGATTCTTTTTCCAGACCCGGCGCAAATCCTTCAGATTGGAGTCACCACAGTATGCCAGCTCTAAAACCCAAATGTGTGCTGCATTGCGGGCTAGATGCTCATGATTTCGGATGCGAATGGTAAGCTGAGTCCAGCTTACACCCGCTACAGGATAACCATCGCCACTCACAATGAAAACCAACCCATCTTTGCTGGGCTGTAGAGTTTCATAGAGGCAAGGCTGTGTGAAAACGTAGTTGATCCAGTGATCAAACGGCCAGGAGACATTTCGGATGCCAGTTTTCTTGTCGATGTGGCCAACAAGGTGCAGGGGCTCCTTCATCCTTTTCCAAGCCAAGTTGACTCTCCGGCGGCCTGGCATTGGTTTCCCAAACCTTAGGCCAGTCTGTTTGTACCATACGTCCGCACGCTTGGAAATAAAGCGCGATAGAACCCGAAGGCGGCGTCTAGGGATTCCCAAATCGAGAAGCAAAGCAACTGCTTCTTCAGGCGAGCATTGAGCATCGCTGTGCCACCGTAGAAGTTGATTCAACCTCTGCTTGTCAGCGCCTGGGTTGACTCGTGTGTAGATTGAGTGTAAAAGCTGGCGTCCCAGGCCGGAGGAGGTGAAAAATTGCACAAGCGCGTCCTCAACGTCCTGGCTATAAGCATTCGTCGTGCCTACCGCGTTTTTGAGCGTAATTCCAAGTTGCACCATTGGTCAAACAGTGACACCCTTAAAAATACAACAAATCAGTTGAAAAAACAAAAAAAACCCTTCTTTCTGGCACAAATCTGCGTCTTTCTGGCACAAATCTGCGTTTTTCTGGCACAAATCTGCGGCAATCGCCTGTCAATCTGGTGCGCGCGCTGCTGTTGCTGCGCTTTTGCGGCAATGCTCGCTAGCAGCTTGGAATTCGATTGGATTTAATTGAATTGCGATTAAAGCAAATACAATATTCGAATTCGAATCTTCGTTCGAAGATTCGAATCTTCGTTCGAAGACTGAAGTTCGTTCGAAGAAAATACCCCCCCCAGTGGGTCTCATGGGACTATGGAGAGAGAGTGACCATGAGGCAGTTTACCAACTCTTTTCCAAAACATTTCAGCTATCTTTGTGAATATGCATTCCGATTTGACCTGAGTTGCAGTTTCTGTGAATATCCAATCATCTTTCACTGTTTACACTGCAGCCCTTCATGCTTTGATCCTGATTCTCTTCTCCTTGCACACTATTGGCTTGGGTTATCCTGGATTGACTCTATTTCTGCAAACAAAAGGTTTTCATCTTCCAAAACAAGCAGCAGGAAACCCTACACCAACAGCAAGCAGCAGGAGAGACAAAAACACAGTGCTGAAGCCACTATAAACTTTTCTGGTAGCAAGAGGCAGTCCGTCTCTGCGCACCGGCAGCAACCCTGCGCCGTACATCCAGTGCGCCGAGTACAGGCATATATAAGCAGAAGGGTGACTGAAGATGGACACAAGGAAGGAGGACGCCGACGTGAAGACAGCGCCAGCGCCTGAGGCACCGGCAAGGCAAGCACCTGGCGCTGTACCTTCAGCGAAGCCCTTACATGGGCCAGTGGATGCGGCTGAGGACTCCCTGGATGGACTCCAGACGGCCTTCGGGGCCCTGTCCGTCGAAGAGGTGGTCGTGGTCACTCAGCCTGTGAAGAGGAAGAGAAGAGAGAGCGAGAAGGATGCTGGAGAAGAAGCCGACAAAGGAGAGGAACAAGGGCAAGACCTGACGCATGACCCTACCTTCGAAGGCGCACCAAGCGCTTCTGGCCTCCACGCATCACCCTCTCCTATAGCCACCACACTCCCAGCCGCTGCAACATCCACTTCCACAACCAACCCGCCTATGGCAGAGGGCACAGGCTTTACTGCCATGCCTCCCTACCCCGCCTATGGTATGGGCCCACCTACCACTGCGCTCCATGAGGCAACTACTGCCAGTGAGCCGGTGGCTACCAGCTCTGCGCCGCGATGGTATGCGGCTGAATATCCCCATCCACTACCCGCTACTGGAACCTATGTGGATGTTCCTGGGTATGCACCTAGCTATGCAACCTTGAGTGGGTTAAGGAGAGGACCTGAATCTCTTGGTGGCAGGAGTAGAGGATCGGGAAGATCCTCCAACAGGTCCCTGACGCGGAGCCACTTCAAAAATCGTGGGCGACCTCACTCAAGAGATCAGAGAGAAGCTGGAGCCCCTGATGATCCCGCCCCAAGCGTCACCTATCTCGGTGGGAATGTCACCCCACCGAGTACAGGCTAACCACCTGGCGGCAGGGTTGACAAATACCCTGGGGTGCCTGAGGAGCAGACCGATGCCGACACCCGCAGCTATACCGAGAAGTCCCTTCGTGCCGAGAACGGCCCAGCCGCCTTACAGCCACGTGACGAACTCGACGAGGGCCGAGCTGGACCGGCTGGGGCTGACAGCCTTGAGGGCTATGGTGGACGTGGAGCCTTATGGCTCCAGTGATCTAGGCGGAGAACCCTCTGATGATGAGCCGCCGTCGATGGATTCTTCTTCGCCCTCAGATGATGATGACCCGGAGGACCCCGAGGACCCAAAAGGGAAGAAGAAGAAGAAGAAGAAGAAGAAGACCCGACGCCCTGAAGGATGCAGGTCTCAGGAGGCGAAGGCTATTGCCACCTCCAAGATCGTAGTGAACCTGCCGGAGTTCACAGGCAAGGACCTCAGCGAGTTCGCACAGAATTTTGGCCGGTTCCTACGACTGACCGGCCAAACCCACGCTAGTGGGCGAGTGAAGTGCGATCTGCTCCTGCAGTGCTGCAAGACCAAGTACCTGGAGAAGCAGGTCAGGCAGATCGTGACTAACTCCGCCACCTTTGCCGATGTGTTGGTTGCCCTGGAGAGGCAGTACCCGACCTACGAAACCGACCTCTCCATCAGGGCCGAGATCCAGAACCTGCCCGTGCTGCCAAACAACCCCAAACCTGGCAGGGTCTCCGAGCTGTTGGCTGACCTGGATCACTGGGCTGGACGACTGACGCCCGGTTCCTACAGCAGCGACGACCTGCTGTTCTGGTTGGTGGCCAAGCTCCCTCGAGAGCTATGGGACGAGTGCCGTCCGACGGCGGAGCGCAAGGCTAGGTCCCTCCGCTACGAGGATCTATGCGTGCTGCTCCTGGAGCTGGCGCTAGAGAAGGAGAGCGACCAGCACTTGAACAACTACCGTCCTGGTGGTGGAGGTTCTGGAGGCCATTGCAAAGGGTACCAAGGGTCCCGACCTGGGCAGGGGACTACCCCCAAACACGCCCATGCCCATATCATGGAGAACGTGAAGGAGCTATTCTGGTGTGATGCCAGAGACGAGCAGGGCCACCTGCAGCACGCCCCTGACTGCGAGCAGCGAGACTGCTTCGTAGTCCAGGGGAAGCAGCAGGAAAAGAACACCGGCGCCAAAGCGAAGCTGCCGGATCATTACAGGTGCACCATCACGTGTGCATTCTGCGGGAAGCGGAAGCACTACGAGGATGAGTGCTACCATAAGCAACGCCTGTCGGCGAAGCTTAAGGGTGAAGATCCTGGCAAAGGCTCAGGCAAAGGTGGAGGCAAAGGCAAAGGCAACGACTCTGGCAAGGGCAAGTCGAAAGGACGTGGTCAAGGGCAAGACAAGGGTCAAGGTGGACGAGGAGGAGGCGCTAACCGCCAGCCCGACAACAAGAACAAGGACAGGAACGGAGGCAACCCCAACCCTAATCCAGGGGGGAACTCCGAGCCCTCTGGAGGGCAGTCTGGTCCTACCACACGCTCACAAACGCAGGCCCAGCAAGAACAAGGAGCCAAGCGTGAGCATGAAGGTGGTGATGACGGCAACGCTAAGAAGAGGAGCCGTTTCACGAGGATGGCCCGCAAACTGCGGAACAAGGGGTTCGAGGTGACCTGTCCCGCGGAGTTCTGAAGGGGACGCTCTGGTGGCACCCAAGATCTGGTGTTTTGGGTACGTATCCGACTAGGGGGACGTGAATCCCTGGGGGTATTGGACACTGGCGCCACCATATCTATAGTGGCCAAGAAAATGTTACCTTGTGGGAGCCTGAAGAACACCATGACCACCGCTGCTATACGCATGGGGGATGGACATGTGGTACACAGCTGCGGGGACTGAGAAGTGGAGGTACCTATGGGCTCCCGGACTATCGCCCATCGGTTCTATGTGATGGACACTGAGGCCTTCGACTTTGTACTGGGTACTGACTTCTTCGTACAGCACTCCCAGATACAATCCCTGACGCTGCAAGCGCCCTACCTCCTCTACGTGGACCACGGCAGTGGCAGAGAGTCTGTGCCACTGGAGCAGTCGGAACATACCTCGAGTTACCTGAGACTATCGAAGGAGGAGCCCTCGAACATGATGGCGGCCTCCAAAACTGAGGACTATTGACGCGTTCCCGTGGGGGGCCGGCCACGGGACGCTGCGGGACACGCGCAAGTGAGCAGGCAGGCAAAGCACTACGCTCACAGGGGCATCAATGCGCTCATGTCATGTGACAAAGCGTTTCAGAATCCTTGCCACTCTGCAAAGAGGGAACGAAAGTATGTACAGCAACACATCAGGATATGTACACACGGGGTTAAGACTGGACTGGGGTAAGGGCATTACAGGACAATAGACACTCAGTCCCAACTCATATCCCAATCCCAGGTCCGACCCTCTCAGTGGCTGGTAGGGGCGGGGGCTCAAACACAACCCATGCCCTGCTCAGTCCGGACCCTGAAACCTTGCCAATGGGAGAGGTGTCCCGCACAGCCACAGGCGAGTTCCCCGGAACCAATGCGCTCCAAGGCCAACCGACAGTGGCTCTCTATGCTCCCTTAACGGCAGGTCCCAACTCCTCTCCGAGCCAGAGATATGGCCCCGCCATTATTACCCAGGAGTTGGTAGCTGAAAATGGGCTGTTTCAGCCCAAACTGAAACTAACTCAAAAATCCCCAAAATTGACCCCTCGTCTGGACCCGCCAGACGTAGGGACGAGGCAACTGACCCTATGCCCTTCCAGTACGAACTCCCTGGAGCCCTCACCCAACCTGGTTCCCTCTGAGGTCCCGGCATCAGGGCAACACGGATGAGTCATGTGGGGTCATGATGCCAAAATCACCAAAATTGGCGTCATTCCCACGCGTGGCTCGCCCGGCCAAGGTAAGGCCAATGGCTCACAGGGTAGGAGGCAGGACCTAGGACTCATATCTGAGTGTACAACTTCGGTTTAGGTCCGGGCTTCCTATGGGCTTAGAGAAATGGGGCCGCCAATTGACCACACGGAAGGGGGAAATTGGGGTCCCAAAATTGGGTCATTTTGGCTGCTTGAAATGAGCCAAAATTCGGTGTGCCCCCAATAGTATATCTCCACGCCAGCTTGGAGAACGGATCTGCCATTCCATACGCGATCCACCAGGAGTCCAACAGAGACTCCCATGCCCTTGGCTCCCAAAGATCTCCATGCCACTTGGCGTGGTGACGATCCCAATTGGGTCCACAAATGCCAAAATGGCAAAATTGCCCACACTCACTTTGGGCTAGCGCCTTAACGAAGGTTGCTCCGCTTCGCCCACGTGGTGTGTGAACCATGGGTACCAATGTCCCTATCACCCATGTCATATATGGTCCATTGGTCCAAGTGTCCGGCGTGCACGAAGGTTAGAACATGGTGCACGGCGGGCAGCAAAAGTGGAAAAATGCTCAAAATGGCCAAAAATGCGCACACTCATGGTTGGGGCAAATGAGGCACATGCCCGACTTGGACCGGAGTCTGCCATAGGATTGGTATCAAGTCCAATGTATCCAACATATCTTTTGGGCGTCGCCCAACTCCTCCGGTATTGGGAATGGCAGGGTCGCCAAGTGAGCCCATGATTTGGGATAGTCCCAAATCGCCAACATGGCGGCCACAGTATGCCAAGCCTAAGAGGAGTTATTCGCCGGGTCCAAGATATGTTGGGCACCGAAGTATGTACCCTCATAACATACTTGGGTCATGATGTCAATTGAGCGCAACGTTGAGATACAAGGTCGCCACTTGACATCATGACGGGCCAAAAACGGCAAAATTGGCACAAAGACAAACCAAAGTGCCTTGAAAGGCGCACAATTATATTATAATATCTTTGGCTTGGATCGTGCAATCAACTAATCCTTCTAAACACAATGACTTGACACCAATGACCTTCGATCCCACATATGTGCTCCACTTGGGGCGCCATGAAAGGTTACGAGCGCTACTTCCCAAGTGGGCACATAAAAATATGGAAAATTGCAAAACACACACCTTGCTCCCAACGCATCGCTTCGGGATCACCACACAAGCTTCTCTTCACGAAAGTTAGGCTTGCAATTGATCGTAGGGAGTATGGAGAAGGGGCTTGCACAATATGAGGTCCATTGGCGGGTTCGGTTTGGAGCAATGGACCCGCCAAATGGGCACGCAACACAACACATGGCACATACCACATATTGCCCAAAAAGGTAGCTCCCACCACGATATGTCATGCCCCTCCAAGGGCATAACTTTGTGTCAATCGCTCATAGGAACTCAAGGAGAGTTCCTATGCAACACCAACACTTGCGCGCTACACTCGAAAGTTATCTTAACGCACGCAATGTCATGGCCAAAGAGTTATAACGCAAACTCTACCCTCTTGACCATGATCCATTACACTAGCGCGCACGTGTGGAAACGCAAGGCATATAAAGCTTCCTAAATTACGTCAGGAGTATTGTGAATACATCCCACGTTTCCTTATTGTCATTCCTCGCAAGCGGCACGAGATATGACCCTTACAAGTGGTCTCACGAATCAACTTTGTTTTGCCCATATCTCTGAGTCAAGTGGAGGGCAAGATAAAAGGAAAGTTGATTCGTGCATAGGGAAGCACGTAGGTCCACTCGAAAGAGGTCAAATCAAGTGCGGGGATGTCGAAGTCGAAAATCCGATTTCGACATCCTGAAAAATTCGGATTAAGGTTGCGAGTGTAAGATGTGAAAATTGCGGAAGCGTCCATGCAGTTCCTGAAGGCTTTGGAGCCTTCGTGACGGATTGCGTTAAAATTTCCATTATAAACAGTTAAACTGGCGGTTACGGTAAAGTCGCGATCCAACCGCCAGCAGTCAAAACAGTGAGTATCAGAACGGAAGCGTAAAAATTGACGGAAACATTATGAAAATAAAACCCTGTTCATTCCTGATATTCTGATATACAAATCTCCGCTGGCGGTGCATCGGTTGCCGATGCGGGACGGAACGGAGCGTCAACGGGCGTCTTCCCTTCCGTACATGGGGTTAGTGGACCGGAGACCGGTTGTATGCCGTAACCTGGCCATGGGGTTCTGGGTACCGCCCTCCTTAGAGCAAACCCTGGGGGGGGCTCGATAACACCCACGCATGGCAGCGGGTACCCAGGACCACTTCCTGAAAAGGGGGGGGGGTGTCACATCCTCACTTCAGTGAGTCACAGTAAGATAGGTATGATGCTGTATAGGCTCGTAGCACATGTATAGTATTAAGTATCAAGTATCAAGTCCCGGGTCCTGGCGGCGATTGTTCGGCATCCAAAGGACCCGTTAACCCATACCAGGCGCACCGGGTGCCGGCTGCTACGGTCACCACCTCAGTGGCAGTGGCATACACAGCCAACATAGGCGACACACGACGACCGAGGTGGTCCCACCAGTCGAGAGCGACCACAAAGATCCATCAGGCTACCCCAAGCTTCCCAAGGCCCGCCGACTGGGGAGAGTCCCCACGGGTCCTTCCTCGGGCGCACCATGTCCATATCCATACGACGCGAGTCCAGAGTGCCATAGTCGAACTCCTTAAGAACCCCAGATCTTAAGGGAACTCCTCCTGAAGGGATCGGGCATCAAGGCCGTCTTTTCCCTCGCCCTACTGCCACGAAGGCCATACATGAGGGAGTCCTCATGCAGTGTGGGCGGAGGCGTCGACTCCTCAAACCACCAGTTTCCCAGGCAGACTGACCGAGGTCAGGAGCACCGGAGGCCGCCATCCGAATGCAAGTGCGTCTGCGAATCGGTAGGCTCACACTGGGACTGACAGTGGCGGACCGCTGGGAGTGTAGTCAGGCAACTGGGCTTCCCGCCTGGCGCCATCAGGATCTCCACATACACAGCGAATAGGGCAACACGGTATCACGGGCACTCAAACAGTAGAATATGTACTGCGGTACTGGTCCAGGCTGGACCATATGTAAAAACATGTAAACGGCGACTCAGGGCGCCTCTGTATCCCGATTCGTGGTGAAGAACAGTCCATCCCTCAGCGACGGGCTGATGACACTTAACATACAGATGCACATATCCTGGAGGGCAGAAAAACAAGCAATAATCTGGGTAAATAGGCGTGTAAACACGCTCTGGACAGAGCGCCAAACCACGCCACGGTCAGGATAAGGCAATGCAGAAGGGTGGTCGGGAAAACGCCTGAGTTCAGGCCATATATAGTCAGCTGACACACGTCGACTGGTCTGGATTCCGCAAGTGCCATGGAACCAGACCACACACCAAAAATTCGCAATGCCGATGACAGCGGCATCCGTTGCGCAACGACGTATGGGCTTCAAGGCCCCAAGAGCTCAAAAATATGAAGGTCAGTCGCCCTACCTGGTTTCCCAAGGATTCAGCAGGTGGGGAGTGACGAATAGAATTGAAGAGAGGGGCCATCCTCCTCTGGATTCAGCAGGGGCGGGCATATGGCCACCCTGTCACCAAAAGATGGAAGAGAGCAAGCAAGCAAGGGACGATTCGTCGGCCTCACAAGCGCTCAAAATCCATCAGGGGAGAGCTCAGGGCGCTGATCAGGCACCCCTGGCTGCAATCGCCCGGGTGAGTGCTGCCAAGTCCGAAACGTGGATCTTGGTCTTGTGCTTGCGGATGTACTCCATGAAGGGAGTATTGACCCGCGGCACGAACGAGGAGACGGGTTCCCAGGTATCGTGGGACGGCCCATAGCCTCGCCAACGAACCTTGAACTCCAGACCTCCGGGTGCCGAGGCTTTCGGACGCTGAGCCAGGATGTTCTCGACTGTATAGTTATCCTGCTCCGCATAATCGTCGTCCGAGTCAGCCTCATGTGCGGCGTAGCTCAGGGACACATGTTGGCCACGGAGGTCGGGTTCCCGCACACGGAGTTGACTCTCGTGGCGTTCCCGGAACTGTCCGTGACCTACCTTGATGCGGTAGGTGTCCTCACCAATCCTGCAGACCACCTCGCCGGGTGTGAACCAGGTCTTGGTGCGGTGGGTGCCCATGGGGCGGGGTCTGATCACCCACACCGGGTCTCCCACCCTGAACTTCTGCGCTGTCGAGCTTGGGGCGGACTTCTGACGCTCAGCATGCTCCTTCTCGAGCTGCTGGCGGATGTCCCGCGCCGTTTGCTCTTGCCGCGCGAAGAATTCCTTGGCATCCATAGCCATGCCATCACCAGACAAGGGAAGTCCCCGACCCAGGGGGTCCCTGCCGAACAGAATCTGGTGAGGGGACAAACCGCCCGGTGTGGGGGTGTCATGATGGGCCTTCAGAGCAGGCCACATCTCCTCAAACCAGTTCCGACGTGGATTGGTGATGTGGATCTTGCGCAGCTTCTCGAACAGCTGCCGTCCAGCCACTTCAGCACGGCCGTTAGACCGGCTGAGATAGGCAACGCTCTTGGCATGATGTATTCCCATGAGGGAACACATAGCCTTGAACCAGCCACCAGTAAACTGGGGCCCTCGGTCACTGCAAATGGTGCGGGGGATGTCAAAGACGGTCAGCCAATGACGAATCATCATGACTGCCACTTCCTTGGCAAGCAACCCCTTTTTGCGTGCCGGAACGGCTACAACGTAGCCGCTGTGGCGGTCCACACAGAGAACCACACAGTCAAAGGTCTCCTTGCCAATGTGCACTTCGGGCATGGAGAAGACGTCCATGGCCACGCTCTCCAGGGGCTGGTCAGGAACCGGGGTCCATTGGGGTTCCCCCTTGACGTTCCGGTTATCGGGATTGCAGGCCTGACAGACCGAGCACCCCTTCCTGACCTTCTTGATGGCGGTGTAGAGAACGATATGGTCGATCTCGAACCGACGCTGCATGTCAAGAGCTTGTTTCTTGACCCCTGGGTGCAGCATGTGTTGGTGCCAAGCTTCACACAGCTCGAGCACCCGGGACTCTGGTACTAGCAGCTTACCATTCCGGTAGAGCTTGCCATCTTCCTCAGTCAGCCCCTTTGGCCACTTCTGCCCGTCATCAGGGTCGGTCACAGCCCTATACTCGGCCGCAAAGGCCTCAGACTTGGCGTAGTCGTCGGTCCAGTCGTCCTGGAGGCAAGACTCCGGGAAGAGGTGCTTGTCGGACTCAGCTCCCTCAGGGGCGAGTACTCTGACCGCTCTGCTCACCCTCGACGCGAGGGGGGCATCGGCAGCCATGACGACGAAGCATTTTGCACCCTCCTTCTCCATCAGGCGCTCCATCTCGATGATCCTCTTGGCTTCAGCGGTCTCAGCCTCATCGCCATGGGCAGAGATGTCCGTCATGCCCTTGCTGGCGGGATAGGCCCACCCACTGTGACAGTCCGCCACGGTGTTATCCTTTCCAGGAATGTAAACAACCGTAAGGTCGAACTTGGCCAAGGTCTCATGCCATCTTGCCCGTCGGGAGGCGGGACCTGAGGGGGTGTCCACGTGCTCCTTGTGCCACGACTGCAGACTCTGATGGTCGGTGCAGACGGTGACGGGATGGAGGGCTATGTACCCAGCCCATTTCCTGAGAGCCATGACGATGGCATACGCCTCCTTTTCACGGGGCGTCCACGTCCGTCTCTGGCCTTCCGCCAGGACTCGGCTCCAGAAGGCCACGGGCACGTGCCTCCCGTCGTCAAGCACTTGCTCCAACACAGCGCCAATGGCGTAGTCGGAAGCGTCGGTGCGCAGGACGAACCCTCGGTCGGGATCCACGAGGTGCAGACCCACTGCGGATAGCAGCGCCTGCTTCATCCCCTCAAAGGCACGGTCAGACTCTGCAGTCCAGACCAGAGCCTTCTTGGACCCCTTCTTGGTCTCCTCTCGGTTGCCCTTGAGCATGGTCGTCATGGGGGCTGCATACTCGGCATACATTTTGATATACCCCGAGTAGTAATTGCAGAACCCCAGATACGCCCGTAGCTCGGAGACCGTCTTGGGCTTTTCCCAGTGCTCAATCGCAGCCACCTTGCCAGGTATGGGCTTTCGCTGCCCGTTCCCGACTACGTGGCCAGCGAAGACCACCTCGCTTACCGCAATGGTGGCCTTGTCACTGCTGCCCGTGAGTTTGTGCCGAACCAGAAGGTCGAGCACTCGAGTGACATCCCTTTCATGTGCCCCCAGGAGCTCCTCGTAGCTCATGCTGGGGTCCCCGGACGCGATGATCACGTCGTCCACGAAGGGGTCCGCACAGTCACGCACCGGCTCAAGCAGGCTCTCCAGCATCCGCTGAAAAGCCGCATTGCCGTTGGTGACGCCCATGGGCATCACCTTCCACTGGAGAGGTCCAAGTGGGGTGCTCATGGCTGTGCACGCACGGGAGTCCTCGGCGAGAGGCATCTGATGATAACCATGTTTCAGGTCAATCACCGTGAAGATCCTCCGCCGGTGTTGCTTTTGCAGCATATCCTCAATGAGGGGCAGCGTATAGCTGTCGTGCTGCGTTTGGGCGTTTAGGCCGCGGTAGTCGACCACGAGCCGCCACTCGCCGGCAACCTTCTTGGGGACGACGAAGCACGGAGAGGCCCATTCGGAGTGGCACGGCTCAAGCCAGCCTCTCTGGATGAAGTCAACGAGGATCTTCTCCATGGCCTCTTTCCTCTCGCCCCTCAGGGCAAACTCCCGGTGCCGATACACACGGGGGTCCTGCTTCAGTCGTATCTTGGCCTCGCCATACGGTCCACGCACCGGTGGGGGGAACACAGGTTTTCCGCTGAAGAAGGTCTCGCCATACTTCTGCTTCAGCCTGGCCCTCAACGCCTGGATCTTGGGGCAGTCATCGGACTCCGCCTTGGCTTTTCCGGGCACTTGAACCACGGAGCTTACTTCAGGGGTTGCGACCCCGCTGGCTTTCGGCTCAGGTGGTCTTCCCAGGTGGCCCAAAGGGCCATCCCTGGTCTTGCCTCGGAACAGATCGCCGTAGGCGGGTGGGTTACCGCCAGGCGGCTCGTCTTGGCTGGACATGTGATCCAGCACCCTCTGTACGAAGGTATTCCCGTCATAGGAACCGGAGACGATTGAGTCCACTTCCCACCAGGCTTTGTCCTGGCCTTTGCCCTCACGCTGGTTTCCCCAGTCATGAAAGGGCTGATCCTTATACCCCTGAACCAGATCCCATTCCTCTTCAGTGAGGGGGTCTTCCGATTCCGATTCTTCGATGTCAACAGGGGGAACCGCAAAGCATTGCCGCCAGGGCTCTGCTATGATGCGGTTGACACACACGAAGTCCGTGGTATCGGCCTGATCAAGGCCCCCATCAACATAGTGGAATTCCGTTGGCCATCTCTGGGGTGGCATGGGCTGTCCCTTAGCGTCCTGATAGACACTCTCTCCAGCCGGTAGGACGACCTTGTTTAAGGTCATGTTGGTCAATGAGGCTACCCAATGTCGGGTACTTTCCTCCTCGGTGCATCCCATAGGAACAACCAGCACTGCCTTGGAGCGGTCCTTGCGAATCTTCGCTATCGCTCTTGGAATGTCCCAACGGGGGCAATGGATCCACATCAGCCCCTGATGCGGACCCCAGTGCTTCTTCCACGCGGAGTCCTGGGCGCTCCAGTACTTCTCACACACCCGCAGATGGGCGGAGGTTTCTGAAGAGAACGCATCCAGGGCCAGATCCGACGCTCCCAGGTCCGCGACCACTCGGTTCGCCACTTCCGGCCTTACGCCGTACTCCTGGTTTGCTGGCCCAGTGGGCTCAGTGTCCAGCGCGGCCACTTCGAGCTGATTGCGTTCGGGGTGGATCCATTGGCATTCCACATGGTGCTCAGGTGACGAAAGCCACGAGAGCTGGTCGTCCTGGTACAGGGTCATGGAGGCCTGGGCCGGGAGAACGCCGGAGTCCGTCTCCATCATGAAGTGGTACCCAACGATCATGTTCCAGTCCATCTCGGCCTCGTAGAAGCGACCGTGCAGGAGGATTTCCTTGCCGAGGTCTGGGCGACTCAGCTCACGATGGTTCACGAACTGCAGCCCGATGGCCGCTTCCTTCGTGCCTCCCACCATGTACTGGCCGTTCGCCACCTTCAGCCTGACAGGCTTCCGACTGTCGGTCAGACACTCTGGTGGAAGTAGGCCAGCCTTGACCAAGCTGACTTGAGCTCCCGTGTCGACCAACACGTCGAAAACCTTTTCCACTTCCCCGCATAGGGCACGGACCTTAAGATGCAACTGCCGCTCGCGACCGACACGGCGCACGGCGTGCAAACTCAGGATCTCCGGCCGTTCCAGAAGCTCAACAAGCGACTGGTGCAGGTCGTGGACAATGGGCTCAGGCTGCCCATCTGCAGCATCCAGCTGCGGTCCGGGTGATCCTCCGATACTCTCGGATAGATCCTGTAGTACATCAAACACATTCTTGGTCGCGAAGGACGGACGGGTGCAAGGGTTCGTGCCTTCACTTGCCCTCACCCCGCCTCCGCGACTGGGCGCCAGACCGGGCCTTCCGCCCGCGGCAGTCCCCTTGTGTTTATCGACTCCCGACTGGGATGCTTCGGCGCTTCCCACGTCACCATCCTGCGACCGCCCTAGCTGGGACCCTTGGCTGCAGGGGCTCCGCTAGGGGGCGTCGGTTGTGGAAGAGGGGGTGTTCTCCTCGGCCTCAACGTCGTTGATGCCCTTCTTCCTTCCCCCTTTCTTACCCTTGTTTTTGTCCTTGTCCTTGTTCTGGTCATTCTGGTTGTTCTCCTTGTTCTTGTTGTCCGATCTGGGGACCCAGTTCCGCTTGATCTCCTGGATCTCCTTGGCCAATTCGGTCCCCACCGATGACATCAGCTTGGCCAGCTCGTCCTTGTCCACCTCCATCTTGGCTTCCCGGATACCCGCGGGCGCACGCTTCTTCGACCCGTGCGCCTTCTTGTAAGCGTCCGTGTCGGCCTTGTGGATGGGGCATGTTCGGTGGTCATGGTTGAAGCCTCGCTTCCTCCCATAACACACGAAACAGCCCTGAGGGTGAGCTCGTATGAACTCCCCAAAGGACAGCGGAGGGTCGCCAATACGGCGAGGGTCCCTCTTCTCCTGCTTCCTCCAACCCTGCTGCAGGGGCTTCCAGTTTTCCGGTTTGCTCCCCGTGTTCAGGTTCTTGGCCACGAAGGCGCAAACGGCCACTTCGGCGGGCTCATCGTCGTCGTCATCGTCGACGAGAGTCTCATCGCCGCCGGCTCCCGCTGGGTCCATGGCATCTTCCCCGCCAGGTCCCTCGCCAACGTAGTTGACGTCGCGGTCGCCGGGCCTCAACCCGCGGGTGTGGTGGAGGTTTCGGTACTCCTTGAGTACTTCCTCGCCAACCCACTCCAGGATCTCGTCGCAGCTCATCCGCGCCGGGATGGGCTGCAGACGGATGGTCTGGCCGCTCAACTCACAATCGTCAAGGCGCCACATCGCGGTCTTCTCGCGATCGCCCGAGACGGTGATGAGAAGAGCGTTCCGCAGGGAGTGCCGTTTGACATCCCGGGCCACGTTCTTCTTCGCCCAAGCCACCACGTTCGTATGATACTCCTTGGGGAGCATCATCTTGACCGTGTGGTTGGACTTGGCCCTCTTGGATTCCTCCTTGGTGACCCTCTTGATCCATGCTTCCGGCAGCATGGAGAGCAGGCGAGCCTGCTCGTCACCCTCGTTCCAATCCTCCACGTTGCGGCGGAAGAGGGTGTATTTCCCTCGGAAGTCTCGCCACTCTCGTAGGCGGATCTCCCGTCCATCATGCTCAAGCTTGATGGACTTCCAGCGCTTGGCCGCCACCTGCGGAGTGTCCACCCGCTCCTGCTCGTTGAGCCACTTCTTGGCTTCCTTGAGGGTCTTGATCTTCCCCTCCTTGGTCGCCAAGAAGTATAGCTCTCCGAGCACTTCCGGCAGGCGGTACCTGAACCGTTTGAAGACATACTTCTCCGCATCAGCGGGAGGCAGGTCTTCAGTGACGGTCAGCCCCCAATCGTCCAGCTTCTCCAAGAAGCGGTCGAGGTTGAGGGGGTTGCCGTCGTACATGGGGGGCTTGATGTCCTTCAGGTCTTCCCACACGACGGCATCCGCGGCCTTAGAGACCATGAACGCCGGCCGCGAGGCCGACCGAGGTTCCCATCGGCCTCGCCCACGGACTCCCACGGCCGCCACGTCCATCTCCTCCATGGAACCCCTGTGGCTACGCCGCGGTTCCTCCACGTACGCTGAACCAAAGTGTTCACGCCGTACTGCATCCATGTACGCATCCTCATCACGGCGCCGGCGGCTGCGTTCAGCGGCCTCCCGTCGTACACCACGCGGCGGGCTGATGTCGAACTCCTCCAGGTCCAGGTCCAGGTTCTCACCTTCGCCGACATCCCACTCCACGTCTCCTCTGGGGACCTCGTCCCTGAGTCCACCATAACGTCCTCCAGCCGTTGGGATTGGCACCGGGGCTGGTGCCGGGCGTCGGGGGCGTACAGGCGTCCGCGGTGGAGCACGGCGGTTGCGGTACTCCGCGCTGAGCCACTCATCACGCCATTCCTCACTGCCACTGCCGGGCGGCACGCGCTCGTTGCGGCGGCCCGCGCTGTGGTGAGAGGGGGCGGTGAGAGAGGGGGCACTGGCGCTGGGGCGACTCCTGGGGGCTCCGCCGGGGGCGTGGGGTCTGCCTGGACCTGGTCCGGGTCCCCAGCCGTCGTCCGACGAGCCAGACTCCAGGGGTGGGTGGTCGCTGCCGACGCTCCCACGGGCTTCCAGCGCGTCCAGCCTCTCCTGCAGGCCGCTGACGACGTTGGTCAGCGACTTGGTCTCGGCCCTGGCGATGTCCAGCTCCTTCTGCGCGCGCGCGGCGACTGTGGAGATGCGAGCCATCTCGCCCTTGCCCGTGTCTACCTCCAGCTCGAGCAACTGGACTCTCCTGCGGAGGTAGACAATCCACCAACAGGTGGTATCCGGGTCGCCATTCCCTGGTGGGTCGTCGGGGTCCCCAGGGGGTCCTCCAGGAGGGCATCCGCCGGGTCCGCCCGGTCCAGGGGGTCCTCCCCCGCCCGGTGGTCCGCCTCCAGGGGGTCCACTCGGTGGGCGTCCTCCAGGGGGTCCTGATGGTCCTCCGCCAGGGGGTCCCGGTGGGTCTCCGCCGGGTCGCCTCGGTGGGTCCGAGGATGGGCGCCTCTTCGTGATGCCGAAGTCCATGTCGTCATCCTCGCCCATGTCGCCCCACCTGGGCGTCTCGGTCTCTGAAGACTCGAGCTCCGGTAGGGAGGAGGGAGATCCTCATCCTCACCTACCGGTTCCATGGGGACGTCTCCGCCCGTCCAAGCCACCACTTGGCGATGCCGGCGGCCTCGTTCATCCCCGTCACTGGCGGTGAAGAAGGGGTCACTGTCATGGGGGTGTCCACCCGCTGGCCTCCGCGGCCTCTCGGGGGTCTTCCCCTTGCCCTTCCTCCGTCGATGGGCGGTGGTGCCACTGCTCCCACTGCTGCCCGTGTCCGCCTCATCCAGCGTCATCCTGGAGGAGGCGTCCCCTTCGAAAAGCTTTCGAAGGGTCTCCACTCGTGATACTCCCGGGGGAGTCTCGCGGCGGAGTTTGGCCTCTGCCTCCTCCATTGCGGCGGCGGTGGCTGCGGCAGCTCGCGCTTCGGCTTCCTCCCGAGCACGAGCCGCCTCGGCTTCCCGGGCCTGCTGCAGCCGCGCCTTCTGCGCTTCCAACGCTGCCAGCTCCGCCTCCGTCTTGGCCTTCTCCTCAGCGACCTTCCGTCGCGCGGCCTCGATGGCTTCCTTCTTGGCGGCGTCCTCCTGGGCCTTAGCCGTTGCTTCGGCGTGGGCCCTTTCCTCCGCCTCCTTCTTTGCCCTCTCTTGGGCAAGCGCCTCTTCCAGCGCCTTCACCTCGGCCTCCTCTCAGGCAATGGCCTCCTGCGTCCGGCGGGCTTCCTCGTCGATTGCCCTGATCCGGGCAGCCACTGCCTCATGGGCGGCCGCAGCCGTGAGACCGGCCGCGATGGCTGCCACTTTCGAGGCGTGGTAGTCCATGCCTCTGCCCCACTCGGTGGCCTCCTCATGGGCGATGCCGATGGCGCCCTCCACGGCAGCGTTCTGCTGCGTGGCCCGTTGCCGGGCAACCCGAAGGTTGCAGGGCGCCCCACAGACGCGCTCACAGGCGCGCGCCACGTCTCTTTGGGCGGGAGCGGCGCTGCTGCTGGAGCTGGCCTGGTCGGCCGGCATCCTCCCGCGGTGGGCCGACTCCACGTCGCTGCTGGGGCCTGCTGAGGCCTGCTGGGGCTTCAGGAGCAGCGGACGGGGCTTGGCCTTGGTCTGCCTGGCGACTTTGATGTAGTCGCCAAGGGTGGTGCAGCCGGGGTGATGACCACCATTGGCCCGTTGGGGACTGGGGGCCGGGGTTCCGCCCTTGGCGCCTTGGGCGGCTTCGGCGGCCAGGGACTCCTGGTACTCCCGCCACTTCCGCTCCCGCTTCCTGTCCCCGGCGGAACGCTTCTCCTTCTCAGGAGACGCGCTGCTGCCCTGCAGCCTGCGCTCGTTCCCCAGCTCCGGGAACTTCTTCTCGATCACGTCCCACATGGAGACGTTGATCGAGGCCCCCGACGGGTACACGTTGGGGGTCTCGTCCTCCTCGATCCCGTTGGGGCGCAACCCTTCGCCGGGCCTGTCCGGCCGGGTCCAGGTCCGCCAGCGCTTGCGGCGGAAGCGCCACTCGTAGCCTTCCGCCCGCAGCCACTCCTCCACTGCCCGCAGGCGGTCCTCCCCCATGTCCTCGCGGAGCTCGAAGCTCCCGGGCATGCCGCCTTCACACTGGGGGTGGCTGTGGCGGTAGTGCTGGTCCCAGACCAACCCACGCAGCAGGCGTGCCGCATGGGGGTGGGGCCGCGGCCACAACCTACCCGCTTCCTGCCAGTTTACCATGGCAGCGGGGGCGTAGTTGGTCTTGAGGTCCTTGATGTGCACTCGTTCAACTCAACGAACTGGTTGTGGTTGTTGAGGAGGGTGCTGCAGCACTGGATTGGAAGTGCGGCTGGTGCCGGTCAGCCAGTGGTTGTGGAGGTGGTTGACGCGGCCTTGCTGGTCCGCCGATGGGACTCCGGGTCGGCCGATGGGGCTGATGCAGGAGTCCTGGTCTGTGCACCTCTTTCACGGTTGCTGCGCGGTCAGGGCGATGCTCTGGACGGCGCTGCGGGCTCCGTGACGAACTCGGCGCTGTCGCTGAGTGGCGCTGCGAGCCGCTGCGCTGCGCTGCGAGACGCTGCGCTGCGCTGCGAGCTGCGAGCTGCGCCGCGCTGCTCGGGGTTGGTGGCCCCGAGTGGCACGCGGGGGCTGGGTAACCCCGCGGCGGTGAAACGCTTTTGACGCGTTCCCGTGGGGGGCCGGCCACAGGACGCTGCGGGACACGCGCAAGTGAGCAGGCAGGCAAAGCACTACGCTCACAGGGGCATCAATGCGCTCATGTCATGTGACAAAGCGTTTCAGAATCCTTGCCACTCTGCAAAGAGGGAACGAAAGTATGTACAGCAACACATCAGGATATGTACACATGGGGTGAAGACTGGACTGGGGTAAGGGCATTACAGGACAATAGACACTCAGTCCCAACTCATATCCCAATCCCAGGTCCGACCCTCTCAGTGGCTGGTAGGGGCGGGGGCTCAAACACAACCCATGCCCTGCTCAGTCCGGACCCTGAAACCCTGCCAATGGGAGAGGTGTCCCGCACAGCCACAGGCGAGTTCCTGGGAACCAAGTAGCTCCAAGGCCAACCGACAGTGGCTCTCTATGCTCCCTTAACGGCAGGTCCCAACTCCTCTCTGAGCCAGAGATATGGCCCCGCCATTATCACCCAGGAGTTGGTAGCTGAAAATGGGCTGTTTCAGCCCAAACTGAAACTAACTCAAAAATCCCCAAAATTGACCCCTCGTCCGGACCCGCCAGAGGTAGGGACGAGGCAACTGACCCTATGCCCTTCGAGTACGAACTCCCTGGAGCCCTCACCCAACCTGGTTCCCTCTGAGGTCCCGGCATCAGGGCAACACGGATGAGTCATGTGGGGTCATGATGCCAAAATCACCAAAATTGGCGTCATTCCCACGCGTGGCTCGCCCGGCCAAGGTAAGGCCAATGGTTCACAGGGTAGGAGGCAGGACCTAGGACTTTCATCTGAGTGTACAACTTGAATTTAGGTCCGGGCTCCCTATGGGCTTAGAGAAATGGGGCCGCCAATTGACCACACGGAAGGGGGAAATTGGGGTCCCAAAATTGGGTCATTTTGGCTGCTTGAAATGAGCCAAAATTCGGTGTGCTCCCAATAGTATATCTCCACGCCGGCTTGGAGATCGGATCCGCCCCTCCATACGCGATCTACCATGAGTCTAACAGAGACTCCCATGCACTTGGCTCCCAAAGATCTCCATGCCACTTGGCGTGGTGACGATCCCAATTGGGTCCACAAATGCCAAAATGGCAAAATTGCCCACACTCACTTTGGGCTAGCGCCTTAACGAAGGTTGCTCCGCTTCGCCCACGTGGTGTGTGAACCATGGGTACCAATGTCCCTATCACCCATGTCATATATGGTCCATTGGTCCAAGCGTCCGGCGTGCACGAAGGTTAGAACATGGTGCACGGCGGGCAGCAAAAGTTGAAAAATGCTCAAAATGGCCAAAAGTGCGCACACTCATGGTTGGGGCAAATGAGGCACATGCCCGACTTGGACCGGAGTGTGCCATAGGATTGGTATCAAGTCATATGTATCCAACATATCTTTTGGGCGTCGCCCAACTCCTCCGGTTTTGGGAATGGCAGGGTCGCCAAGTGAGCCCATGATTTGGGATAGTCCCAAATCGCCAACATGGCGGCCACGGTATGCCAAGCTCAAGAGGAGTTATTCGCCGGGTTCAAGATATGTTGGGCACCGAAGTATGTACCCTCATAACATAGTCGGGTCATGATGTCAATTGAGCGCAACGTTGAGATACAAGGTCGCCACTTGACATCATGACGGGCCAAAAACGGCAAAATTGGCACAAAGACAAACCAAAGTGCCTTGAAAGGCGCACAATTATATTATAATATCTTTGGCTTGGATCGTGCAATCAACTAATCCTTCTAAACACAATGACTTGACACCAATGACCTTCGATCCCACATATGTGCTCCACTTGGGGCGCCATGAAAGGTTACGAGCGCTACTTCCCAAGTGGGCACATAAAAATATGGAAAATTGCAAAACACACACCTTGCTCCCAACGCATCGCTTCGGGGTCAACACACAAGCTTCCCTTCACGAAAGTTAGGCTTGCAATTGATCGTAGGGAGTATGGAGAAGGGGCTTGCACAATATGAGGTCCATTGGCGGGTTCGGTTTGGAGCAATGGACCCGCCAAATGGGCACGCAACACAACACATGGCACATACCACATATTGCCCAAAAAGGTAGCTCCCACCACGATATGTCATGCCCCTCCAAGGGCATAACTTTGTGTCAATCGCTCATAGGAACTCAAGGAGAGTTCCTATGCAACACCAATACTTGCGCGCTACACTCGAAAGTTATCTTAACGCACGCAATGTCATGGCCAAAGAGTTATAACGCAAACTCTACCCTCTTGACCATGATCCATTACACTAGCGCGCACGTGTGGAAACGCAAGGCATATAAAGCTTCCTAAATTACGTCGGGAGTATTGTGAATACATCCCACGTTTCCTTATTGTCATTCCTCGCAAGCGGCACGAGATATGACCCTTACAAGTGGTCTCACGAATCAACTTTGTTTTGCCCATATCTCTGAGTCAAGTGGAGGGCAAGATAAAAGGAAAGTTGATTCGTGCATAGGGAAGCACGTAGGTCCACTCGAAAGAGGTCAAATCAAGTGCGGGGATGTCGAAGTCGAAAATCCGATTTCGACATCCTGAAAAATTCGGATTAAGGTTGCGAGTGTAAGATGTGAAAATTGCGGAAGGAGGAGCCCTGGAGCCTTGGAACGTTCCCGTATGGTCCTGTGTTCCCCCGATTGGGGAGCCGATGGGGGCAACGAGTACTGGCGAAACCTCCTGGACAGGCTGACTATCAGCTCTGTTCGTTTGCCTGATGAGGCCATCTACGTGCCTCTGGGACGCAAGACGCCTATTGGGAAGCCCGGATGGGGGAGTATGCTTAGCGTGGTGGACGGAGGTCTTACCTCCATTCCCTGGGAGGATCTGGACCCGACTCTGGTCCAGGCTATACAACGAGAAAGCGACGGACTCGCCTTGGTCGACTTGAAGGATCGCCTACGACCTCAAGATGCTGTTGAGACTACACCCGGAGGAGATGAGTACGTCGTGACTGACACCAACGCCCCCAACTCTCCCTGCCATGTACCTGTTCCTGATGGAGTCTCTGAGTGTGGACTATCTGAGCTACCCAGCTCTATCCTCTCAGAAGACGAAACTGAGCACGACGCCTTCTTCGTGCAGACCTGTGTGGAGGAAGTGGAGAACGCCGAGGTCCGTCGCCCCAGTAAAACCCATACTCTCCATGAGGGTGGAAGACCCCGTGGATGAAGAGCTGGACCCTCGATCCAGGCTCAGGGAGTATGTGGATTCCAAGAGGAAGTTGGTGGCGAAAAAGCTATGCTACGCGAAGCCTACCCGCAGCTCATGCCCACTGAAGCAAGGACGTATGGGAGACCTATCCCAATTGAATGAGGACCTCGAACAGAAGATCACCACCTGGCAAAGGGAGGTAGATCTTAAGCTCATGAAGAGCGTGTGGGGCGCCCATGTGAGGACCCCGGAGGAGGACGACCTCTCAGAGGAATGTGTATGTGAACCCCCTCGAGAGTGCCTATGTTGCCATCGTCCACCGGAGATGGTTGAGCAAGACCTTCTATATGCCTACCAAGGGCTGAAGGACACTACCGCGGGCGAAGAGTCGGTGGAGGACCACCTCCCGACGTCTATTACTCAGGGGGCAAGCAACTTACACTCTGACGAGGACATGGAGGACAAGATCAAGATACTGGACCCGCGGGTACAGAAGCTTATAAGGACCTATGTGGAGGTGTTCGGAGAACTACTCCCTCCAGCCTCATGTGACAAGCTGGTACAGATGGACCTCAAGCTGAAACCCGAGTTCGTGGGTCACAAGATCCGGAGGAGACCCTATCTAGCTCCTAAAGAGCAGGCCGACGAGATTGAGCGACAGATACAAGAATGTATCGACGCTGGCCTAGTCCTGGAGTACAAGGACGGGGACTACCCCCTACACTGCAGCCCCTGTTTCCTGGTGGCTAAACCTGGGTCTACAGCCAAACGGCTGGTAGTGGACTACGGAGAGCTGAACAAGATGACGCTGAACCACTCAGGGTCCATTCCCAATATGGAGTCTACCCTGGAGAAGATAGCCTCCTGTCGCTACAAGACCAAGATGGACAAGAGGAGCGGATTCTGGCAAGTGGACCTGGCGCCCAACGCACAGGAACTACTGGCCTTCATCACCCCTCAGGGGAGGGTGTTCAAGTGGAAGGTCATGCCGTTTGGCGTGGCTAACGCACCCGCTCTATTCCAAGAGCTGATGAACAAGACCTTGTCCATCCTACGAAGGAGACCTAAGGTGCAGGAGCTCATATCCCGTGGTGCCCAGATGGAGGCTCACATCGACGATGTATGCCTCGGGACCAATACCCAGGAGGATCACCTAATCCTCTTGGGTGA
The DNA here is from genome assembly GCA_964036045.1 of Eutreptiella sp. 'Long Island Sound 2002'. Lineage (NCBI taxonomy): Eukaryota > Euglenozoa > Euglenophyceae > Eutreptiales > Eutreptiaceae > Eutreptiella > Eutreptiella sp. 'Long Island Sound 2002'. The sequence continues at coordinate 74,069,081 of OZ038386.1, forward strand.
GTTCTTTGCGGTCTGCCAGGAGAACCACACCCGACTCAAGCTGGAGAAGTGTGAGTTCATGCAGGAGACCATGCAGTACTTGGGGTTTGACGTTGGCTATGGGTGGTGGACCCCAGCGGCCTCTAAGGCCAAACCCCTGATGGATGCCAAGGTACAACACGAAGACCCCAAGAAAGGACTTCATGATGTACGCAGTTTCATTGGGGCGTGCAACTTCTATCGCCGCCACATCAAGAACTTCACCTACACCAGCGCCGTTCTGACGGACTTGATCAAGAAGAGTACTACTTGGCGCTGGGGCCCACAAGAGCAACAAGCGTTTGACGAGCTCAAAGACAAGGTAGCCAACGCTAAGTGCTTGGGCGTGCCTAGGGCACAAGGGGAGATTATCCTGGTGACCGACGCCAGCAATGTGGGCGGTGGTGGAACGTTGTTCCAATGGCAAGCACTAGAGAAGGAGGAGTTCGACTCGGCCATTTCCCAATGGGGAACGGAAGGTCTCAACCGAGATGGAACCCTCAAGCACAGCTACCCTGACGACAAGTGGGTCCTAGTACCTCTGGGCCACTGGAACTGGAAGTGGAACCAGGCCAGGGGGAACTACTCCACCTATGAGCAGGAATCGCTCGCGGGTATGCTGGCGCTATCCTCACAAGCACGACTGTTGGGGAGTAACCCTGTGGTCTGGCTGTGCGACCAAGAACCGGTCCGCAGTTTCCAGAAGGGTCCCCCATCTGAAAAGGCCAAGCTACGGCGCTGGTGGACCTACCTCAGTCAACTACGGCTGACGGTACACCATATCCAGGGAGTGAAGAGCGAGTGTGCCGACTACATCAGCCGCAACAACTTCGACGCCCTGATTGGTGCCCGGTCTGAAGCGCTGGCTAAGGAGGCGTTCAGCCGTATGGACGTCCACTTGGACCTCAACATGACGATGATACGCCCCCTGGATGGACTCCAACAATCGGAGTACCTGAAGGAGTTTGGGGATATCTACAAGCGCCTGGAGAAACGCCTTGAACCCCTCCTGGTCAACCAAGACCAGTGGAAGAGGGACAAGAGCTACCTCTGGCACGAGGACCGCATCGTGGTGCCTAGTGACTGAGTCCCAGCGCTGCTGAAGTGGACCCATGAGTCCAGTGGTCATGTGGGTGCTGACCGTACCCTGAGGCTGTTCAAGCAGTGGTTCCACACTACGTGGACTGACGACCAACTGCGGAAAACCCTCCAGCCTATCGTGGACAAGTGCCCGTGCAGGTCCTGTAAACCAGGGGATATCAGGGACAGAGGTCTCTACTCGACCCTGCCCATCCCGCACTGTGCTAACAGTGTTCTATACGTGGACTACACGGAGATGCCGAAGTTCGGGGGCTATGACTTCGCCCTCGTTGTAACCTGTGGGTTGACCAGGTTTACCAGGGTGTTCCCATGTACCAAGCACATTACCGGGGAGGAGACTATCAAGATACTCCTGGAGGAGTGGTTTTGTGTCTATGGGGCGCCCAAGGAGATCAACTCCGATGAGGACGTACGAGTACGCTCAGATACTGGCTGGTACAAGAGGGTCCTGAGATCCCTCAAGGTCCAGGTTTCTACGGGGATTCCCTACCCTCACACGAGCAACCCCCTATGTGAGCGACAGATCCGTGTCCTGAAGGAGAACGTACGGATATGGTGCAAAACTGAACGCACCAGAGACTGGGTGAGACTACTCCCCGTCATATCCTTGATGATGAACTCCCAAGAGAGTTCAGCAACTGGCTACTCGCCCCATGAGCTATTCCTAGGGCGCCCGGCATGGTTCCTACATGCCCCCTATCCAGAGGACACCCATTCTTCTGTGGGTGAATGGGTCCAAGAGCAACAAGCGAAGGTGGACAAGGCCAAGGCTATGCTCCAGAGAGTGAGGGAGCGTCAGTGGAACAAGAAGAACAAGCACCGAGTACCGGCCACCTACCAAGAGGGCGACTGGGTGCTGGTGCACCGCAGTCGACTACCCGCCTGGCCACGCTCTACCAGCGATGACCCGTACTTCGGGCCGTACAAGATTCTATCAGTGGATGGACACCGTATCACTGTGCGGTGTTCTCCCCGTCTAGGGGGGACCCTGGTGTGCGCTGCTCAACACCTGAAGCGCTACTATGATCCTGAAGACCTCTGTGGGGAGGAGTGGGAGCTGAACGACGAAGAAATCGCCGCTCTGGACCTACAAGGGGCTGCCAGCCCTATGGAAGTTGAAGGTGAACTCCCCGACATGAACGCTGAGGAGATGGCTAAGGAGGGCTTCTACCTGGTGAAGTCTGTCCTACGCCACCGCTATCGCCAGGGTTGGCGCTTCCTCACCCTCTGGGAAGGGTTTGGAGTCGAAGAGGCCACCTGGGAGCCCTTCTCTGCATTTGGTCTACCTGAGGGACGCCTAAACTCAGTTCTGGTTGACTACTTGTCCCAGAACAACCTTGGTGAGTTGCTGAGGCTCGCTGAGACGCTTGCCTCCAAGACTAAAGCTAGGGACTGAACCTTACCCTTACCTGCCAAAGCGTATGTGTGAGTGTGCTATTCCTAAGGTCTTGAGAGCAAGCCGCAGAAGTGGTGTCCTAATTATACCCAAGTCTGCACGCTTGCTAAACCTGGAGGGTTGGCTTATTGATGCCACGGGGTACGCCCCGGGTCTCCCCTCCCCTAAGCGCCCAATTTCTGTGCTGGCGCAAAACCTTTGGGGAATACCCAGCGTACTAATCCAGGTATTGTTTTCCCTACCTATCTGTCTACTACAGGGAGGGGTGGCCAAAAGCTATGAAGGCATGAAAACGCCGTTTTGCTATGTGGCCAAAACACTGACCTAACCACTGCCACAGCCCACCAACCCTGCTAAAATTGCAGGAAACGGGTGGGACAGTGACACACGCACTACAGGTCCTACACACCCTACAGTGGCACAATCTTGGTGGGCGAGCACTGCGCAACTGGCTCAAGCCCCCACTCAGGACTACCACTCCTACACGCACACTCTACTGGGCGTTGCGAAGGCAAAGGTGTCGTGGGTCCTAGCGACCCTCCTGTGAAATGACAAGAGAACACAGCGCTGCTAAGCAACTGTGGCCTAACAGGGGACGCCACAACGCGTTTCCCCTGCTAGGGCTTGGAGGGAAGAGGTGCTCTTGCGTGCACGGCGCAGATGTCGATGGAGTCGGACTCCCTGCTCTGCCACAGGCAGAGGGGAGTTACTTGTGTGTGTGATCTGCGCCCTTGTTTAGCAGGGCATGAAAAAAATGGTATGCTGCTGCACCAATCACCCTACCTGCCCACCTGTAAAGCAAAGGCAAATGAAGGGTTGTTTGCGGCGGAAGAACCAAGCCACACTCCAGGTATTATACCCTTCTCAGTGTGACCTATAATACACTGTCCGCAAACGCGCTGAAAGATCAGCTACCCTGTCAAGCAAGCAAGCGTTAGGGGACTCCTCAGGTTCTCTTAAAGAACGTACCGAGGAGCCCCTGGGTAGCCTAAACAAGGTTTACCGTGCACACTTGGCGTGGCCTACCCTTTAATGCGTGTGTGCATGCGGGAGTATGCACGAGCGTTTTGGGCAAACCTGCCCATCTTAACACCAATCACGACTCCACCAGGGGGTGGCCCCGCCTGGGCTTACTCACCTTACCTACCGCTGGAGAGAGAGAGCAAGTGAGGGGCGCACGCGAAGAACGTTGCTATGCACGTGTGTGTATGTCTAATCACCCTGATCTGACCTCTAATCATCTGCCATCTTTCTAATCAATCCCTCTATCGCGTCCTATCGTTGTTAGCGCTGCTACAAGGCTCGTTCACGGAGACACGAGACGAGCAATGTGAATGCGGCATACGAGACGAGCATACCTGTAGTTTATACCTGATTCATTGAAGTCTTTTCGATTGATTTTCGAATTCTTGAATTTTTGAAACTTCTATTAGTGTAGGTGGAATCTGTATGTTTATTTATTAATGTGTGTCTCGTCATTTTCAAGACTACGTGAGACATACGTTTATACTTCCATTATTTCTCCATTTTCCGGCGCTTCGCTAGGAGCCGCTCCTGCGCGCCGCCTTTTTATGCGTATGAATTTCTGGATTTAAAAAATCCAGAGATGACTATAATTTCTATAAAAATGTGCTTCTGATGCACAATTGGATTCTGCTCAGGTGTGTTGTTTCAGAAAAATTCTTCGCCGTCATTTGACGGATTTTGATGTCGTCGCTTCGTTTTTGCGTGGATTCGTCCATAATTCTCCCATTCCTGTCTCTGCAGATATCCTCGCGAAAGCGTCGCTGAGTAGGCCGTGTTTGGGCCGAAAAGCAGCGGCCAGGAGACGGAGCAGAACCCAAGACGCCACCAAGGGGCAAATAAATTTTTTTTACGCTTCCCTTCGCCCTAAGACAGGTCACAGGTCGCCAGCAGGTTTACAAGAACCCATGCGAGTGTGTATATTCTGTCTTGCGTTGGGTTTGTGTCGCGCTGCGTCTTGGAGGGAGGGATGCACATGCACATATTTTGGCATGTTCTCAAACTAATCCAACCAAGCCACAGGAGCCCCGGCAGCGCCATGAGCGCTGAGTCTTCTGTAGGAAATGTTACAAACAGAGCAGCAAAAGAGCGCCAGCCATGGTGAGCGCCCATTTTTCTGTGTGAGGGAAACTATAGGTATTTTAAAGTAGATGTGGAAACCAAGGAAAGGCCAAGAAAAATTCCCTTTTTCCTAAAATGCGACAACACAGCGCTGCTGAGCAACTGTGGCCTAACAGGGATGTCACAACACGTTTCCCTGCTAGGGCTTGGAGGGAAGGGGTGCTCTTGTTGTGTGCACGGCGCGGATGTCGATGGAGTCGAACTGCCCGCGCCACTCCTGGCTGAGGCACAGTCAATTGATTGTGTGATCAGCGCCCCTGTTTAGCTGGGGCAGAAAAATGGGATAGCCACCAGTGGTGGCCACCACAGCACAAGGGGGGAGTAAGAAAAAGTGCTTTTCCATTGCTTTGAGGCATACTCTAGTTGTATTAGAGATGCACTGAGCATCCATGCATTTCTATCTTAGTATTGGTCCCATCAAAACTGGTGATAACACATTTTGACCTATGGAACCGAACACCCAATCAGGATATGGAGTGGACCCCTTAATCCCCTTTCAATTTGAGGCAAATCATCTTTTCCTGAGTTGACTGAGAACTGACATATCCAAGGCAGAGCCTATGAATTTATCTATGTTTTTCCATGAATTCTTAGCTATCCTAGTGGTATGCACCCTAGGGGGCTGGGCACCTCTTTTTGAGAGGTCCTGGGTTCAATTCCTGGTCAGCCTAGCTAAGTAGTTAGATCCCATGTGACATGGCAGTGACCTCATCGCCACATGCCCTGCCACCTCAGCACATATGGGACCCAAAACAAAGAGTGCACATCTCCTAAGATGGCACTATGGAGAGTGAGTGACCATGAGGCAGTTTACCAACTCTTTTCCAAAACATTTCAGCTATCTTTGTGAATATGCATTCCGATTTGACCTGAGTTGCAGTTTCTGTGAATATCCAATCATCTTTCACTGTTTACACTGCAGCCCTTCATGCTTTGATCCTGATTGTCTTCTCCTGGCACACTATTGGCTAGGGTTATCCTGGATTGACCCTATTTCTGCAAACAAAAGGTTTTCATCTTCCAAAACAAGCAGCAGGAAACCCTACACCAACAGCAAGCAGCAGGAGAGACAAAAACACAGTGCTGAAACCACTATAAACTTTTCTGTTGTCAATGCTGTGTTCGTTTGGGGTTTGGGCGCTCATCTCCTTTGCTCTGCACAGGTCAAAACAGGAATGAAAGGTATGCGATGCGAATGGAGCGCGCAGCGCGCACGTAGGGTTAGAATATGCGCTGTTCTGGCGATGCATGTGCCTAATTGAGGCATTCACACGCTGTGACGCTTTTCCTGTAGCCCAATTCATCCTTGTTCTGCCTTCACAGGTAAGAAAAGAAAGTGTTTGCTCGTGTGTAGCCGTAGCGTTAAAGTAGGGTTGCTTAAAACGCTTAGGCTTGTTTAAAACTCGCAATACGGTTGTTTTGCGTTCGCTTCGCTTCGGCATTCACACGATGCATGGTGAGTAAGGTAGGTAAGCCCAGGAGGAGCTCACCTCCTGGTTGCGTTACTGTGGTTATGGTTCCGCCTCCCTTCCCTGCATGCGTGCACACGATGCATTAAAGGGTAGGCCACGCGAAATGCGCACGGTAAACCTTGTTTAGGTTACCCAGGGGCTCCTCGGTACGTTCTTTAAGAGAACCTGAAGAGTCTCTTAACGCTTGCTTGCTTGACAGGGGTTGTTTGAGGACAGCGTATTATAGGTCACACTGAGAAGCGTATGATACGTGGAGTGTGGCTTGGTTCCTCAGCCGCAAACACCCATTCATTGGCCTCTGTTGTACAGGTGGGAGAGGTTCAGGGTGATTGGTGCAGGCAGCTCTCTTGTCTTATTCACAGGAGGGTCATTAGGACCCGAGACCTCATTGACAGCAACACCAAGTAGCGTGTGTAGGGGTTAGGGTCAGCAGGCCTGGCAGGAGTTGAGTGCAGGTGATGAGTGCTCACCCTGCCTTCGAAGGCTGGTGCTGGCGTTAGTGAGTGTAGTGTAGTGGTGTCTCCTGTCCCGCGTGCTTTTCCTCGTGGGCAGGGTGTAAGGTTTTCGTGCAACCTATATTTTCGCTTTTTTCAGTGTATTTTCCTGATATAGGTGTACAAACTGAAATCGGCTATCTCAGCACTGTTTTGGACAGTGTTGGTATCAGTCAATCAGGAATTTCTGTAGTTTTACACTGATGGTGTTTTCACCATTTTCTGTACAATAAAACTGAGTTTGGGTCGGCGACGGCCAGTCCTGAGATCGCGCGCGCCGATCCAGAAATTGTCGATTTCTGACGATTTTTAAGAGAATTCAATCAGTTGTATTGATAAGATTAATTCTATCTCAGTTTTAAGTATAAGCGGATGTTACGGCACTATCGCGACGCCGTTCCGTGCCAGTTTTTTTGGCGCAAGTATGCCATGTTCACGATTTTTTATACAATCGTAGGTAGCTCAGATCCTGAAGTTAAGTGCACCAAATGACAGCCCATCAGTTGGGCTTTGCATGCATATGCTGATTGGGTTTCCAAACGCGTCGGTGCACCGGCACCACGCGTTGGGGGGAGACCCGTGTTCATGTTGTAAATATGCATTGTTTTGGTCATATTTCATTGTTATATGTCCCCCTTTGTTCATATCTTCTTAGGACATGAAAGGGACCGTTTCGAAATCACTCCCGTGATTTCGTCGAATGTTGAGTATGTTGCCGTCGCCTTGTGTGGTCGCCTTTGGGGTACGTTTTTGGGTTATTTGATGGAAAACTTGGATAAGTTTCAAGGAACACAAGTTCTAAGCCATTCATTTCCAAAAATGAAAAGAATTTCGAAACGCCCTCAACGACGACGACGACGACGACGACGACGTTGAAGACGACGACCACGACGACGCAAACATCGTCGACGAGATCTATGGAGCAATTGGTCAACCCCAAAATCATGTTCAAGAAGGTCCTTGGTGCCTACACCATTTGAGGACCATTTGACTATTTTGAGCCCTATTACAAGGACATTGACGACCAAGGAGACCTTCACCATCGCGCTGGGAGTGCGTAGCGCTGAAGAACAAGCTGCAGCGCGATTATCCCAATGGTGGTTGCGACGTGATAGTTTTATTTTGATTACTCCAGTTGGGTGCCATGGACAAAGTGCCATGGACCTTTGGATGGTTCTCAAGATTGCTTACTCCAGTTGGGTGCCATGGACAAAGTGCCATGGACCTTTGGATGGTTCTCAAGACTCTATCATGATCATTGGTGAGTTCGCAACCTCCAGCAAGGACGACAGCGCTGGCCACATCCTGCAGATTACGAAGTGGTCAAGTTGGAAGTCAAAAATATGAAGATTTCAGAAAATATAATTCATGGTATGGGCCAAGAAGATTGGTGACCAGAATTGTAATCATAATAACTATGGGCCATGAGAAATGGTCTTATTGGTTATTTCTGTATTATCTTATATGATCAGTGGATGATTTAACAAGCTGTGAATTTTTCTGATTTGCTTTGTGTTGTCTTTGGTTTTAGGGTCAGGACATCTCAGAAGTGCATTTTTTTATTTTTTGTTTGTTCACTATTTTTTTTTCCACTATTTTTCATTTTAAATTCTGTGTTTTTTTATTGCTCCGCGGCTTATCTTCATAGATTCAGCCACAGAAGCACCCATTTTCTGTGGGTGTGTCTGAGCTTGGGAGGGGAGTGTTAACCCGTGGAGCAATTCAGTTGCGGGGTTAACACCCGACCCAAATGCTTTGCATTTTTCCCACCCAATTTTGTTGTTGCACTGCACCTTCTTTGTGCTTTTCAGCCTGTGAGCACCCTGCAAGACAACGTGGATTATCCACGCTGAACGTGCTACCTAGTAAAGGTTCAGCCTCACGGGTGACTCTCTGGCATTAATGTGATGAGATGTTCATTGGTGGATTTGTTCCCGTAGCAATTGCACAAAAAGCCACCATGCATTGTCATTCAAAATGCATGGCACTCCCCTTGCTGGTCTCTCCGCTGTTTACCACAAACCATACATACAAAAAAGGCATGTTTCTGGGTAGTTCTCCATAGGCATAGTCGGCAACCCAAGGAACCCCTTCAGGATGTATCCACAGCTTCTGTGCCCCAAGCCAATGGCGTTGGTGAGGTCTCTCGGATCAGGGCATCGACATCCGAACCCGCTTTGCCAAACCAAAACATTGTCCATCCGCCGCAGCTCCATTAAGGTCCACCGCTCACTAGTAAAATCGGGGTAAAAATTGGGGATGTTTTTCGCCACACAAGGAGGGTGCTGGGTATACTTTGCACTGCACCACGGCCTCCTACCACCTTCAGAATGCATTCCACTTCACAAATGCCTTCCTCTCTATTATTACATCACATTCCAACCCATAGTTGCTCACCCGGGATGCTCCCCTTGCTGGTCTCTCCGCTGGTTACCACAAACCATACATACAAAAAAGGCATGTTTCTGGGTAGTTCTCCATAGGCATAAAGTTCTGTCCGTCAAATGCTACGAAGGACAAATCGTCCGACGGACAATAAAAAATTGTTCGACGGACAATTTAAAATTGTCCGTCGGACAAAAGGATAAGGTTCTGTCAGTCAAATGCTACGAAAGACAAATCGTCCAACGGACAATAAAAAATTTTCCGACGGACAATTTAAAATTGTCCGAAAAAAATTGTCAGCGGCACAACTCATTGCAGCCTGTGGTAAGTAAAAGTGGCTGTGAAACAACGAATAAAGTTCTGTCCGTCAAATGCTACGAAAGACAAATCGTCCGACGGGAAATAAAAAATTGTCCGACGGACAATTCAAAATTGTCCGTCGGACAAAAGGATAAGGTTCTGTCCGTCAAATGGTACGAAAGACAATCGTCCGAAGGACAATAGAAAATAGTCCGACGGACAATTTAAATTTGTTCGAAAAAAATCGTCAGCGGGACAACTCATTGCAGCCTGTGGTAAGTAAAAGTGGCTGTGAAACAACGAATAAAGTTATGTCCGTCAAATGCTACGAAAGACAAATCGTCCGACGGACAATAAAAAATTGTCCGTCGGACAAAAGGATAAGGTTAGGGGGAATATCCTATTGTCCGTCGGACAATTTTTTTTTGGTTTTTTTTTCGCTCTATGGATCCTAGCCATCTGGGTGAACCCTACTGCCCTGGCGATTTAACCGAACCACACCATGCATTGTCATTCAAAAGCTCATGCACTGCACGAAGCTGGGTAGCACAGCTGTGGCTAGGGTAGTCAACAGTGAAGCAAAAAAAATGCACGGCGATTGCAGAGCCTGTGAGCACCCTGCAAGACAACGTGGATTATCCACGCTGAACGTGCTACCTACTAAAGGTTCAGCCTCACGGGTGACTCTCTGGCATTAATGTGATGAGATGTTCATTGGTGGATTTGTTCCCGTAGCGATTGCACAAAAAGCCACCATGCATTGTCATTCAAAATGCATGGCACTCCCCTTGTTGGTCTCTCCGCTGTTTACCACAAACCATACATACAAAAAAGGCATGTTTCTGGGTAGTTCTCCATAGGCATAGAGGCAACCCAAGGGACCCCTTCAGGATGTATCCACAGCTTCTGTGCCCCAAGCCAATGGCGTTGGTGAGGTCTCTGGGATCAGGGCATCGACATCCGAACCCGCTTTGCCAAACCAAAACATTGTCCATCCGCCGCAGCTCCATTAAGGTCCACCGCTCACTAGTAAAATCGGGGTAAAAGTTGGGGATGTTTTTCGCCACACAAGGAGGGTGCTGGGTATACTTTGCACTGCACCACGGCCTCCTACCACCTTCAGAATGCATTCCACTTCACAAATGCCTTCCTCTCTATGATTACATCACATTCCAACCCATAGTTGCTCACCCGGGATGCTCCCCTTGATGGTCTCTCCGCTGGTTACCACAAACCATACATACAAAAAAGGCATGTTTCTGGGTAGTTCTCCATAGGCATAAAGTTCTGTCCGTCAAATGCTACGAAAGACAAATCGTCCGACGGACAATAAAAAATTGTCCGACGGACAATTCAAAATTGTCCGTCGGACAAAAGGATTAGGTTCTGTCCGTCAAATGCTACGAAAGACAAATCGTCCGACGGACGATAAAAAATTGTCCGACGGACAATTTAAAATTGTCCGTCGGACAAAAGGATAAGGTTCTGTCCGTCAAATGCTACGAAAGACAATCGTCCGACGGACAATAAAAAATTGTCCGACGGACAATTTAAATTTGTTCGAAAAAAATCGTCAGCGGGACAACTCATTGCAGCCTGTGGTAAGTAAAAGTGGCTGTGAAACAACGAATAAAGTTCTGTCCGTCAAATGCTACAAAAGACAAATCGTCCGACGGGAAATAAAAAATTGTCCGACGGACAATTCAAAATTGTCCGTCGGACAAAAGGATAAGGTTCTGTCCGTCAAATGCTACGAAAGACAATCGTCCGACGGACAATAAAAAATTGTCCGACGGACAATTGAAATTTGTTCGAAAAAAATCGTCAGCGGGACAACTCATTGCAGCCTGTGGTAAGTAAAAGTGGCTGTGAAACAACGAATAAAGTTATGTCCGTCAAATGCTACGAAGGACAAATTGTCCGACGGACAATAAAAAATTGTCCGACGGACAATTCAAAATTGTCCGTCGGACAAAAGGATAAGGTTCTGTCCGTCAAATGCTACGAAAGACAATCGTCCGAAGGACAATAAAAAATAGTCCGACGGACAATTTAAATTTGTTCGAAAAAAATCGTCAGCGGGACAACTCATTGCAGCCTGTGGTAAGTAAAAGTGGCTGTGAAACAACGAATAAAGTTATGTCCGTCAAATGCTACGAAAGACAAATCGTCCGACGGACAATAAAAAATTGTCCGAGGACAATTTAAAATTGTCCGTCGGACAAAAGGATAAGGTTAGGGGGAATAGGCTATTGTCCGTCGGACAATTTTTTTTTGTTTTTTTTTTCGCTCTATGGATCCTAGCTATCTGGGTGAACCCTACTGCCCTGGCGATTTAACCGAACCACACCATGCATTGTCATTCAAAAGCTCATGCACTGCACGAAGCTGGGTAGCACAGCTGTGGCTAGGGTAGTCAACAGTGAAGCAAAAAAAATGCACGGCGATTGCAGAGCCTGTGAGCACCCTGCAAGACAACGTGGATTATCCACGCTGAACGTGCTACCTACTAAAGGTTCAGCCTCACGGGTGACTCTCTGGCATTAATGTGATGAGATGTTCATTGGTGGATTTGTTCCCGTAGCAATTGCACAAAAAGCCACCATGCATTGTCATTCAAAATGCATGGCACTCCCCTTGTTGGTCTCTCCGCTGTTTACCACAAACCATACATACAAAAAAGGCATGTTTCTGGGTAGTTCTCCATAGGCATAGTCGGCAACCCAAGGGACCCCTTCAGGATGTATCCACAGCTTCTGTGCCCCAAGCCAATGGCGTTGGTGAGGTCTCTGGGATCAGGGCATCGACATCCGAACCCGCTTTGCCAAACCAAAACATTGTCCATCCGCCGCAGCTCCATTAAGGTCCACCGCTCACTAGTAAAATCGGGGTAAAAATTGGGGATGTTTTTCGCCACACAAGGAGGGTGCTGGGTATACTTTGCACTGCACCACGGCCTCCTACCACCTTCAGAATGCATTCCACTTCACAAATGCCTTCCTCTCTATGACTACATCACATTCCAACCCATAGTTGCTCACCCGGGATGCTCCCCTTGATGGTCTCTCCGCTGGTTACCACAAACCATACATACAAAAAAGGCATGTTTCTGGGTAGTTCTCCATAGGCATAAAGTTCTGTCCGTCAAATGCTACGAAAGACAAATCGTCCGACGGACAATAAAAAATTGTCCGACGGACAATTTAAAATTGTCCGTCGGACAAAAGGATTAGGTTCTGTCCGTCAAATGCTACGAAAGACAAATCGTCCGACGGACAATAAAAAATTGTCCGACGGACAATTTAAAATTGTCCGAAAAAAATTGTCAGCGGCACAACTCATTGCAGCCTGTGGTAAGTAAAAGTGGCTGTGAAACAACGAATAAAGTTCTGTCCGTCAAATGCTACGAAAGACAAATCGTCAGACGGGAAATAAAAAATTGTCCGACGGACAATTCAAAATTGTCCGTCGGACAAAAGGATAAGGTTCTGTCCGTCAAATGCTACGAAAGACAATCGTCCGACGGACAATAAAAAATTGTCCTACGGACAATTTAAATTTGTTCAAAAAAAATCGTCAGCGGGACAACTCATTGCAGCCTGTGGTAAGTAAAAGTGGCTGTGAAACAACGAATAAAGTTCTGTCCGTCAAATGCTACGAAAGACAAATCGTCCGACGGACAATAAAAAATTGTCCGACGGACAATTTAAAATTTTCCGTCGGACAAAAGGATAAGGTTCTGTCCGTCAAATGCTAAGAAAGACAAATCGTCCGACGGACAATAAAAAATTGTCCGACGGACAATTTAAAATTGTCCGAAATAAATTTTCAGCGGCACAACTCATTGCAGCCTGTGGTAAGTAAAAGTGGCTGTGAAACAACGAATAAAGATCTGTCCGTCAAATGCTACGAAAGACAAATCGTCCGACGGGAAATAAAAAATTGTCCGACGGACAATTCAAAATTGTCCGTCGGACAAAAGGATAAGGTTCTGTCCGTCAAATGCTACGAAAGACAAATCGTCCGACGGACAATAAAAAATTGTCCGACGGACAATTTAAAATTGTCCAAAAAAAATTGTCAGCGGCACAACTCATTGCAGCCTGTGGTAAGTAAAAGTGGCTGTGAAACAACGAATAAAGTTCTGTCCGTCAAATGCTACGAAAGACAAATCGTCCGACGGGAAATAAAAAATTGTCCGACGGACAATTCAAAATTGTCCGTCGGACAAAAGGATAAGGTTCTGTCCGTCAAATGCTACGAAAGACAATCGTCCGAAGGACAATAAAAAATAGTCCGACGGACAATTTAAATTTGTTCGAAAAAAATCGTCAGCGGGACAACTCATTGCAGCCTGTGGTAAGTAAAAGTGGCTGTGAAACAACGAATAAAGTTATGTCCGTCAAATGCTACGAAAGACAAATCGTCCGACGGACAATAAAAAATTGTCCGAGGACAATTTAAAATTGTCCGTCGGACAAAAGGATAAGGTTAGGGGGAATATCCTATTGTCCGTCGGACAATTTTTTTTTGGTTTTTTTTTCCCTCTATGGATCCTAGCTATCTGGGTGCACCCTACTGCCCTGGCGATTTAACCGAACCACACCATGCATTGTCATTCAAAAGCTCATGCACTGCACGAAGCTGGGTAGCACAGCTGTGGCTAGGGTAGTCAACAGTGAAGCAGAAAAAATGCACGGCGATTGCAGAGCCTGTGAGCACCCTGCAAGACAACGTGGATTATCCACGCTGAACGTGCTACCTACTAAAGGTTCAGCCTCACGGATGACTCTCTGGCATTAATGTGATGAGATGTTCATTGGTGGATTTGTTCCCGTAGCAATTGCACAAAAAGCCACCATGCATTGTCATTCAAAATGCATGGCACTCCCCTTGTTGGTCTCTCCGCTGTTTACCACAAACCATACATACAAAAAAGGCATGTTTCTGGGTACTTCTCCATAGGCATAGTCGGGTACCCAAGGGACCCCTTCAGGATGTATCCACAGCTTCTGTGCCCCAAGCCAATGGCGTTGGTGAGGTCTCTGGGATCAGGGCATCGACATCCGAACCCGCTTTGCCAAACCAAAACATTGTCCATCCGCCGCAGCTCCATTAAGGTCCACCGCTCACTAGTAAAATCGGGGTAAAAATTGGGGATGTTTTTCGCCACACAAGGAGGGTGCTGGGTATACTTTGCACTGCACCACGGCCTCCTACCACCTTCAGAATGCATTCCACTTCACAAATGCCTTCCTCTCTATGATTACATCACATTCCAACCCATAGTTGCTCACCCGGGATGCTCCCCTTGATGGTCTCTCCGCTGGTTACCACAAACCATACATACAAAAAAGGCATGTTTCTGGGTAGTTCTCCATAGGCATAAAGTTCTGTCCGTCAAATGCCACGAAAGACAAATCGTCCGACGGACAATAAAAAATTGTCCGACGGACAATTTAAAATTGTCCGTCGGACAAAAGGATAAGGTTCTGTCCGTCAAATGCTACGAAAGACAATCGTCCGACGGACAATAAAAATATGTGCGACGGACAATTTAAATTTGTTCGAAAAAAATCGTCAGCGGGACAACTCATTGCAGCCTGTGGTAAGTAAAAGTGGCTGTGAAACAACGAATAAAGTTCTGTCCGTCAAATGCTACGAAAGACAAATCGTCCGACGGGAAATAAAAAATTGTCCGACGGACAATTCAAAATTGTCCGTCGGACAAAAGGATAAGGTTCTGTCCGTCAAATGCTACGAAAGACAATCGTCCGACGGACAATAAAAAATAGTCCGACGGACAATTTAAATTTGTTCGAAAAAAATCGTCAGCGGGACAACTCATTGCAGCCTGTGGTAAGTAAAAGTGGCTGTGAAACAACGAATAAAGTTATGTCCGTCAAATGCTACGAGAGACAAATCGTCCGATGGACAATAAAAAATTGTCCGACGGACAATTTAAAATTGTCCGTCGGACAATTTTTTATTGTCCATCGGACGATTTGTCTCTCGTAGCATTTGACGGACATAACTTTATTCGTTGTTTCACAGCCACTTTTACTTACCACAGGCTGCAATGAGTTGTCCCGCTGACGATTTTTTTCGAACAAATTTAAATTGTCCGTCGGACAAAAGGATAAGGTTAGGGGGAATATCCTATTGTCCGTCGGACAATTTTTTTTTGGTTTTTTTTTCGCTCTATCCATCCTAGCTATCTGGGTGAACCCTACTGCCCTGGCGATGCAACCGAACCACACCATGCATTGTCATTCAAAAGCTCATGCACTGCACGAAGCTGGGTAGCACAGCTGTGGCTAGGGTAGTCAACAGTGAAGCAAAAAAATGCACGGCGATTGCAGAGCCTGTGAGCACCCTGCAAGACAACGTGGATTATCCACGCTGAATGTGCTACCTACTAAAGGTTCAGCCTCACGGGTGACTCTCTGGCATTAATGTGATGAGATGTTCATTGGTGGATTTGTTCCCGTAGCAATTGCACAAAAAGCCACCATGCATTGTCATTCAAAATGCATGGCACTCCCCTTGTTGGTCTCTCCGCTGTTTACCACAAACCATACATACAAAAAAGGCATGTTTCTGGGTAGTTCTCCATAGGCATAGTCGGCAACCCAAGGGACCCCTTCAGGATGTATCCACAGCTTCTGTGCCCCAAGCCAATGGCGTTGGTGAGGTCTCTGGGATCAGGGCATCGACATCCGAACCCGCTTTGCCAAACCAAAACATTGTCCATCCGCCGCAGCTCCATTAAGGTCCACCGCTCACTAGTAAAATCGGGGTAAAAATTGGGGATGTTTTTCGCCACACAAGGAGGGTGCTGGGTATACTTTGCACTGCACCACGGCCTCCTACCACCTTCAGAATGCATTCCACTTCACAAATGCCTTCCTCTCTATGATTACATCACATTCCAACCCATAGTTGCTCACCCGGGATGCTCCCCTTGCTGGTCTCTCCGCTGGTTACCACAAACCATACATACAAAAAGGGCATGTTTCTGGGTAGTTCTCCATAGGCATAAAGTTCTGTCCGTCAAATGCTACGAAGGACAAATCGTCCGACGGACAATAAAAAATTGTCCGACGGACAATTTAAAATTGTCCGTCGGACAAAAGGATTAGGTTCTGTCCGTCAAATGCTACGAAAGACAAATCGTCCGACGGACAATAAAAAATTGTCCGACGGACAATTTAAAATTGTCCGAGAAAAATTGTCAGCGGCACAACTCATTGCAGCCTGTGGTAAGTAAAAGTGGCTGTGAAACAACGAATAAAGTTCTGTCCGTCAAATGCTACGAAAGACAAATCGTCCGACGGGAAATAAAAAATTGTCCGACGGACAATTCAAAATTGTCCGTCGGACAAAAGGATAAGGTTCGGTCCGTCAAATGCTACGAAAGACAATCGTCCGACGGACAATAAAAAATTGTCCGACGGACAATTTAAATTTGTTCGAAAAAAATCGTCAGCGGGACAACTCATTGCAGCCTGTGGTAAGTAAAAGTGGCTGTGAAACAACGAATAAAGTTATGTCCGTCAAATGCTACGAAAGACAAATCGTCCGACGGACAATAAAAAATACTAGGTAGCATGTTCAGCGTGGATAATCCACGTTGTCTTGCAGGGTGCTCACAGGCTCTGCAATCGCCGTGCATTTTTTTGCTTCACTGTTGACTACCCTAGCCACAGCTGTGCTACCCAGCTTCGTGCAGTGCATGAGCTTTTGAATGACAATGCATGGTGTGGTTCGGTTAAATCGCCACGGCAGTAGGGTTCACCCAGATAGCTAGGATCCATAGAGCGAAAAAAAAACCAATAAAGAATTGTCCGACGGACAATAGTATATTCCCCCTAACCTTATCCTTTTGTCCGACGGACAATTTTAAATTGTCCGTCGGAAAATTTTTTAATGTCCGTCGGACGATTTGTCTTTCGTAGCATTTGACGGACATAACTTTATTCGTTGTTTCACAGCCACTTTTACTTACCACAGGCTGCAATGAGTTGTCCCGCTGACGATTTTTTTCGAACAAATTTAAATTGTCCGTCGGACAATTTTTTATTGTCCGTCGGACGATTGTCTTTCGTAGCATTTGACGGACAGAACCTTATCCTTTTGTCCGATGGACAATTCCAAATTGTCCGTCGGACAATTTTTTCTTGTCCGTCGGACGATTTGTCTTTCGTAGCATTTGACGGACATAACTTTATTCGTTGTTTCACAGCCACTTTTACTTACCACAGGCTGCAATGAGTTGTCCCGCTGACGATTTTTTTCGAACAAATTTAAATTGTCCGTCGGACAATTTTTTATTGTCCGTCGGACGATTGTCTTTCGTAGCATTTGACGGACAGAACCTTATCCTTTTGTCCGACGGACAATTTTGAATTGTCCGTCGGACAATTTTTTATTTCCCGTCGGACGATTTGTCTTTCGTAGCATTTGACGGACAGAACTTTATTCGTTGTTTCACAGCCACTTTTACTTACCACAGGCTGCAATGAGTTGTGGCGCTGACAATTTTTTTCGGACAATTTTAAATTGTCCGTCGGACAATTTTTTATTGTCCGTCGGACGATTTGTCTTTCGTAGCATTTGACGGACAGAACCTAATCCTTTTGTCCGACGGACAATTTTAAATTGTCCGTCGGACAATTTTTTATTGTCCGTCGGACGATTTGTCCTTCGTAGCATTTGACGGACAGAACTTTATGCCTATGGAGAACTACCCAGAAACATGCCTTTTTTGTATGTATGGTTTGTGGTAACCAGCGGAGAGACCAGCAAGGGGAGCATCCCGGGTGAGCAACCATGGGTTGGAATGTGATGTAATCATAGAGAGGAAGGCATTCGTGAAGTGGAATGCATTCTGAAGGTGGTAGGAGGCCGTGCTGCAGTGCAAAGTATACCCAGCACCCTCCTTGTGTGGCGAAAAACATCCCCAATTTTTACCCCGATTTTACTAGTGAGCGGTGGACCTTAATGGAGCTGCGGCGGATGGACAATGTTTTGGTTTGGCAAAGCGGGTTCGGATGTCGATGCCCTGATCCCAGAGACCTCACCAACGCCATTGGCTTGGGGCACAGAAGCTGTGGATACATCCTGAAGGGGTCCCTTGGGTTGCCGACTATGCCTATGGAGAACTACCCAGAAACATGCCTTTTTTGTATGTATGGTTTGTGGTAAACAGCGGAGAGACCAACAAGGGGAGTGCCATGCATTTTGAATGACAATGCATGGTGGCTTTTTGTGCAATTGCTACGGGAACAAATCCACCAATGAACATCTCATCACATTAATGCCAGAGAGTCACCCGTGAGGCTGAACCTTTAGTAGGTAGCACATTCAGCGTGCATAATCCACGTTGTCTTGCAGGGTGCTCACAGGCTCTGCAATCGCCGTGCATTTTTTTGCTTCACTGTTGACTACCCTAGCCACAGCTGTGCTACCCAGCTTCGTGCAGTGCATGAGCTTTTGAATGACAATGCATGGTGTGGTTCGGTTAAATCGCCAGGGCAGTAGGGTTCACCCAGATAGCTAGGATCCATAGAGCGAAAAAAAAACCAAAAAAAAAAAGTCCGACGGACAATAGGATATTCCCCCTAACCTTATCCTTTTGTCCGACGGACAATTTTAAATTGTCCGTCGGACAATTTTTTATTGTCCATCGGACGATTTGTCTTTCGTAGCATTTGACGGACATAACTTTATTCGTTGTTTCACAGCCACTTTTACTTACCACAGGCTGCAATGAGTTGTCCCGCTGACGATTTTTTTCGAACAAAATTAAATTGTCCGTCGGACTATTTTTTATTGTCCGTCGGACGATTGTCTTTCGTAGCATTTGACGGACAGAACCTTATCCTTTTGTCCGACGGACAATTTTGAATTGTCCGTCGGACAGGTTTTTATTTCCCGTCGGACGATTTGTCTTTCGTAGCATTTGACGGACAGAACTTTATTCGTTGTTTCACAGCCACTTTTACTTACCACAGGCTGCAATGAGTTGTCCCGCTGACGATTTTTTTCGAACAAATTTAAATTGTCCGTCGGACAATTTTGTATTGTCCGTCGGACGATTGTCTTTCGTAGCATTTGACGGACAGAACCTTATCCTTTTGTCCGACGGACAATTTTAAATTGTCCGTCGGACAATTTTTTATTGTCCGTCGGACGATTTGTCTTTCGTAGCATTTGACGGACAGAACCTAATCCTTTTGTCCGACGGACAATTTTAAATTGTCCGTCGGACAATTTTTTATTGTCCGTCGGACGATTTGTCTTTCGTGGCATTTGACAGACAGAACTTTATGCCTATGGAGAACTACCCAGAAACATGCCTTTTTTGTATGTATGGTTTGTGGTAACCAGCGGAGAGACCATCAAGGGGAGCATCCCGGGTGAGCAACTATGGGTTGGAATGTGATGTAATCATAGAGAGGAAGGCATTTGTGAAGTGGAATGCATTCTGAAGGTGGTAGGAGGCCGTGGTGCAGTGCAAAGTATACCCAGCACCCTCCTTGTGTGGCGAAAAACATCCCCAATTTTTACCCCGATTTTACTAGTGAGCGGTGGACCTTAATGGAGCTGCGGCGGATGGACAATGTTTTGGTTTGGCAAAGCGGGTTCGGATGTCGATGCCCTGATCCCAGAGACCTCACCAACGCCATTGGCTTGGGGCACAGAAGCTGTGGATACATCCTGAAGGGGTCCCTTGGGTTGCCGACTATGCCTATGGAGAAGTACCCAGAAACATGCCTTTTTTGTATGTATGGTTTGTGGTAAACAGCGGAGAGACCAACAAGGGGAGTGCCATGCATTTTGAATGACAATGCATGGTGGCTTTTTGTGCAATTGCTACGGGAACAAATCCACCAATGAACATCTCATCACATTAATGCCAGAGAGTCACCCGTGAGGCTGAACCTTTAGTAGGTAGCACGTTCAGCGTGGATAATCCACGATGTCTTGCAGGGTGCTCACAGGCTCTGCAATCGCCGTGCATTTTTTTTGCTTCACTGTTGACTACCCTAGCCACAGCTGTGCTACCCAGCTTCGTGCAGTGCATGAGCTTTTGAATGACAATGCATGGTGTGGTTCGGTTAAATCGCCAGGGCAGTAGGGTTCACCCAGATAGCTAGGATCCATAGAGCGAAAAAAAAACCAAAAAAAAATTGTCCGACGGACAATAGGATATTCCCCCTAACCTTATCCTTTTGTCCGACGGACAATTTTAAATTGTCCTCGGACAATTTTTTATTGTCCGTCGGACGATTTGTCTTTCGTAGCATTTGACGGACATAACTTTATTCGTTGTTTCACAGCCACTTTCACTTACCACAGGCTGCAATGAGTTGTCCCGCTGACGATTTTTTTCGAACAAATTTAAATTGTCCGTCGGACAATTTTTTATTGTCCGTCGGACGATTTGTCTTTCGTAGCATTTGACGGACAGAACCTTATCCTTTTGTCGGACGGACAATTTTAAATTGTCCGTCGAACAATTTTTTATTGTCCGTCGGACGATTTGTCCTTCGTAGCATTTGACGGACAGAACTTTATGCCTATGGAGAACTACCCAGAAACATGCCTTTTTTGTATGTATGGTTTGTGGTAACCAGCGGAGAGACGAGCAAGGGGAGCATCCCGGGTGAGCAACTATGGGTTGGAATGTGATGTAATCATAGAGAGGAAGGCATTTGTGAAGTGGAATGCATTCTGAAGGTGGTAGGAGGCCGTGGTGCTGTGCAAAGTATACCCAGCACCCTCCTTGTGTAGCGAAAAACATCCCCAATTTTTACCCCGATTTTACTAGTGAGCGGTGGACCTTAATGGAGCTGCGGCGGATGGACAATGTTTTGGTTTGGCAAAGCGGGTTCGGATGTCGATGCCCTGATCCCAGAGACCTCACCAACGCCATTGGCTTGGGGCACGGAAGCTGTGGATACATCCTGAAGGGGTCCCTTGGGTTGCCGACTATGCCTATGGAGAACTACCCAGAAACATGCCTTTTTTGTATGTATGGTTTGTGGTAAACAGCGGAGAGACCAGCAAGGGGAGTGCCATGCATTTTGAATGACAATGCATGGTGGCTTTTTGTGCAATTGCTACGGGAACAAATCCACCAATGAACATCTCATCACATTAATGCCAGAGAGTCACCCGTGAGGCTGAACCTTTAGTAGGTAGCACGTTCAGCGTGGATAATCCACGTTGTCTTGCAGGGTGCTCACAGGCTCTGCAATCGCCGTGCATTTTTTTGCCTCACTGTTGACTACCCTAGCCACAGCTGTGCTACCCAGCTTCGTGCAGTGCATGAGCTTTTGAATGACAATGCATGGTGTGGTTCGGTTAAATCGCCAGGGCAGTAGGGTTCACCCAGATAGCTAGGATCCATAGAGCGAAAAAAAAACCAAAAAAAAATTGTCCGACGGACAATAGGATATTCCCCCTAACCTTATCCTTTTGTCCGACGGACAATTTTAAATTGTCCGTCGGACAATTTTTTATTGTCCGTCGGACGATTTGTCTTTCGTAGCATTTGACGGACATAACTTTATTCGTTGTTTCACAGCCACTTTTACTTACCACAGGCTGCAATGAGTTGTCCCGCTGACGATTTTTTTCGAACAAATTTAAATTGTCCGTCGGACAATTTTTTATTGTCCGTCGGACGATTGTTTTTCGTAGCATTTGACGGACAGAACCTTATCCTTTTGTCCGACGGACAATTTTAAATTGTCCGTCGGACAATTTTTTATTGTCCGTCGGACGATTTGTCTTTCGTAGCATTTGACGGACAGAACTTTATTCGTTGTTTCACAGCCACTTTTACTTACCACAGGCTGCAATGAGTTGTCCCGCTGACGATTTTTTTCGAACAAATTTAAATTGTCCGTCGGACAATTTTTTATTGTCCGTCGGACGATTGTCTTTCGTAGCAATTGACGGACAGAACCTTATCCTTTTGTCCGACGGACAATTTTGAATTGTCCGTCGGACAATTTTTTATTTCCCGTCGGACGATTTGTCTTTCGTAGCATTTGACGGACAGAACTTTATTCGTTGTTTCACAGCCACTTTTACTTACCACAGGCTGCAATGAGTTGTGCCGCTGACAATTTTTTTCGGACAATTTTAAATTGTCCGTCGGACAATTTTTTATTGTCCGTCGGACGATTTGCCTTTCTTAGCATTTGACGGACAGAACCTTATCCTTTTGTCCGACGAACAATTTGAAATTGTCTGTCGGACAATTTTTTATTGTCCGTTGGACGATTTGTCTTTCGTAGCATTTGACGGACAGAACTTTATTCGTTGTTTCACAGCCACTTTTACTTACCACAGGCTGCAATGAGTTGTCCCGCTGACGATTTTTTTTGAACAAATTTAAATTGTCCGTAGGACAATTTTTTATTGTCCGTCGGACGATTGTCTTTCGTAGCATTTGACGGACAGAACCTTATCCTTTTGTCCGACGGACAATTTTGAATTGTCCGTCGGACAATTTTTTATTTCCCGTCGGACGATTTGTCTTTCGTAGCATTTGACGGACAGAACTTTATTCGTTGTTTCACAGCCACTTTTACTTACCACAGGCTGCAATGAGTTGTGCCGCTGACACTTTTTTTCGGACAATTTTAAATTGTCCGTCGGACAATTTTTTATTGTCCGTCGGACGATTTGTCTTTCGTAGCATTTGACGGACAGAACCCAATCCTTTTGTCCGACAGACAATTTTAAATTGTCTGTCGGACAATTTTTTATTGTCCGTCGGACGATTTGTCTTTCGTAGCATTTGACAGACAGAACTTTATGCCTATGGAGAACTACCCAGAAACATGCCTTTTTTGTATGTATGGTTTGTGGTAACCAGCGGAGAGACCATCAAGGGGAGCAGCCCGGGTGAGCAACTATGGGTTGGAATGTGATGTAATCATAGAGAGGAAGGCATTTGTGAAGTGGAATGCATTCTGAAGGTGGTAGGAGGCCGTGGTGCAGTGCAAAGTATACCCAGCACCCTCCTTGTGTGGCGAAAAACATCCCCAATTTTTACCCCGATTTTACTAGTGAGCGGTGGACCTTAATGGAGCTGCGGCGGATGGACAATGTTTTGGTTTGGCAAAGCGGGTTCGGATGTCGATGCCCTGATCCCAGAGACCTCACCAACGCCATTGGCTTGGGGCACAGAAGCTGTGGATACATCCTGAAGGGGTCCCTTGGGTTGCCGACTATGCCTATGGAGAACTACCCAGAAACATGCCTTTTTTGTATGTATGGTTTGTGGTAAACAGCGGAGAGACCAACAAGGGGAGTGCCATGCATTTTGAATGACAATGCATGGTGGCTTTTTGTGCAATTGCTACGGGAACAAATCCACCAATGAACATCTCATCACATTAATGCCAGAGAGTCACCCGTGAGGCTGAACCTTTAGTAGGTAGCACGTTCAGCGTGGATAATCCACGTTGTCTTGCAGGGTGCTCACAGGCTCTGCAATCGCCGTGCATTTTTTTTGCTTCACTGTTGACTACCCTAGCCACAGCTGTGCTACCCAGCTTCGTTCAGTGCATGAGCTTTTGAATGACAATGCATGGTGTGGTTCGGTTAAATCGCCAGGGCAGTAGGGTTCACCCAGATAGCTAGGATCCATAGAGCGAAAAAAAAACCAAAAAAAAATGGTCCGACGGACAATAGGATATTCCCCCTAACCTTATCCTTTTGTCTGACGGACAATTTTAAATTGTCCTCGGACAATTTTTTATTGTCCGTCGGACGATTTGTCTTTCGTAGCATTTGACGGACATAACTTTATTCGTTGTTTCACAGCCACTTTTACTTACCACAGGCTGCAATGAGTTGTCCCGCTGACGATTTTTCTCGAACAAATTTAAATTGTCCGTCGGACTTTTTTTTATTGTCCTTCGGACGATTGTCTTTCGTAGCATTTGACGGACAGAACCTTATCCTTTTGTCCGACGGACCCTGGGGACCTACATGGGTAAACTAGTACCCCCCCCCCTATTTTGATGTCGCTGAATCCGAATATCAACTCAGATTTGGCGGTTGGGGCGGTTATTACCGAGTTTTTGGTCGCGCGCGCGCTCCATTTGGATGCCCTCATATCTTGACGCCACTGTCTCAGATTCGAAAAGAAATTTCATTTTCGGTATCAGCGACCTCGAAATAGGGGGGGGTACAAAGATTTTCACGTCGATTTGGTACAATTTGCTATTTTTAGTACTTTCAGGGAGACTGTATACTCGGTAGGTCTGCCTGTCTAGGAACGCGCAGATCCTACCGAGTCACCCATATCCTGAAATGAGCTCAAGACGGCGCGGGCGGCGGGTGGGCGTGGAAGGGGGCCGCCGGGAGCATGGCGGCACGCAGTGGCACATGCGCCATGTGTGCAGCAGGTTGGGAGGGAGGGGAGGAAGCTGATTGGAGGGGGGACGTGGCGTGCACCGCGGGGGGGTGCCGGAAAAGGGGCAATAAAAAAGCGTACAGCACCCAGCACCCATATTCGATTGCCTTATTGTATGAGACGGTATGAATGTTTTATTCATGAAAGTGAAAGTATTTCTACTTAATTCTGATAAGAAACTTCTAAAGTTGCTTTTTTTATTTCCTCGTTCAGCCTGTGGAAGCGGTGGAACCAGTGCAAAATAGGTTTCAATTCGCATTCCATGCCTAGTCTTTTTTTTTTATGTTTGTTTTTGCCACTCCCCAATTTGAATGGTTCAAAACCATGCCGACCCTACTTCGCGAATGGGAAAATTATCCAATCAAACATTCCATGCCAATTCTATTTCTAAACCCTTTCAAACATGTTGTTTTTTACAGCCCATGCTTTTTGACAAATTGTTATTGCTATTGCTGAAACGTTTCACAAGGCAGCTGCAGAGGTAAGGAGCTTACCGCTGCGGTAAGGTCAGTAGTCTGCGCGACCAGTGGACAGGCAAGCAGCGATGAAGAAAGCCTTGCGTCCATAACAACACACTGTCGGGTCGCGCAGGGCGCCGAATGAGGGCCACATGGACCTCATTCTGTTGCCATTGCGACGGCCTGATTGGGCCTGGACGCCAGGGTGGCTGCAATCATGAGGCTCCATTGACAGCTGGCAAATCTCAGCACCACGGTCGCTAAACCATATACTGACTATGGTGACGTGCCTAAAATCAGACAACACTTAAACCATGCCATTGGGGCCCACCGTTTTTTTGCATACCAAGAGGTAAAACATTCAATAGACACGAAATAGACCTCATTTCATATTCGATTGCCTTATTGTATGAGACGGTATGAATGTTTTATTCATGAATGTGAAAGTATTTCTACTTAATTCTGATAAGAAACTTCTAAAGTTGCTTTTTTTATTACCACTTTGCTGAAACTAGGAAAAACAAAGTGAGCATGCCGGATGAGCTACGTTGGGTTGGAAAATGATGTACTGATACAGACGAAGGCATTTGTGAAGTGAAAAGCAGCGTGAAGGTGGTAGGAGGCAGTGGTGCAGTGCAAAGTATAACAAGCAGCCTCCTTGTGTGGTGAAAAACATACCCAATTTTTACCCCGATTTTATTGGCGAGCGCCGGACATTAATGCAGCTTGGAGAAATTCTAACCCTAACCCTATCTTTACCCTAAAGCGAAGGGCGTGAAAGCGACACTAGTCTCTAGAGAAAGGTCCCGGGAGTGCAAAAAAGCCACGAACACCCTAGAAAACTTAGCCGTTGGGAAACCAACCCAAGCGGGGGATGGCCCAAAGAGGCTCTAGATCTCCGAATTGACAGGTGTCTTCGGCGTGAAAGCGGCACTAGTCTCTAGAGGAAGGTCCCGGGAGTGCAAAAAAGCCATGAACACCCTAGAAAACGTAGCCGTTGGGAAACCAACCCAAGCGGGGGGTGGCCCAAAGCGGTCTATAAACTAGGGCTATAGACCAATGAAACGGTCTATAGACCACGTCTATAGATCATACAACCGTCTATAGACCAGGTCCATAGACAACGGAACGCTCATGGGAAAGGATCCACGGTATGCATCCAGCTCGTCTATAGATCCAATAGAATCTGGTCTTTGGACCAAGTCTATGGATGGTGGACTGTCTATAGACCAGGTCTATAAACCAGGTCTATAGACCACGTCTATAGACTATGGAATCGTCTATAGACCAGGTCTATGGATCTTGGAACCATCAATCAAAAACAAAACGAGCTTCAATATTCAACATTTTCTGTGTTTAGACGCCTTCGTCTCATATTTTTGCATTCTGGGACCAAGACCGACCCATTTTACCGAATTTTGGAGCAAGGCCCACCCTTTTCAAGAGTAATTGGAGCAGACCGCACCCGTTTGAAAGGATTTTACTCTTTTGAAATGCTTTTGGACCAAGGCCCACCCATTTCAAAGGACTTTGAAGCAAGGCCCAGCCTTTGAAAAGGTGTTGGGAACAAGGCACACCCATTTGAAGGCTATGGGGCGAGGACCAACCCCTTTTTACCGAATTTTGGAGCAAGGCCCACCCTTTTCAAGAGTAGTTGGAGCAAACCGCACCCGTTTGAAAGGATTTTGCTCTTTTGGAATGCTTTTGGACCAAGGCCCACCCCTTTCAAAGGACCATTTCAGTGTGTGACTTTGGGCATTGTATCAAAAGGGAAAAAACCCTCTTGTCTTTGGATGTTACCCTTTGGTCCTTGGGTTCTACCTTTTGGTCCTAGGGGTTTTCCCATAGACGTTTTGCATTTACCCTTCGCTGCTTGCATTTTAACTTGCGGTCCTTGGATTTTACCCTCGAATCATTGGTTTTGGCCCACCGTCCTTGTACACATCAAAGCAAATGAAAAGCACCAAGCTGCAGTTCAAAATACACGGTGCCAAAGGATGCCATCCCGCCCCAAAAGCCCCCCCCCTCCCCTTGCCGTAAAAGCACCCCCCCCTTTGAAATGCTGAAAGGCCCACCCCTTTCAAAGGACGTTGGAGCAAGGCCCAGCCTTTGAGTGGCGCACAGTGTCCTATCACACGCAGGGGGTGGGCATCGTAGCGGTGCAGCAACGGACGTTCCAACTCTCATTGTCACTATGGAACCCCAGGAAACGGGGGGGGGTCCACTTATTCGGGCTCAAGGTTTCAGGCTGAAGTAAATGATCATAAAGCAGTGCACGTGCTGCATTTCGGTTTCAAATACTCAGTCCCAGGCCCCCAACACTCTCTGGTTACCCATTGTCCCCCCCCCCAAGCCTCCAAAAATTCGAAGAGGGCTTGACATACGGGCATTTCAGGATCGCAAAAGGGTCCAAGAGGGGTCAAACACTTTTTCATAATTATCCTCCCGCGCGAGGGAATAATTTAAAATTATCCCCTCACACGATGGGTTAGAGATAATATAGCTAACCCTAACCCTAACCCTAACCCTAACCCTAACCCTAACCCTAACCCTAACCCTAACCCTAACCCTAACCCTAACCCTAACCCTAATCAAGACTGAATATTGGGACCGAGCTGGTGGGGGAGGGAACATCAGCTATGACTGGTGAGGGACATCAAGAATGATTCACACATTGATGGCTCTTCACAAAGTGCAATCAGCTTGCAAGTGAACCCCTCACCACGAGGCCCACTTTCAAGGCTTTTTGGACTTCTGAGGGGCCAAAATGCCCCAAAATGGGCTCAAAATGGGCTCATTTTACCCGTTTGTCCACCCCAAATGGTCTAGGATGATTTTTGGAAAAATGCGTTTTTGACCCATTTTTGACCCATTTTTGGTCCCAAAACAGCCCATTTTCAAGGCATTTTGGGATTTTCGGAGGACCAAAATGGGCCACCACTAGTTCAAAAGGGTCCAAAAACAGTTGTTTTAGCGTCGCACATGGTCTAGGATCATTTTTGAGAAAAGTCATCTTTTTGCCCCTATTGGACCCTGTTGACCCATTTGGGCACCCACCTGTTTGGGCTTGAGCTTGCAGCTTGCCGCAGCCTAGTGGGCATAGGTATTGGGGTCTAGGCGTCCGTTGGGGCAATTCTGAAGGGTGGAAACCACAAAAAGTGGGGGGTTGCGGGTGGAGTAGGTGCCCTCGGAATCACATTTTGAGCCATGTAGCCAAAGATATGGCCTATTCTTGGTTTGTGGCTGTCGGCATTTGGAGCTTCCAGGGGCCTTTTTGGGCAGTTTCCGGGACATATCATGGAGTTAGAGGGCCGCAAAGAGCTCGTTGAGACAGGAAAGTCAAGCCGCACGTGGAGTGTGCCCACCGTTTCCCTTCGTTTGGCCGTTTTGAATGTGTTCCAGGGCTTTTTTGGCCCAAAAATGGCTGTTTTTGGCCCTAAATTGCAGTTTTTGAAACTGAGGTCCGCCACTTGCGAATCCCGTTCCTGGCCGCCACTGTTGAGTTTCTCGCTCAAACTTTCTGTGATTGTACTTCACACCCATAGGTATCATCCACCAAGATTTCACATGAATCTGAAGCACCACGACGGAAATCTGATTTTTAGCCATTTCGCGCGTGCTGCTTGCTGCTTGCTTGCTTGCTGCTAAACCTAGTAGGTCCACCCTAGACCCTAAAAAGGGTTATAAAACCAAGACTGGTTCCACCAGCTCGGTGACCCTAACCCTAACCCTAACCCTAACCCTAACCCTAACCCTAATCCTAACCCTAACCATAACATTTCTGAGCTCCGTGTTGTTTGCACGTATGTCTCAAGACATTTAAGTGCACCAAAGCACACTTTAGTTGTCCAATATAGCTCAATCTTTAGGATACTTAATGGCTATTTAGTTGGAACTTAAGTGGTTGTAAGGGTTCTTAAGTCCTTTGTGCTACCTCAGCTCTAACCAAAGGCATTGATAGTCCAAGTGCTTTAAAGTACACTTACGTGGGCTTAAGCCCTCTTTAGTAACAAAAACACTTCAGGCACAACAAGTATATTTAAGTGGCATTAAGTATTCTTGATTGCTGGATGTGCACACTTAAGTATCGGGAAAAGGAAAGAGTCGCCCAATATAGCTCGATCTTTAGGATACTTAATCGCTATTTAGTTGGGACTTAAGTCGTTGTAAGGGTTCTTAAGTCCTGTGTGCTTTCTCAGCTCTGACCAAAAGCACTAAAAGTCCAAGTGTTTTAAAATGCACTTACGTGCGCTTAAGCCCTCTTTAGTAACAAAAACACTTCAGGCACAACAAGTATATTTAGGTGGCATCAAGTATTCTTAATTAGTGGATGTGAACTTAAGCACCCTTCAGTAAAAAAGCACATTGTGCATTCCAGTAGCACTAAGTACACTTACTGTGGGCACTCTTCACTCGAACACACACGTAAGGACACTTAAGGGGCACTAGGTGCACTTTCTTGTTCAAGTGCTTTAGAGTGTAGTTAGGTGAGCTTAAGCCCTCTTTAGTACGAAAACCAGGTAGGAGACAACTAGTGTATGTAAGTGGTATTACGTATTGGTTGTTACTGCATGCGAACTTAAGCACTCTTAGTTACAAAAGAACATAAAATCGCTCAAGTACATTGAAGTAGCATAAAGTACACTCAAGTTCAGCATTTAAAGTTAAGCACTCTTTAGTCGATTAACCCGGAAGCTAACCCCAACCATAACATTTCTGAGCTCCGTGTTGTTTGCACGTATGTCTCAAGACATTTAAGTGCACCAAAGCACACTTTAGTTGTCCAATATAGCTCAATCTTTAGGATACTTAATGGCTATTTATTTTGAACTTAAGTGGTTGTAAGGGTTCTTAAGTCCTTTGTGCTACCTCAGCTCTAACAAAAGGCATTGATAGTCCAAGTGCTTTAAAGTACACTTACGTGGGCTTAAGCCCTCTTTAGTAACAAAAACACTTCAGGCACAACAAGTATATTTAAGTGGCATTAAGTATTCTTGATTGCTGGATGTGCACACTTAAGTATCGGGAAAAGGAAAGAGTCACCCAATATAGCTTGATCTTTAGGATACTTAACCGCTATTTAGTTGGAACTTAAGTCGTTGTAAGGGTTCTTGAGTCCTGTGTGCTTTCTCAGCTCTGACCAAAAGCAATAAAAGTCCAAGTGTTTTAAAATGCACTTACGTGCGCTTAAGCCCTCTTTAGTAACAAAAACACTTCAGGCACAACAAGTATATTTAAGTGGCATCAAGTATTCTTAATTAGTGGATGTGAACTTAAGCACCCTTTGGTAAAAAAGCACATTGTGCATTCCAGTAGCATTAAGTACCACTGTATCACTGTGCACATCGATCGGCACTGTCACCGAGTGCAACAGATTGCAAAAAAAAATCACATGGCACAAATCATTGTCCGAATCCGAACGGGTCAGCAACGAACAGATTCGGCCGTTAAGCACCACACATGGGGCACAATCAGACAAAGATACCCTGCAAACGGGGAACCAGGGCCCAAGTAAGCAAGAAGCACACACAAATGGGCCGACAAAATGTGACCGCGGCCTCAACTGCGCGCATGCCCCCCCCCACCCCACCCCACCCCGTCGTCTCCTGCGCAGGAGGGACATGGACAAACCCTACCCCCCTAGGGGGGAGGGGCGGAAGGGGCGGGGCAGCGCATGCCGCGATACCCCCAGGGAAGGAAGGGCAGGGTGTTACGCAAAGGGAAGGGACATGTGTGCGGACTAAATGATGGTTGCTGAGCATGAACCTGTGAACCGGATTCTAGGTGAGAAAGATTTTGGTTTTGGAGGAAGATTGGCCCATTGGCCTCCACAAAGTGGTGCGAACGGCACCAAAGGCACCTAGTAAAGAGCAAGTATATACCGAAAAAAAATAGACACTTAGAAAGTGTACCCCGCTAGTCCGTGTGCGTGGAATCACGTGTGCATGGCAGCTTTTACACACGGGTGCATGATGGCAGGGGGCTTTTTCGGACCCCCCACCGCTCGTTAGGACCCCCCTCCCCCATAGCTCGACGCTCAGCGACCCCGAAATAGGGGGGGGTTACTGTGTCGATAGCTCATTTTAGGATATGGGTGACTATTACCGACTCGGTAGGCTCTGCCCGTTCCTAACCAGACTCGGTAGGATCTGCCTGTCTAGGAACGGGCAGATCCTACCGAGTCACCCATATCCTGAAATGAGCTCAAGACTGCGTGGAAGGGGGCGGCCGGGAGCATGGCGGCACGCAGTGGCACATGCGCCATGTGTGCAGCAGGTTGGGAGGGAGGGGAGGAAGCCGATTGGAGGGGGGACATGGGGTGCACCGCGGGGGGGTGCCGGAAAAGGGGCAATAAAAAAGCGTACATCACCCAGTGTTCCCAAGTGGTCTCCCACCTCAGTACTATCTAGGCCTGACTAGGCTTAACTTCTGAAATCGGACGGGCTCAGGTGTGTTCCCAGTTGTTGGCCGTCGGTTTGGTCATGCGCGGACGCCTGGTCTGCCGACTGGAAAAAGGGGGGGGGTGGACCGCGTCCGAACGGGCCAGCAACGAACAGATTCGGCCGCTAAAAGCCGCACATGGGGCACAATCAGACAAAGATACCCTGCAAACGGGGAACAAGGGCCCAATTAAGCAAGAAGCACGCACAAATGGGCCGAGAAAATGTGACCGCGGCCTCAACTGCGCGCATGCCCCCCCCCACCCCACCCCACCCCATTGTCTCCTGTCTTTGTGGGCCATCTCTTCAGCTTGAGGTTTATGAACCTCTAGAGGACACCTAGGAGGTCACACTCATGCTGTCAGGCTCCATGACAATGCATCCGCGTTGCCCTGGGGGGGTGCCTTGGGTTGCCGACTATCACTGAAAACAGCCATCCTGAAAAGGCCGAAAAGTTACGTAGTAGAACGGTGAGTGTGTGTCAGCCCTTGCATGTGGCCTAGTGGCTGCGGCAAGGGCTTGGCCGGGGGTGTGACGGGTTGATGCCCAGTTGGGGTTGCCCGCAGCCAGAAAGAGCGCGCGTGCGATCACGGTATTCAATACATAGTTGTACAGGACAGAAAGACAAAGAGAAATGCAAAAGATTTTGTGCATCGCATTGTTCGATACAGGGTATTTTTATGGAGTACAAGGATCTTAGACATTCTGGATAAGGATCTTGGTGTCGTACTCCTGTGCATTTTGAGGGATACGGATTTGAATATAAGGGGACAGAAGTCAATTTCGATAACACGTCTGTACTTTATTCTATACTAAACTTTATGCTAAGGACGAAGAAAAAGTCAATACTAAAGTCCAAAGTAGAGCACATATCAAAGTCAGTGGCTCGCAGAAGGTCCATACTAAAGCCCATACTAAAGTCCATACTAAAGTCTATAGCAAAGCGAATACGAAAGTCTAACCTAAAGTCTATATTAAGGCCCATACCAGAGCTCATACTGAAATCTAAGTTAAAGTGCATATACATGCTGCATTCAATGCTAAAGTCTATACCAAGGTCAATAGTGAACTTTATACTGAGCTCAACATCATAGTCCAGCCCAAAGACCACACCGAATTGGAACCTAAAGTCCATGCAAAAGTCCATAGCAAAAACAATGCAAGACTCCACATTAAAGTCAACACAAAAGTCCATACGAAAGTCCATACTAAAGTCAAAATTGAAGTCCATCGTCTTCAACTTGAGTCATTGTCTTAGGTCCAAATAAGAGCACTTAAGGAACCTTTACTGCTATAATTGCCATGGACTTAGTAAATGACCAAACATATCAAAGTGTACTAAGGTAGATTTCAGAACAATAGAGACTTCAACACGATGAAGTACCAAAAATGTCCTTAAGTTGCTTCAATGTTTCATCTACCGGAGGATGTAAACATAGACTTGGGTAGCCGTAACATGAAAAATACGCTCAAGTGCTTAAGTGCAACTAAGTGCCCTAAGCCTAAGTGCAACCTCATGTACAACGAATTTTGTTACTTTAATTTGCACTGGGAAGTGGACCAGATACCAGGTCTTCCGATTCCTCGGTTTCCAGCTGATTCCTGATTTCACTGATTTCTGCCAATCTGGCGGCTGCCGGGTAGTGGGAGTTTTCCTTCCACCAGTGGAACGAAAACTCCATCGCCGCAACAACGCGGCAACAGTCGAGATTTTTGTTTAGGATGCTCGATCGAGATCTTTTTTTTATTTTCGTCTAATGGATAATGGATCGGCCCGAGAATATGCAGGGGATTCCCAAAAAAGCTCAAAAAAGGCTGTGGCACACTGTGCATACTGCCGACGGCCCCAAACTCACCAAGTCTTACTTACACCCACCTTCCGATGTAGAAACCAGTAGCTAGCAACCAAGGATAGTGAAATAGTGAGCACTCGGCCCTGTAAGCTATTCGCGCTTGCAGGTCATGATCAGATTGCTGGTTGTCCCTTCCCTCTGCCCTTGCCTCCACCTCCACGTGCCCTGATTAGGTTCAATTGGTCAGAATTGGTTTCATTTGGTTGCACTTGTCCCTCCCTCCCTCCAGCAGGCCATCATTCAAGTGGAATTCCTTCAAATTGTTTGATTTGGTCCATTCCTCCCTCCACCATGCTTACTTTTGCCATCCTTGAAATGGAACCGGTTCAAATGGTTGATTTGAATGATTGATCAGATTGGTGTCACATTGGGCGGTACATTTGGAAGGCAATGTACCGGTACATTTAGGACCCCTATCACATTTAGGACCCCTATCACATTTAGAGCCACAACAGGCATGCACATACAAGAGGCGGGCACACAACGGAGCAAATCGAGATGGCGTTGGGCACATCACTGATACTTAGTGCTGAAGGAAAGTGCACAGGGAACGTTGTTGTGAGACGACAAAAGTTCTTGATGTAGCAAAGCAACAAATTCAAAACAAACAAAGTCACAACAACGTTGTTGATGTACAATTTGCACCGTTTGGTGGGGGAGGGGGGCAATTGCATGTATCCATGCCAACCAATTTTCAATGCCTCAATCCATGTCTACCCCCCCCCCCGGGGACCCACGCCCTGGTCTCCTAAAGTGTACTTTTCCAAGTGCGTCTCTTATGTTGTAGAGCCAAGCCCTATTGTGAATCTACTTTGTTGTGTGCATGTCCATTGTGGCTTCGCATCTTTGGAACTGGCCATTGCTCTATCAACATCGCCCCCCCCCGCCCCACACAAACACATGGTGCCATTCATAATTGGGAGGTCAAAATGAGATATCTAGTTTGTTGTAATTGGCCAAAACATCACAACCATAAAAATGAGCAATTCTGGGATGGGGCTTTGTGGCCGTTGTTCAAAGTTAAGGAAAGTGACAAAAAGTAATCCACAAGAGCAGTGCTTCGTTTCCGTGGCAAGGAGCTAGGAGGGATTGGAGGTTTGACGGTACATCTTGGTCATGCATTTTTGATTTGTTCTCATTTTTGACAGGGTGCAACATCAATGTGTTCCTTGCAAAGAGCGTTTCATTTAGTCATGGAAGCTGAGAACCGTATGGGACAAGCTTTGTCTACAAGTGGTGTCGCCGGGAACATGGCCTCACACGGGTTGCATGCCACGCCTGCTCATTGGATGAGCAACGGTGGAACCAAACAATACCAATATGAGGTTATTGCACCTAATAGCAGGTGTGGAACCAATTCTCGTTTTCTCAACGCTCACAACAGTTTTGAACCGAGGCATGGGAGGGGGGGAGATTGGATTGTTTTGCGATTCATTGGCAGTATGTGCCATGTGTTACTAGACTAGTAGGACTAAACAGTATTTGTTTGTTGGCGCAGGCGGGCCGAAGTAAATCTAAAGGCCGAGGATGTCGATACCTTCTCCGTTGGTAATTAGTAGTTATTGCTCCAAGTGAAAAAAGTGCCACGAGCAATTCCTAATCCATCTTGTTATTGCTCATACTCTCACTCCTGTCAACGGTGGCCAAGTCAACGTTTAGTGGCACCGTCGGTATAAGTCGTTCTCAAGGAAAAGATTGGGCGCTGAGAAATGATTTCCTTCTCATTTTTGAGTGAGTTTTACAGTACCAAGGGGCCTAGCTGTTCTGGTCTTGGGGGGGCGGGGGCGGGCGGGGGGGGGGGGCTCTGGCCACCAAGCCACCCAGCCACCCAGCCACCTAGCTAGCCACCTTGCTACCCAGCCACCTAGCCGTGTAGCCACCATATTGGGTTGGGCCTTGCATTTTTGCCTTTTGCCTACTTGCCTTTACTCTCAAGATCACATCACGATACATCTTTGTAGCCATCCAGCCACCCAGCCGCCTAGCCACGCAGCCACCTAGCTAACCGCCCAGCCACCCAGCCCCCCTACCACCTAGCCACCTATGCCGTTGTTCAAAGTTTAGGAAAGTGACAAAAAGTAATCCACAAGAGCAGTGCTTCGTTTCCGTGGCAGGGAGCTAGGAGGGATTGGAGGTTTGACTGTACATCTTGGTCATGCATTTTTGATTTGTTCTCATTTTTGACAAGGTGCAACATCAATGTGTTCCTTGCAAAGAGCGTTTCATTTAGTCATGGAAGCTGAGAACCGTATGTCTACAAGTGGTGTCGCCCGGAACATGGGCTCACACGGGTTGCATGCCACGCCTGCTCATTGGATGAGCAACGGTGGAACCAAACAATACCAATATGAGGTCAGTGCACCTAATAGCAGGTGTGGAACCAATTCTCGTTTTCTCAATGTTCACAACAGTTTTGACCCGAGGCATGGGAGGGGGGGAAATTGGATTGTTTTGCGATTCATTGGCAGTATGTGACATGTGTTACTAGACTAGTAGGACTAAATAGCATTTGTTTTTTGGCGCAGGCGGGCCGAAGTAAATCTAAAGGCCGAGGGTGTCGATACCTTCTCCGTTGGTAATTAGTAGTTATTGCTCCAAGTGAAACAAATGCCATGAGCAATTCCTAATCCATCTTGTTACTGCTCATACTCTCACTCCTGTCAACGGTGGCCAAGTCAACGTTTAGTGGCACCGTCGGTATAAGTCGTTCTCAAGGAAAAGATTGGGCGCCGAGAAATGATTTCCTTCTCATTTTTGAGTGAGTTTTACAGTACCAAGGGGCCTAGCTGTTCTGGTCTTGGGGGGGGAGGGCGCGGGGCGGGGGGCGGGCTCTGGCCACCCAGCCACCCAGCCACCCAGCCACCTAGCTAGCCACCTTGCTACCCAGCCACCTAGCCGTGTAGTAACCATATCGGGTTGGGCCTTGCATTTTTGCCTTTTGCCTCATTGCTTTTGCTCTCAAGATCACATCACGTCACATCACTGTAGCCATCCAGCCACCCAGCCGCCTAGCCACGCAGCCACCTAGCGAACCGCCCAGCCACCCAGCCACCCAACCACCTAGCCACCTATGCCGTTGTTCAAAGTTTAGAAAAGTGACAAAAAGTAGTCCACAAGAGCAGTGCTTCGTTTCCGTGGCAAGGAGCTAGGAGGGATTGGAGGTTTGACTGTACATCTTGGTCATGCATTTTTGATTTGTTCTCATTTTTGACAGGGTGCAACATCAATGTGTTCCTTGCAAAGAGCGTTTCATTCAGTCATGGAAGCTGAGAACCGTATGGGACAAGCTTTGTCTACAAGTAGTGTCGCCGGGAACATGGCCTCACACGGGTTGCATGCCACGCCTGCTCATTGGATGAGCAACGGTGGAACCAAACAATACCAATGTGAGGTCATTGCACCTAATAGCAGGTGTGGAACCAATTCTCGTTTTCTCAATGCTCACGTTTTGACCCGAGGCATGGGAGGGGGGGAAATTGGATTGTTTTGCGATTCATTGGCAGTATGTGCCATGTGTTACTAGACTAGTAGGACTAGACAGTATTTGTTTGTTGGCGCAGGCGGGCCGAAGTAAATCTAAAGGCCGAGGATGTCGATACCTTCTCTGGTAATTAGTGGTTATTGCTCCAAGTGAAAAAAATGCCATGAGCAATTCCTAATCCATCTTGTTATTGGTCGTACTCTCACTCCTGTCAACGGTGGCCAAGTCAACGTTTAGTGGCACCGTCGGTATAAGGCGTTCTCAAGAAAACGATTGGGCGCCGAGAAATGATTTCCTTCTCATTTTTGAGTGAGTTTTACAGTACCAATGGGCCTAGCCATTCTGGTCTTGGGGGGGAGGGGGCGGGGCGGGGGGCGGGCTCTGGCCACACGGCCACCCAGCCACCCAGCCACCTAGCTAGCCACCTTGCTACCCAGCCACCTAGCCGTGTAGCCACCACATTGGGTTGGGCCTTGCATTTTTGCCTTTTGCCTCCTTGCCTTTGATCTCAAGATCACATCACGTCACATCATTGTAGCCATCCAGCCACCCAGCCGCCTAGCCACGCAGCCACCTAGCTAGCCGCCTAGCCACCCAGCCACCCAACCACCTAGCCACCTAGCCACCATATTGTGTGGGGCCTTGCATTTTGCCTGCTCTCAAGATCACATGACGATGATGATGTGTCCAACACAAATTTTTTTTTCAACCGAAATCTTTCTGTTCAACACCACAATTTCGTGTTGAAAAATGTTTTTCAACACAACAATTCTTGTGTTCAAACATTTTGTGTTGAAAAAAATACTTTTTGTTGAAAAAAAATTGTATTGAAGTATGCCAAATTGTGTGTCTTCAACTGCACATGAAGTTAAAATTAATCAATTGAATTGAGCATGGGAGGGAGGGGGCGTCGTTTTGCACTTCAAAAGAGGCCACACAACCTAGTTGCCCCAAATGCACTGGCATACATAGCCACAAGTCAAAAGGGGATGGCTTGCACCCCTAGGGACCCCAAGTGTGGCCGTTTTTTCTTCATTTTCCTTGATTTTGGCCCAGCCATTTCTAGCCAGCTGTTGCTAGCCAAGGGGGGGGGGGGGTGGGGGGCGGGCGAGTGGGGGGTCAACCCACCTAGCCGCGGCTAGGAACACCCCCTTTCTCTCTCCTCATTTCTCCCTCCTCTCTCTACTCTCTCTCTCCTCTCTCTCTCTCTCTCTCTCTCTCTCTCTCTCTCTCTTTCTCTCTCTCTCTTTCTCTCTCTCACCCCTCCCTCCCCCCCGCCCCGCTATCTCTCTCTTTGTTTCTTTCCCTGTGTGTGTGTGTGTGTGTGTGTGTGTGTGTGCGTCTCTCTCTCTTTGTTTCTCTCTCTCTCTCTCTCTCTCTCTCTCTCTCTCTCTCTCACAGTCTCACTCTCACTCTCTCTTTGTTTCTGTGTTTGTGTTTCTGGTTCTGTCTCCTTTTCTCTCTCTCTCTGTCTCTCTCTCTCTCTCTCGATCACCACAAAACACTCACACGCCGCACCCCAAAAACAAGGACTTGTGCACCTTGTCTCCATCATTTATCACACCACTGGGGCACCTTATCGCCATCACTTGTACCAGTTGCGCACCTTGTCCCCCTCGCTTGTGGTACCACTTACGCACCTTGTCCCCATCATTCGTGGTACACCTTTTCCCCATCACTTATTACACCACTTGTGCGCCTTGTCCCCATCACTTGTGGTACCATTTGCGCACCTTGTCCCCATCGCCAGTGGTCCCACTTGCGCACCTTGTCCCCATCGCTTATGGTACCACTTGCGCACCTTCCCCCCAGCCATTGCCAGATCAAAGCTATGAAAGCTCCCTCAAAATCATTTTGAAACATTTGGTTACATATCGACCTTCTCCTCCGCAACGGATTTCAACAAAACATGGACAATGAGCTATAGCTGACACATCAAATGCCGCATGGTTGTGGTGGGGCTGCTGCTGCTGCTGCTGCTGCTGCTGCTGCTGCTGCTGCTGCTCCTGCTGCTGTTGCTGCTGCTGCTGCTACTGCTGCTACTGCTGCTGCTGCTGCTGCTGCGAACACTTTGAGGGCTGCTGCCTTCTGTGAAGTCCGCGGTTTCTTTTGCGGAAGCCTTGGGGTGATCTTTTGCCTTAGGCGTGTGCTTGGGGTTAGGCTGTGGCTGGGAGACGAGCTTAGGTGGTTGTTTGGCAGTTGCTTTTGAGGCAGACTTCGGCCGTCCTTTGGGCTGTGCTTTGGCAGCCGGCTTGTCGCATTGTTTCACTGGTGCTTTGCACTTGAGCTTGTGTGTTTGTTTGACGGGTGCTTTCAAAGTGGATGGAGTGAAGGGCTCCATGCCGTTCTCGATACTCCAAATGAGCTGTCTTTCTACTCTTTCTGGCCGGGCATTTTCATCTATGTGTGTTAAGCTCTCTTTTGGCGGGCTTGGTTTGGGTTGGGGCTTGGGGGGCAACTTGGGAAGGTCAATGGGGTGTTTCCGGGGACTGCTGGTGTTAAAGAAATGCGACTGCGGCCAGGCCCAACTTGGACCAGGATCCCTCACTTGCTTGCCTGTGTGGCGATCATAGTGCTGCGGAGGAGGTCCGCATAGGGCTCTCTGCACAAGGTTGCCAAACACACAGTCCAACTTCAGTTCCTCAAAGATGAACTTTTTCTTGATGTCCGGGCTCATTGCCCACACCTTCCACATGTCCACCCCGTTGGGCAGAAGACCTTCAAATTCTTTGAGCACGCTCTCCCTTGTTGTCGAGGGGGTTGAGGGTTGGGGCTCTGGGTTAGCAGTGGGGTTTGAGTTGCCATCAAGCGTGACGTGTTGTGCTGAGGGTTGTTCTTGCTCTTGGTGGCATGTGGCTGATGATGTTGGTGTTGAGGGCTGGGATCTTTGGTGGGGTGCAAAGTTGCTGTTTTGTGCTTTTGGTAGTGGTACTCCCCATTGACATTTTGTGGGGCATGTCCATGGGTCCTTGGCCACCGCCTCATCCAGGAAATCCTTGTGCAGCATCATGCGGCATGCACTGCAACGCATAAACTTCCCCTTTTGCTGGAGGAGCCCATGGCTGTTTGGCTTCTGCTCCTCCAAGTCTGCACAATATCCACGTGTCATTTGATAATAAGCCTCTAATAAGGAGTCATCAGGAAGCGTGGCACAGAGCTCTATGAGGTGTATGCAGGGACGCATGGACGCACGGACTTTCTTGCCGCCTTATTTCTCCAAAATTTGGCAGGCGGACGTTTGTAAGCCATAAAAAAATATCAGAGTCAGTGTTGCACCCTCCTTGAAAAGATGTAAGACACATTTGACATCACAAAGACATGTCCAGTGCGTACGACAAAGTTGCAAGCGGCTAGGGAGGGTAAGGTACATGCCGGAGAGAAGGGGATGCGTGTTTCAAGTTTTTCCCAAGGTCGATCATCACTATCGGGGCTGCCATGGGGCTGCTGGAGTCAAGTAGTGATCCATACTTTTACCGAACCACTCAACGTCGTGCAACTCCACCAAAATTTAGCTAGAGCCGTTTCGTTTTTGGTGGGTGGATACATGGAGAAAGAAGTTCACCTAACCATGGCTAGCTCAGCCCACTTTGATACTAGGGCTACGCCACAAGCACCAACATGACATGAATAGGCAGCGACCCCATGGTCTGCCCCCCCATCCTTTTATCCCATCCAAGACGTAAGCAGCAAACCCCAGCAAACCCCTGCCGCTTGTGCCGGCCAAACACCATACCCGGTTTTTACCATGGCTCTAGTGGTAAGTGGTGGACTTTATTGACCCGCCGCGCCTAAACAGACATGTGATTTCACAAATGGTGTTTGGAGGGCTATGCAGCCATCGTCTGTACCTCATGGAGGTAATTAATTGGCAACATCGAAACCATCGGGCATATCCTGCAGTCCAATGTGTGCTTCAGTATGGTGCTATGGAAGACTACTGAGCTTGTCCACATAGATGAGTCCCATGGATAAAGTCTTTGGAGGCCGAGGTTCTATCGAAAACGACCAATGCACTTTGCCATTCAAAATACTCAGCAAGGCATCCGTAATGCTACCTTACGGGTAGAGGCAGTCTTCCCACGTGAGTCCAAAAAGTCCGTATTGGCCAAAAGCGTATTTCTTGGAGATGTTGGCTTGTATGAGCCTTTCACCCAAAGATGGGGCTGATAGCCCACGTTGGGTGGATGCAATGCCGCATCATTGTGGTGGTGCATGGTTGTGGCTTGTAAGGTGTAGTGTAGGGCTGTGGTGCGTTCTGTGGACCTTGGAGGGCAAGGTTGTTGTGTGTGGAGCCATGCTGTTCGGAATAGTGGTATTTGCGGCTTTGGTGTGTTACACAATGGGGTTGTAGCGAGTGGGGATGGGGTGCGTGGGTTCTTCAATAAATTGTTTCATTTGTTCATCATCATTTTCTCTCAACACGGCACTACGGGCTTCAAATAGTGTCAAAGATAGTAAAATTCTGTTCCAAAGCGTGTAGTGTTTCTTCGTAGCACATTTCTCAACTTCCTCTATTTAGAAGATGCCAGTATTAGTGTTGACACATGTTTTCTATAATATGCTTGCACGACACTACCAAATGTAGAGGTCCACCATGGGGGCTTGCACAAGCATTTTCAAGCATTCACGGACCATACCGGCATGACCTATATGGTCGTCCCTATTTACAAAGGGTGTGACATGATGTTAACATGAAGTTCTTTGCGCTAGCCCCCGATAATACGCCACAAGCTGGAGAGCCGTTGCGAAACCAAACCTCTGACTCCCTCGTAGACATTTGGAAACCCCTTGGAAACATTTCGGAACGAACTGGCCTTATTGTCTTTATGGACTCGCCCTTGGATGGTGGATTGCCCTGTGCGTTGTAACTTTGGCTCGTGCTTGATTTGCAAGATTTGTTTCCGTAGCCACATTCTCCCTTTTTTGGCCTTTCTCCGTAACATTCTACTTATTGGTGGCTTCCGTTTCAC
This sequence comes from Eutreptiella sp. 'Long Island Sound 2002', assembly GCA_964036045.1. Taxonomy (NCBI): domain Eukaryota; phylum Euglenozoa; class Euglenophyceae; order Eutreptiales; family Eutreptiaceae; genus Eutreptiella; species Eutreptiella sp. 'Long Island Sound 2002'. Next base: position 74,111,039 of record OZ038386.1, read on the forward strand.
TTGCTTGTTTATTGGCCTTTGTGGCGTTCCTTCTTTTCCCCCTTGTGCCCTTTCTGCTCTTTCCCCCTATTTAGCCTCTCGGGCACTCTGGCATAGCAAGGGGATTTGTTGCCGCTTGGCATGGGGCCGTAACACTAGGCTGTGCAATGGCACGACGAATGTCCGTATGGCGGCGCAACATCGGGCTATATGAGGGCATGCCATGTGGTTGTCTTAGGGTAGCAGACGGGGCTATATGGACATGGAACTGTACGAGGGCACCCGGGGGTTTGCTTACGGACATACTACAGCGCTGTATTAGGGCATATCAAGGGGATGTGTTAGGGCATGACATGGGGTTTTGGCGCTACATTGATTATTGGTTTTCTTTCTTAGTATTTTGTTTAGCAATGCCATCCTAAAAAGCGAACAGGGCCCAATGGTTTATGGTTTGGTGTCATAGTACGTGTTTGGTGTCATAGTATGAGCCACCACACCATAGCACAATCGTCACCACCTTGACTTGATGCACACTTGCAGATGTCACCAAAAATGTTTCTACAACATTGCATCATGTTGAGTTGGTGGTTGCCCCTCCAGCCCCCCTCATGGCCCGAAAACAGCTATGCGGCAGTGCTACGACGAAAGCGGGGAATGTGCAGAATAACAACCAAACAAAACAAACAAAGTCTTGGTATCACTTCATTGCTCTTGAAATGCCATGTGGGTCAGGGGGGGGGGGTGCAGGGCGAGGAACATTGTGTTGTTGCATAATTTCATGGACATCCTTCCCCCTTTCCACTGCCAAGCACCTTCCAAGCATATCATGCAGTTCAAATCAAACATCACCAAAAGCGCATAGCGTGTAGTCAGTGTTAAGACAAACAGAACACCGAATTTCAACGGTGTGCCCAAAAGCATGCATCAGCAGAGCTGGACTAAGAGAGACATACAGACGTACAAATGTATGTGTGTATGTGTGTGTGTGTGTGTGTGTGTGTGTGGTTTACCGCTCTCTCTCACCCCCCCCCCCCATGGAGCAGGAACCGTTTGACATTGAACATGGATGGGCTTGTCACTCGGATGGCAATGCGGGTGGGTTAAGGGCATTTATGGTCACTGGTGCTTCTTGAGTCACGACCAAAATGAGAGAAATATGGCGAAAAGGGGGGCTCTGGCAAAGGATCTACACGTATATATATATATATATATATATATATATATATATATATATATATATATATATATATATATATATATATATATATATATATATATATATATATATATATATATATATATATATATATATATATATATATATATATATATATATATATATATATATATATATATATATATATATATATATATATATATATATATATATATATATATATATATATATATATATATATATATATATATATATATATATATATATATATATATATATATATATATATATATATATATATATATATATATATATATATATATATATATATATATATATATATATATATATATATATATATATATATATTACTACAGCCCTCTCCCCTTAAATTTAGCTAACAACAACAACAACAACAACAACAACACGTCACCATTCTGTTTTGGCCACTGCACCTTCCCATCGCCTCGAGCTTGACACCACCTTAGCCATCCTGGAGCCTAGGTGGTGGCTTTGCAAAATCCAAGTTTTGAGCCAAAAACTCACCGGTGGCGGCCCGGGGCGGTGACGCCAAGTCGGGAGGTGCCCTCTGAAATTTGCGCAGTTTTGGGCCAAAAACAGCCATTTTTCGCCCAAAACGGCCCTAGTAAGGGCTCAAAACAGCCAAACGAAGGCAAACGGATGCTACAACCCACGTGCGGCTTGCCTTTCCCGTGACCAAGGGACCTTTGGTGCCCTCTAACTCCACGATATTTCCGAGAAACGGCCCAAAAACGCGCCAAAAAGCCCCAAAAACTGCGCAATGTGCACCAGCACCCCAAAACCAAGAACGGGCCGTATCTTGGGCTACGTGGCTCAAAAACGAATTCCGAGGGCACCTAGTCCACCCGCAACCCCCCACTTTTTATAGTTTCCAAGCCTCAGAATCGCCCAACGAGACACATAGATCCCCGTACTAGTGGTCACTTGGTGCAGCCGGAGGGCCGGCCAGCCCACGCACAGTGGGGGCCAACGGTGGGTCCACCAGGGTCCCCGGGGCGAAAAAAATCATTTTTTCCAAAGTTGTTCCTAGACCACTTGGGATGCTCAAACAAGTGTTTTTCGACCGTTTTGAGCCCGTGGTGGCGCGTTTTGGGTCATGGAAAATCCCAAAATGCTTTGAAAATGGGCCATTTTGGCACCAAAATTGGGTCAAAAATGGGTCAAAAACGCGTTTTCCCAAAAGTGATCCCGGACCATTTGGGATGCTCAAACAAGTGTTTTTAGCCCGTTTTGAGCCTGTTTTGACCGAGTTGAGCCCCTTCCACCACATGTATGCACCACTTTGTGCCATTCGCACGTACCTTAGAGCCGTGTGGTGGAGCCACCTAGAGTTGGGAGAGGGGTGTAGATTGGAGGATATATATATATAAGTATATATATATATATATATATGTAAGGGGAGACGGGTGTAGTAATATATTGTTGGTTAGTTCGGTTGGTTAGGTTGTTTAGTTCCAGTGCACCGCCATTCCATGGAATTCCATTCGGTAAGTCACGGCAGTATCTTTTGCAAAAAGGCAGCAGCGTGCACGTCATTTTTATTGAAAAGGTAGTGGTTGGGAGGAATGTGGCATGTTGTGATTCAACATCTTTGTGTTTGTGCATGCAGTAGGGCAGAGGCAATGGGTCTTCTCCCCTATCAATTGAAAGGCTCCAAGCTCTATGCCATGGGTGCCATCTTAAGCAGTGCCTACTGTCTTCCTCATCTTTATTCGGTTTTTCGCTCCTGGCCTCTTTTTAGTGGACCACTTCCTCTTATTGCATTTCTTGAGACTGGGTGCAAGCCACGTTGTCGGGCTAAAAACGCTTGCAAATCGAAGATTGTCCACTAAGACAGGTTTGGTTGCTTTCGTGTTGCAACCATTTTTCCTGCATCGGACTTCCACCTTCACCATGCCTTTGGTGCAATTCAAACCTTTTACAACACCTTTTTGAAATGCAACGTGATTCCTTTTTCGCTGTGATTTTCCCTTTTTACCGAGAATGGTGGTCGCGAGGTGAAACTTGCGGACAACAACTTCATAGTTCACCTTTGTAAGGAAGAGAGATGGTTTAGGGCATGCCGTGTTATTGAACATGTAAAGGGAACCCTTTTGAAAGTCGAGATGTCGAGAACCACTTACAAAAAGGCTAAAGAGCCGATTTGGTTGCTCATTGACAATAGGAGGCGGAGCGGTGAAGCTACAATGCCGCACCTTCAACCCATTCCACTTTATGGCAACAAGCGACAATTCTATTGCCACACCGTACTCTTCTAGCAAGAACCACGCAGGTTCATTGACATCTTGGACGTGCTCCCTTACCCAAATTGCAAAGCTGTTTGTGGAATCATTTTGATCACAATGTGGTGCATTTGTCAAATCCATGGATCCAGTCCAATGGGCCAAGAATTTCTGCAGCCAAAGGCGATGTGGATGATGTTGCTGAAGACACGAAAGTGTTTCACCCATGTCGTGTCCAAATATGTTATGGAACATGGGTGCAAGATCTGCAAGTTTCGCGGCCACACCACCTTCAATTTTCCTTTTATGTTCCATGTTGTCATATCCTTTCGTTGCACGATGAAAGCAAACACATCTAGGATTCGACTGCAGATGTTGCCCGATTCCTACCATTCTACCACCTACATCACGGCGGACCTGCGAATAGTGTCGGTCCACTACTTGCAGCAACCTTTGAACCTTATTAATGAAAGATCGCATCTGGCCATCTTGCGCGGCATGATCGGGTAGCCAGGTGATTGTAACATCCTCGGCGGAGCCGTCTTTTACTTGAAGGCGTAGCTTCTCGGTCGTGGGAACTGCAACAAGTTGTGGTCGTCGTTTCACATGCTGCCATCCATTGGTATCATTTGATGACGGCATTTGTGCGGCTATGTATCTTGCCCCACGAACCTTGCAGTTTTCTTTCTTCTGGGCAAAGTAGGTGGACCTCTCAACAGGCTTCTCATATTGGTTGGCTGGGACAACCATATCTTCGGGCAATAGAATTGGAACTGGATGCATCAGAGACAGCTGCACAAAAATGTCCGCATGTCCACGATTGCACAACCGTGCGTGCACTCTCATTTTACCCTGTTTTTTCATGTTTATCGACATTGAATAAGAAGTGTCAGACCCCTTTCGTTTCATCCCAACCTGTCTGGTCAGTCTTCCACAAGTGCACAACAACAAAGACAAATAAACGTAGAGACAATACATGCAAAGGGCAACAGGACTGTGATAAATTCTTCAAGTGTCCTACGACGCCAAAACATGTCGCGCCCTCCACCCCATTATCCGGCCCCACCACAATATGCCACTTCTTTCGGGCCAAGGGGCAACTACACTTTTCATCTCCTTGGAATACACTGCAGCTTTCTTGTGCTTGATCAACACCATGGTCGCCCACATAACATCTTCCTCAAATTTTGGGATGCACAGTAGTCAAGAGGTCAACTTAGGTGTCCTCGTCGTTGGAAGTGGTGTGGCACAATCCATCCTTTCGCCTCATTGGCTCTAGCACCACAACGGATTTGGACCCGTCTGCGAATCTCAAATGCTCTAAGTGGCCTAGCGGGAGGTAAAGGCCAAACTGTTGATGCATTGAAAAGTCAACTTGTCTTATCTCTCGTAGAAATATGTAAGACAAGACGTTCATTGTTCGTAAAATTGGGGAACAAATACAATTTTGCTATCGCTAGCACACGCACAAATATGGCGACTGCTACTGTGAATCAGGAATCTCCTCACATGATGGTTTTGCAAGAAAAGGAAGAAATGCG
>OZ038386.1:74120999-74170856 GCA_964036045.1 Eutreptiella sp. 'Long Island Sound 2002'
TATTTCTCCAAAATTTGGCAGGCGGACGTTTGTAAGCCATAAAAAAATATCAGAGTCAGTGTTGCACCCTCCTTGAAAAGATGTAAGACACATTTGACATCACAAAGACATGTCCAGTGCGTACGACAAAGTTGCAAGCGGCTAGGGAGGGTAGGGTACATGCCGGAGAGAAGGGGATGCGTGTTTCAAGTTTTTCCCAAGGTCGATCATCACTATCGGGGCTGCCATGGGGCAGCTGGAGTCAAGTAGTGATCCATACTTTTACCGAACCACTCAACGTCGTGCAACTCCACCAAAATTTAGCTAGAGCCGTTTCGTTTTTGGTGGGTGGATACATGGAGAAAGAAGTTCACCTAACCATGGCTAGCTCAGCCCACTTTGAAACTAGGGTTACGCCACAAGCACCAACATGACGTGAATAGGCAGCGAACCGCCCAATGGTCTGCCCCCCCATCCTTTTATCCCATCCAAGACGTAAGCAGCAAACCCCAGCAAACCCCTGCCGCTTGTGCCGGCCAAACACCATACCCGGTTTTTACCATGGCTCTAGTGGTAAGTGGTGGACTTTATTGACCCGCCGCGCCTAAACAGACATGTGATTTCACAAATGGTGTTTGGAGGGCTATGCAGCCCTCGTCTGTACCTCATGGAGGTAATTAATTGGCAACATCGAAACCATCGGGCATATCCTGCAGTCCAATGTGTGCTTCAGTATGGTGCTATGGAAGACTACTGACCTTGTCCACATAGATGAGTCCCATGGAGAAAGTCTTTGGAGGCGGACCCTAACCCTAACCTTGGAGGCCTCATTGGCTCTAGCACCACAACGGATTTGGACCCGTCTGCGAATCCCAAATGCTCTAAGTGGCCTAGCGGGAGGTAAAGGCCAAACTGTTGATGCATTGAAAAGTCAACTTGTCTTATCTCTCGTAGAAATATGTAAGACAAGACGTTCATTGTTCGCAAAATTGGGGAACAAATACAATTTTGCTATCCCCAGCACACGCACAAATAGGGCGACTGCTACTGTGAATCGGGAATCTCCTCACATGATGGTCTTGCAAGATTAGGAAGAAATGCGCGAAGATTGCCCTACACCACTGCCCCAACCGGCACCCAATCAAAATCGCTGAGATGAGGAGGTGGAGGAGAGCAATAAAAAAGATCCTCAGAACACCTAGATTGAACCGATTGGGGGTCCTAATGCATTGTAGAGCTGGAGCTCCAACAAGCTATGCCCGCAACCACTTGCCCCTTGCTGCCAAGGCCCATAGACAACTCAATCCTCGGCCCCCGGGCTATCTAAGCATTGGAATTGTCTACCACATTGCCAAGACAAGACCAACAGACACACACAACCCCAATGGCTACCCGATCGTTATCACAAACAGAACTTTATTATGTTACGCACACACGAGCAAGGTGACTCAATTTAGACTTGATTCTTGACTTTCATGTTTGTATTTGTGTGTGCGACCTATCCATTATTTCTTTGCGCAGCTATTTTGGGCAAATGTATAGAATGTGGTCAACGGCTATTGGCGTTTCGTGTTCGGGCGTCAATTCATTACGTGCTCATACATCGATCTTTCTTCAAATAAATCTCGTTCTTTTTCAACTCCACCTTGCTATAGCCCCTCACAAATACCAATAGTTGACTGTGTGCACCTGATGGGCACATTGTCGCACACTGGTGTATCTTAGCTTCATCAGGTACGAGATTGAATGTTTGCGAGACAGAAGGAATCATTCAACATGCCTCAACATGGAAACATAGCACAGCTTTTCCTCCGACACATCCGAAACCTAGCGCTACATTTGGCTCACGTAACACCCAGATATCCGTCAAATATTTTTGACGTTTGATCATAATATCCTTGTCAATGCCATCCTATTATGTTCATCTTTGCCTGCATATTTTCTTTTGGTTTGGGGTGGGTGGTTTGAGCGTGAACATGGTGGCTGCATCAAATCGCTCGTTGTGTTCCTTGCACCCTGCATCCCCTTCAACCTTTTAGCACTTCAACCACATTTACACATTTCATGGGGGAGTTTGCAAACCAAGCACAGGAGGGCTAGCTGACAGGGATGTACACACCAAATTGTGAGAAAGTTTTCCCGAAACCCATATTGCTGTCTCTGCTTTACGGTTTACCACATGAAAAGCCGAGTTTTGACTTTTTTGAGGTAATACTGCTTGTTTAGGGTCCAAGTTGCGGCTTGGTTGCTTCCTTGTGCGCATCCCACGTGAGTGGCAAATCTTGTGCACGGTTTTTGTTTTGCAAACAATGAAGAAACGTGGTGCCTTGGCAGTCAGTTGTTCTTTATCTTCAAAAACAATCCTTGGAGACCTACCTATGTCGATAATTGTTAGGGTGTTATTCTCTAGTGTGTGTGTGTGTGTGTGTGTGTGTGTGCCCCACCTCCCAAGACGCCGCTGTTGCATCCTCCACCTCTGTCTCCAATGGCTCTGCCACCGGGCAACATGGGTGGGGGACCAATACAGCAGCTGGGCTTTGCCGCCTCATTTGCGCGTGTCGGGAGTCTCGGGCACCTGGAATGGAGACTGGCATGCACTGGATTATCACCGCCAGTCAATATCCATCCCGGGTCACCAATGTTCCGATGAGTGCCGCCACCCACCTCCCTCCCTCCCCTCTGTCCCCCCTGCCACCCACCCTTCCCCTTCCCCCCCTCCCCCCCCCCCCTCCCCCCGCTCGGAGCAGCCATCCCAGTTCAGTCATTGTGTGTCTGTGAGCGGGTGGTTACACCCGGCTCCATGTTTCTTCTTGTTCCCCCCTGTCTGTTTATTCCTTTCTCCTGCAGGCTAGGGGCCAGGCACTACCAGCCACCGGCTTCTGGCGTCAACACCGATGGGTTTGGTAACAGGAGCCTACTCCTTGTCCCCGCCTTTCCTCCGCGCGATGGCACGCGTTAAGTACGGACAGGGATATCTCGTCGGCATGAGAGGACTGCTGCGTAGTGCGAACATGCGATTGTTTCCCCTCCCCATGGTCAGTGGGTGCCTAGAGTAGTGTCGTATATGACTCCAGCACTGTGCTAGGAAGATAACACGACTGTCTCTTCTATCACTTCACTTCCGAAAGGCGCCTAGCCTTGACATCATGACTTTCTCAATGCTTTTTGCTTTGTTCTTGGTTTGATGCTAAGTGGCCTGACGAGGTGTTCCTGGTGCTAACGTCGTTCTCCACTGCGCTCGCGGTCAGTGGTTTTCTTGTTGGTTCCTGCACAAGTGTGTGTGTGTGTGTGTATGTGCATGTGTGTCTGGAGGGGGGCAGTCAACACGACATACAGTTGCGAGCTCGGACAACCCTATTTATCCATGGTGGTTAGCCGAAAACCCCTAACTCTAGTGTGTTTGAGACTCAAGTACCCATCTCTATGTGACCTTCCTATTGATGAAGCGACTCCCAGTTTGGCACTGAGGCCAGTGGGCACACAACCTATAGCAAACCAGCGCACTGGCTCTACCTCAAAAAATAATGCAGAGGGCACATCACACAACAAAAGGAAGCAAATAATGCGGGTGGGTGGAGGTTTGCCATTTTAGAAGGAGTGTCATGCAGTGCTTGGCCCCCCATACACATTATGCATCAATGTGCTTACCCTATGACCAATGCAATCAATGTACATCAAAGAAGGATACGCAGATCTTCCCTTTGTTCCCAACTTATACTTTTGTCCATCCTGGACGGCTTTTTATTGGGTGTGACACAAAGCCACGTGATACCCTTTGGAACCTCTTTCTGTGCCATAACCCATTACACTATGTACAAGGTGGCGTTTTGTTTGTTTGTGTTTGACCACAAGGATCCACACCCGATTTGCCATAGGTGAGGCTGGGTATTCTGATCACCGGATTGCAACACCCTGCGGAGCAACGTCCGCACAAAAACACGTGCAAGAAACACTAATAATGTAGAGGGTCGAAATTCAAGCCTTGCCACTGCCACCTTCCGCAGTTCAGGATCCAATAGCTTGGGTGTTGGCACCCATGGTCGTTAGCAGTACATCAATCATGACATGCGTACAAAGTACTGTATTATGTGTGCTAATGTGATGCTCAATCTCCATCACCAATCCCGAAACTATTACAGCACCCTTTCCAAATTGAGGTGATTATCCATCCTTCTTGAATGCATTTGCACAACAATCCTTTGGTTTCACTGCATCAAAAAAAAAAGACTCTGTGTATGGTGTTCTGGCTCCGACGGGTCAATAAAACACAATTCGTGAAATTTCAAGAACACAAGGGCACACAATACCATAGTTCCTCTCTTATCTTGGTTCGGATCACAAACGTGCATGCCCCCCGCAACCTATGCCCTTCAAAACGGCGTCCAATCAAATTTCGCTCCCAAGCAAACACAAAGCCGCACATAGTTGTGTGTGGGTGTGCAAGGGAGGTGGTCGCAGTTGCGGTTCTTCTACAGGGTATTGCCGCACTTTGGGTCAGCACGAGGATAGACACACAACTCACGATGCTGATGTCCAACTCTCTCTCCCGTTGGGTACCAAGTACACTGTGCCTTCGAAAATCCTCTGGAAGCTGCATTGTTCGCCATCTCCGTTCTGCATGGCTCTCCCTTCAAAACCGTGCTTTCAAGCTCCATGAGGAGGAGTTGACCCCAACCATGCCTGCGATAGGAACTACGCACAGCCAACCACGAAAGCAACTTTTGGTCTTCAAATGGTTCTGGGAATTGCGTCGTTGATTGCAGCTGGTAGCCAGCTACTGCGATGATCTTCTTTCCAAACTCAAGACCTACACAAAAATGCATTTGGTATAACATGCTATTCATTGCATTTTGGTAATTTTGCCTTTACCACACATGCCAAGTAGTCATTCATTGGCACTTTGTGCACATCCATACGATAAGTATGCATCGATCCAGAGAAACTGCATCAAACATCGATAAACATCGCCATGCAGAGCAATTGGCAGTTGCACCTTGCCATTCATGTTTAGGGAATTGATCTTGGCGAGCATCGTCAAAGCTTTCAGCCATGATTTGAGTCAATGCGTTCCATCTCCTCTCTTGTGTGGGGCACCTGAAAGGAAAGGCAGCAAAATGCAAGTTCGAGGTGTGTGCAACCACATGCCACATGGATTGTTGCAAATATCTAAATTCTGGTCGATCTTGCATGCAACGGCACACCGCGCTGAATGTGATGACTTTCTGATTCGGACAATCTTGTAATTCAAGCTCTTTCGAGCCCACTCCACATGGTATTGTTGGGACAACAAGCACCATAGCTTCGGTGCATGCGGGTCAAATACATCTACAAAGCCCAAACCATACAACCGCATGAGAACAGTTAGCCGCGAGGCAAAAAGCTAGACACTATGGGCGATGCATGATTCAAGACCAATGAATGAAGCAATATATGTGTCATCAATGCAAACAATAGCTACTAGCGCGCATACCAGATGTGGTATACCCCATCTTCTTGCAAGTATTGAAAACAATGCTTGCCAACAAAGGTCCAAAGTCCGTTTTGCAGTCGGGTTGTTGTACACTTATGCAGCGCACTGTTGTTTCCTCAAAGATCAATGCGCATGCAGATATGGGGTGATAGTTGCCAAATGCCACCACTGTGATAGTGTCGTCTTTACATCCTGGCACTGGCTCCATCAGTTTTTGAGTGTTCGGGCCCATCCACTGATTCATTCCGGCAATTATGCGGAGGTACCTGTGAAGAGAGGTAGTGGGTATGCACGTGTTGTGAAACAAGTGTATGCTGTCCCAAGATTGCTCGGGCTAAACGGCCCTCTCATTTCTGCAATGTTTCCCCAAACACACAGCATTTCTCGGCTGTTAACACTAAGGACTTGTTTGAAAAATGCCACTCTTTCAAGTCGGCCAACAATGATCATAATTTTCTTTTCAAAAATTCAAATTTTCTTTCACCATGCGACCCATGCCACAGATGGCGGTGAATCATAAGGCGAACACAGGTTGCCCGAAAGCCATCCAACACATGCGCAAGCATGCGTGCATGACGAAACCTGCAGTCATTTCCCTCCACAGTCGTCTCAATGTTTTCTTCCAGCGCGTTGACAACATCCCCTTTGGGTGATGACCTACATCAAAACAAGGCAAACACATGGTTCCCACGTTCTTCACATACCGAATCATCCAAGACTCCAACAGCAAATCACTCGTAGACTATGCATCTTTGGAGTAAGTCACTACATGACAAACACATTCATGTTCTTCAAATAATGCGGGCTCAGAGGTATTTGAGAGGTTGTATACCATGCAATATTGTCCATCATGCCTACTAGTTCGGACGAATATTCCCACTCCTCAAACGTCATTTGCGCTCGTTCTCGCCAAACTTTGTGCATTTGCCGTAGTGCCTCCAATACTTCTTTTCTTGATTCCAAAATTTTGACAGATGGCATCATCCAGTGCACCAACCCTGATTGACAACCATATGGGACAAGGTGGGACATTCAATGCGTTGAGTGGGTAAGCGGAAAGCGGGGTGAAAATGTCCATGGTATGGAAGATGTTTTTGGAAAACGGGGTGGCATGGGGCTTAGGGGATGGGGAGGGACGGGTTTGAGCGGTGGGCGTGGCTCTGGGGGGGTCTGGGGGGGCTGATTGTGGGTAAGTGGAAAGCGGGGTGAAAATGTCCATGGTATGGAAGGTGTTTTTGGAAAACGGGGTGGCATGAGGCTTAGGGGATGGGGAGGGACGGGTTTGAGCGGTGGGCGTGGCTCTGGGGGGGTTTGGGGGGGCCGGCCCCTGCTGTGCCCCTTCCGCCTGTAACCCCTGCTGATTTACTCCGGATCAACGATTGCATTCCTCAATTTCCAGGGTCCAAATCCAAAAATATAGAAAATAAAATCCTCCTTCAACCCTGAATGGCAACCAGATCCCACAAGTACAGCAATAACCCAATTCACAATCCAAATCAGGCTGCGGGCTTTCGTTCAGGACATCGATTGTCTCACGATGGCGGGCATGTACAAGAATTGCACCAAGGAAGAAAGCCCTGAAATTGGCATATGAACACAAATAAAGCAAAGTTGGGGAAAGATGGAAACACACACACTCACAGCCATAGACCCCTCATTCCCTGGACTCAAGACCGTCCCTTGACTCCCCAACATGATGTCCTGAACCCAGTCCAATAAGATGGCTAAATGCCATGTGTCAAAAGTTACTACACAAACCCCAAAAATGTGTTCACTCCCAAGCCTCTCAATCCTAGCCCAATAGGGGAGGTGGCGCCTCATGGCCTAGAGTGGCACTCAGGACCATGCCCTACCCTGACATAACCTTGGTTGGACTTGGAGTCGAATGGGCTTAGAGAAATGACCTATGAGTTTGAACTCATAACATGTCAAAAAACTGCCAATTCACACCATATTGGCCCTATATCAAATATATGCTCAAAATTGAAGTTACTACTTATCCGAAGGCTCAAAGCATGCATGGAATCCAAGTCTAGTATTCATGGAGGATAGAGACCAAAGGCCAATGCCCATGTACATCCCCACTTTACCCTCGAAACCCCTTCGAATATGGGCGCCACGCACTGCCCAAGTCAGCCCATGATCTTGATACCAATTCTTGTGATCCTTCGTGCGTCAAGCCAAATGGAGTACGCGATCCGGCATATGGTGGTGTTCAACTCCAAAGCATATGCCAACATATGAACAACATACCATGGTTCGACTCTCCATAGGCTTCTTGCTGTTTGCCGACCAGGTAAGTACACAAAACACAAAAATGAGCAAAAATTGAGGTCAAAAACATGAAAATATGACCAAATACAAAGTTGTCATGATAGTATATCTCTATGCTCACCCATGATATCCGCTCATGGTTCAATACACAAATGATTGGAACCAATTGCAAACAATTCCCCCACTTGGATCCCCAATCGGGCGCATGGAGATACCTTGGCCACTCGTATCTACATGCCCCATGAAAATGGGAGTGCACTCATGGATCTCTTTGCCTAACATACCATGAGCAATACATATGCGGTAGACTTAGTCTAGCGCTTTGAATTCCACAATTGGGACATGGGCAAAACCCTTGTCATGTATGGCTCCCCATCTCTTCGGCCACACGAAGATATATAACATGGGCGTGAGCATATCAAGACATATACCATGCATATAAAACATACCCTCAAAAGTGGCTCCCACCATGATATGCCATGTCCCTCCATGGACATAACTTCACGTTAAAAATGCGTAGGAACCCAAGGAAAGTGTCTATGCAACCCCAACACTCATGCGGTACACTCGAAAGTCGCATTAAAATATTCGGTTGCACGGTCCAAGAGTTATATATCACTTTATACCCCCTTGACCATTATCCCTTGCAACACCGGGCATGTGTACGCACCAAAGGCGTTTGATGCTTCCTAAATTAAGTTGAGACCAAGGCCGTTCCAACCCAACCTTCCTTATTCTCTTTCATCGCACTCGCGCATAGATATGGCTCTTCAAAGTGGTCCCACGATTCGCTTTTGTTTCCCTTATATCTCCAAGTCAAATGGGTGGCAAGTATAATGGAAACCTGATTCGGGCATAGGGAAAGGAGTATGACCATTCGAAGAAGTCCAAATCAAGTGCGGCGATGTCGAAGTCGAAAAACCGATTTCGACATCGCGAAAAATTCAGAATAAAATTTCGAGTGCTTATTTAGAAAGTTGCGGATGCAACGAACCCTTTGCTGATGAAATCTGACCCTTCAACGGAGTATCCGCCAAAATATCTGGAAATAACAGTTAACCAATCGGTTAACGCAAAATCGCGAGCCAACTGACGGTCGCCGATACATTGACCATCAGAACGAAAGGCTGAAAAATTACGGAATCATTATGATAATAAAACCCTGTTGATTCCTGATATTCCGATATATAAATCTCCGCTGGCGGTGCCTCGGTTCTGAAAATGGCCGCTCATAGCCGGAATGGCCAAACCTATCACACTATCACATCGGGTTAGGTCAGGTGGATGGGAGAGTATGATATCAGCCAATGGCGGCTTGCCGGCACATAGATACACACCCCAAGTGACCCCAAGATGGCCACGGGGGTCCGAACCGGCTTCACCCCCCTTCTCAGAGCGTTGTTACCGCTCGGAAGTCATTGAAGAGAGGACGGGAGGACCCCAATGGGCTCCAACCCCCCCCTCCATGTCCCAAGGACACATTGAGGCCCCACACACGTCGTAGGCGTCCCCCATGCCCGAAGGGAGGGGTGAGGACACTGATACTCAGCGCCCTACGCCATATCCGGTCTCCACTTGATCTACAACATGGACCAAGGGGATCAAAGATAGAAAAACGTCGTCGGTCGACCTAAATAAGTATACCACAGTGAAATATATACGTGGAGATCGAGTGAAGGGGGTATATGGCCAATCAAGGCCGAAAAATCCCCGGATGAACGCCCTCACCCGTCTCCCCAAGCACAGAAACAAACAAAATGCCAAGGGGGGATCCATTACGGTGCTACAGCAGCAACCAAGTGGACCAACACGTCCTTGACATCCAAAGAAATATTCTTTTTCTTTAGGTAGTCCATCCAGACCGTGGTATATCTCGGCACGAAACTGCTCGGAGGTTCCCACGAATCCCTGGATGCGGCGAATCCCTTCCAACGGACTTTATAAAGCCTACCCCCAGGCGTCCCCGGGTCCGGCTTGTCCGCCAGGATTCTCTCGGCGGTGAAGTCGTCGTCCTCACCCTCGTCGTCCGAGTCCACATCGCCGGCCGTGAACTCGAAGGTGACGGGACGTCCGCTGGGGTCTGGTGCTCGGGGACGAAGCTGGGTATGGTCGCCGTCCAGGATCTTGTTATCCCCCACATGAACCGCATACACATCCTGCCCGACCTTCCGCACGATTACCCCCGGCACATACCAAGATGCCTGCCGATGTCTGGACAGGACATCCTTGTGGTGCCGCTCCACCCACACGGTGTCTTGGAGAGCATACTTCTGGACTTTTCCCTGCTTGAAGTACTTGGCCCTCTTGTCATGCTCGTTCTGAAGTGCCTTGCACACCTTGGCCGCCGTGTCGTCCGCCTCAGCCATCATAGCGTTCGCATCCCGGGCCACTTTGCCATCGTTCATCCACGGGAGAGTGCGTGACACTCGATCCCGTAGGAACAGGATGCGATGGGGCGACAGTCCAGTGGGTCCCGGAAGGTCGTGATACGCTTGGAGCACTCTCCACAGCGAGTTATACCAGTTCCGGCCCGGTTCATCAATGTGCAGCTGGCGGAACTTCTCGAACATCTGCCGCCCGGCCACCTCAGCACGGCCATTCGACCGGCTGTGGTACGCCACGGTCTTGGCGTGCCGAATCCCCATGTGCTTGCACATCGTCTTCAACCACGTCCCCACGAATTGACTGCCCCGATCGCTGCAGATGACAGCTGGGACATCGAAAATCGTCAGCCAATGCCTGATCATGGCATTAGCGACGGTCTTGGCCTGCAGCCCCACTCCATGCTTGTCCTTCTTGTCCTTCTTCTTGGACTTCTTGCCCGGGACTGCCACGATATACCCGCTGTGCCTGTCCACCGCCAGGATGACACAGTCGTAGGTCTCTCCGTCCACGGTGACCTCAGTCATGGCGAACACATCCATGGCCACGGACCGCATAGGGGCTTCCGGTATAGCCGTATACACCGGGTTGCCCGCCGTGGAGTAGTTGGGGCTCTTTGTGGCCCGACACACGGCACAGTCGCTGCAGTACCTATCCAGGATGGCGTAGTACCCCGGAGGGAACTTGAAACGCCACTCCAGGTCCTGCTGCATCTTGTCTCGGCCAGGGTGCATGAGCTGGGCATTGTGCCAATGGTCAATGAGCTCCTCGACTCGGTTCTCGGGCACCAGCAGCTTGTCCTTGAGGAACAACTTGTCCCCATCCTCGGTCAAGCCCTCGGGCCACTCGTCGTCCGACGGGGCGCTCACGGCATTCCAGTACTTGCTCAAGTGCTCGGATGCCGCGTAGTCATCCGACCAGTCCTCTGTGAGCACCGACCTGACTAGCTCTACAGGGGCCACCAACCATTGCTCGAGTGTTTCCTCTCGAATAGCCTGGACTCGGGCGCCCCGGAACTTGGCCAGGTCTGTCCGGTTTGCCATCACCACAAAACACTTGACCCCCTCTTGCTCCATGACCTTCTCCATCTCGATGATGCGCTTGGCCTCCTCGGTCTCCTCGGCGTCGCCATGGCTGGATATGTCCATCCACGCCTTGCCCGCGGGGTAGGCCCAGCGACTGAGGCAATCTGCCACAGTGTTGTCCTTCCCCGGGACGTACACGACGCTGAGGTCGAACTTGGCGAACGTCTCGTGCCATCGGGCCCTTCTAGCCGCTGGTCCTGAGGGGGTGTCGACATGCTCCTTGTGCCAGCTCTGTAGGGACTGGTGGTCCGTGCAAACCACCACCGGCTGCAGTCCGATGTGGCCAGACCACTTCCTGAGCGCACATACAATGGCGTATGTCTCCTTCTCCCTCGCGGTCCATGTTCGTGAACAGTTCGGCGTTGGCCCTCGGCCAGGATCCTGCTCCAAAACGCCAAGGGAACATGAGTCCCGTCGTCCCGGACTTGCTCGAGGACTGCCCCCACGGCATAGTCCGAAGCGTCTGTCCGTAGCACGAACCCCTTGTCCGGGTCCACCAGGAACAGCCCCAACTGCCCCAGGAGTCGCTCCTTCAGGCTGTTGAACGCATCTTCAGCCTCAGGGGTCCAGGCAAGCTTCTTCTTGCTTCCCTTCCGGCCATCGAACTTCCCCACCTGCAGCATCTTGTGCAGCGGCCCCGAGAGTTCTGCATACATCCGGACGTAGCCCGAATAGTAATTGCAGAACCCCACGAAGGACCGGAGTTCGCTGATGGTCTGGGGCTTCTCCCAGTGGTGCAGGGACGCCAGCTTCCCAGGCATGGGACGGCGTTGCCCGTGACCAACCACGTGACCCGCGAACTCCACTTCCTTCACGAAGAGTGAGGCTTTGGTGGGCTTGCACACCATGTTGTGCTTGTCCAACTCGCTGAGCACTCGGCGCAGATCCTTCTCATGCGCGTCGATGAGCTCGTCCTCAGTCATGTTCTCCGTGCCGGACCCGATGGTGATGTCATCCACGAAGGGATCGGCACAGTCCCGGACAGGACCGAGTAGGTCCTCCATCATGCGCTGGAAAGCGGCGTTGCCATTCTTGGCACCCATAGGCACCACTTTCCACTGCATGGGCCCCAGCGGCGTCGACATCGCTGTGCAGGGCCTGGGGTCCGGGTGTAGCGGCATCTGGTGGTAACCGTGTTTCAGGTCCAACACCGTGAAAATCCGCTTTTTCTGTTGCTTTTGGAGGATGGAGTCGATCAGGGGAAGCGAGTACGAGTCGTGCTCGGTCTGCTCGTTCAAACCTCTGTAATCAACCACCAACCTCCACTCGCCCTTCTCCTTCTTGGGCACGATGAAGGCTGGGCTGGCCCACTCACTGTCGGAGGGTTCGATCCATCCCCGTTCAATGAACTCGGCCAACAGCTTCTTCATGGCCTCGGCCCGATCGCCCTGAAGTTGGTACTCCCGATGACGATAGGTCTTCGGGTTCGGCTTCAGCTTGATCTTCGCTGTACCAAACCTCCCACGATCTGGAGGGTTCTTGTTGGCGACGCCACTGAATAGCCGCGGATAGGCATGGATCAGCCTCTCCTTCAGCTCGGCGACCTTCGGGTTCTCCTTGGCCTCTTCAGCCGCTTGCTTCGGTATCGATACAACCGACCGCACTGCGGTATAGGCCTCTTCTGGGTCCGAGTCCGACTTCTCCTCGTCCGATATGCCGTCTTCATCGTCGTGGGTCGCGATTCCCACCGATAATCTTCGAAAATTTGCGGCTTCCGGCTGGTGCTCGTCGCTACCGGTTCCCACTCTTGGAAAACCCCACGTTGGTGGGTCCGACCCAACCAGACCATCGTATTGGTCCGCGATGTGATCCATGACCCTCGCCACGAACTCATTCTTCTCGTACTTGCCGGTGACCAACATCTTGTCATCCCACCAATGCGGAGATGTGACCATGGCCCGCCTCTTCTTGGCTGCCACACGGTCATGCATCCCCATCCGCATGTAGTTGACGACGTCGTCGATCTCGGCACCGGACAGGACGTCAATGCCATCAATTGGCTGATCCGTCCCCTCCTTGGGCTCAAACATGACCTTCATGGGCACCGCCTCCACCCTACGGATGAATGCTTCATCACCCGTGGGCTCGGCTTGCGCCCCATCCACCAGGAAAGCCTTGGTACCCCACGCTTGACCCGGGGAGGGCATTGATACACCCTTGGCGTCGATGAACAACTCCTCCTCTGGCCCGAATGACACCTCGTTCAGGGTGATGGAGTCCAGCGTCGACTTGAGACCCTCCAGCGGACATGGGGTGGATCCTATGCCGGTTATGACCAGGATCCCCTTCGCCCTATCCGCGATGATCTTCTCCACCGTACGTCTGGTGTTATCCAGGGAGCCATGCCAATACATGGGTCCCCACTCCTTCAAACCCCAATGCCTGTGCAAGGCTGAGTCTCCTCGATGCCCATGCCTCCTACACTTCCGCAGAAGTGGGGCATCCCGGGAAGCGAAGACGTCCGTCTCGGGCGCTTCGGCTCCCAGCGTCTGGATCATCCTGTCGTACACCTGCGGCGCCATTCCATACTCCGTGAGCTGAGCTCCGCGGTCTCCTCTGGACTTGGCACCCACAGCTTGCACCGCTCGGACGATCCGATCCTCTTCCTCAGCATTCCATTGGGATGATCCGCATGCATAGTCCGTGGACAGCCATGTGAGGCATTCATCATCCTCCCGGACCAGCGTTGCACGATGGGGAAGGGCTCCAATGGCGTTTGCCACCATGAAGTCATACCCCATGATCATATCCCAATCGGTAATGTCGGCCACATAGAAGTTCCCGGATAGAGTGCTTCTCTTCGCCTGATCAGGGCGGTTCAAGCGCTCATGCTCCCAGAATTCCATACTGATGGTGGCCTCATGGGTGCCTCCACCCATAATCTCTCCGTTGGCGACCTTCAGGCGGACCGGTCTCCGGCTGGGCTGCAGGAGTTCCTCCTTGAACAACCCTCTCCGGACCAGACTCACCTGGGCACCCGTATCCACTAACACATCCACCACCTTCTCCTCTTGTCCGCACCGTACTCGCACTTTCAAGTGCAACTGCCGCTCGTCGCCATGAGGTGTATGGACGACTCTCACGGCATGCAACTCTAGCACGTCCGGGTGCATCAGGACTTCAAGGGTATGGTCACGGATGGTGTAGATCTTGGGTTGGTCCTGCCCGTCCACGGGGCTCTCCGTGGTCGCTCCTTCCTTCTTGCCATGTCCCGTACCCACATGTACTTCCCTTGGCAGGGCGCTCCAGGGGTTGGGAGTGGCGAAACTCAGTGGTTTTGGCTCTTCCGGAGCCTCCTTCGGCACCCGATGTGCCTTCGCTTTCTCTGGGATTCCACTGATTTTCAGAGGAGAGACCTCCGAGGTCCCACTCCCGTGGGGGCTCCTCTAGACTTGGCTTCCCGCAACCCCTTCCGGCTGCGATCCGCCAGGACTTTGTCCACCACGTTGCTGGGATTTGTCCTCAGCAACCTCCTCGATCGACCTCACTCGTCGGTCTTGGCCAGGTCCACCACCATAGCCTCTTCCTCCGACTTTTCCTTGGCCTTTGCCTTGGCCTTTTCCCCCGTCTCCGCCCTTAGCCTTCCAATCGGAAATCTGCTGCTCCTTGGGCTTCTTCTCGGGGTGAGCGGCGAAGTAAGCCTTCTTGTCCGCCTCATACACCTTGCACTGACGGTGGTCATGTGCATGGTTGCTTCCCTTGCCATAACAGACCCAGCACCCGTCGTGCTGAGACCTGTACTCCCGGAACGAGAGCGCCGGGTTCCCGATCCTCCTTGGCTCTTTGCCCCTTGGTCCCGCCCGGCTCCATCTGGACCGATCCTGCCCATTGTTCTTCACGTTGTGCGCCACAAACGCGAAGAAATGGGCCTCCTCGTGATCCTCCCGGGACCAGTGGTCTTGGCCACTTCCACTACCATCCTCCGCGGAGTTGGCCGTGTGCTCCTGGATCTCCCGATGATGGCGATCTTCTCGGTGGCCTCGTTGTCCATGACCATGTCGATCCTGCACGTGGGCCTCGTTCTTCGCATTGAGCTTCAACTCCACCGTGATGTACTTCACGATCTCGTCCAGGCTCATGCGGGCGAAGATGACTTGCATCCTCAGCGGCTCCCCGCGCCTCCACTCCACGTTGTTGAGGCGCAACAACCTTTGCCCCATGGAGTCTCCAAATACCTCCAAGTACACGGCGTTCTTCAGTCCCAACATCCGGTTGGGTTCGCCCAGGTTCCTCCTGAAGAACTCCATGATACCCGCGTGGGTATCCTCCGCCGCCATAATCCTCACCGCCACCCGCTTCTTGGCCCTCTTCTTCTCCTCGTCCTCCACTCTCCTCTTCCAGTTGCCCGGGAGGACGTCCTTCAGCAAGTGGCGGATCTCACTGGCCTCGTTCCAGTCCTCCACCAACTTGAGGCATCTGCGGTACTTCCGCAGATACCGGTTCCACTCCCGGACCCGCAACTCACCGCGGTCCAGCGGCAGTGGAATGGACCACAGGTCCTCCAGCTTCTGGTTCGGAGCGTCCACCCGCTCCTCATCCTCCAGCCACTGGAGGCAGGCCTGCTCCGTCCGGATCAATCCTTCCCGGATCTGATCCCGCAGCTCCTCCTTCAGGTCCTGCGCCAAGCGGTGTGGGAATGTACGGCATACCCACTTGTCCCGCGGCGCTCCCCGCATCTCGCCGACGACCTCCTCGGCGAAGTCCTCCCAGTCCAGGATGAAGTCATCCAGATTGGACGGCTTCCCGTCGTAATAGGGGATTTTGATTCCCCTGAGGTCGTCAATCCTGATGGCGTCTCCGACGTCTCCAGCCACCACTCCACCGAGACGGATTCCACCTGTGGCCTCGGGGTGTGAGTACACTCCACGTACATCCCTCTCCTCCATGGAGTGCGGTCCAGTTGGGCCTGAACCCATGGGGTTTGGAATGCGGGAAGGATTTGCTCCATCGGCCGTCCATATCCCCGTATTGGGGTCCTTCGCCCACAGGTTTCCGCTCGGATGACCTCGACCATGTCCGT
The DNA here is from genome assembly GCA_964036045.1 of Eutreptiella sp. 'Long Island Sound 2002'. Lineage (NCBI taxonomy): Eukaryota > Euglenozoa > Euglenophyceae > Eutreptiales > Eutreptiaceae > Eutreptiella > Eutreptiella sp. 'Long Island Sound 2002'. The sequence continues at coordinate 74,137,210 of OZ038386.1, forward strand.
CGGCGCTTCCCATGGTTCGCCCCTGCATGGTGTCGATCTTCTCTTCCGCATAAACTACCATATTCGTCGTGATCGGTACATCCTGGGCGGCATGGGACATCTGTACCGTCAGGCTCCTCGGGTCCGTGGTTACGTGCCCTTCCCGCATGGACCCAGCCGGTGCCGTGTGTTCCCCGAGCATTGTGGATTCGCTGAACATGGGAGCAAACGGCAGCGCACCCGGGTCAACACGCGGAGGCGCGTATGGTGCCTCTGCAGGGCCGCCCATGGGTTTCTCCATGGCGCTCCTGAGGGTCTTAACCCGCTCCACCAGCTCTACCGCGGCCGGCTTTGCCGGGAGCTCCGGACCCGAGGCGAGGGGCTGTCGCTCCTCTAGCCTTCTCAGGCGTCCCGACATGTCCTCCACTAAGTGGAGGAGGCTGTCCACCACTTGCTGCTGCTTCTGCAGGGCCAGCTCCAGATTCTCCCGGTACCGGGCCTGATCCGCTCGCAGCTCCTCCATGTAGTTCTCCGCGGCCGACTGGTTGTCCAGGATCCCCGCGACGTCCTCCTCTAGAGCGTCCTTGGCGTTGTCCAGGCGGTCAAGGTGATGCACGATGGCGTCCATCCCCATCTTCGGGTACTTGCCCATGAGGAAGGACACGTGCTCGCAGTGGCACGCAGCGTGCTTTCCGCCAGATTCAGCGCAACCCGCGGTTCCCGGCACCTCAGACTCATCGCCCATGGGCGTATCGCCTATGGCGTCCGTCTCTGGTCCCGTGTGCCGGGGCACAGGTGCCGTCCGGGCCCTGGCTGGCCTCTCCAAGCCCTCGGCGTCGTGCTGCAGGGCGGGCTCGGGGGCCGTATGCGCCCTGGCGATCGGCGCGGACATCTCCGACTCCGAAGATGGCACGTAGGCTGTCCGATAGCCCTCGGAGTGCCCCTCGGATTCCCACAGCCTGACCTGGCGGGGTCCGTGTCCATAGTCCCGGCGTCCCTTGCCGCGGACTTGGGTGACCCGCGCTTCCGGTAGCGCCGGGCCCGTCCTCCACTGCTGCCTGAATGGCAGGCCTCATCAGAGTCCTCCGCGGCGGAGCGGAGGTTGCATGCCTTTCGGCAGCGACGCTCACACATGGAGACCAGGTCCTCCATGTCACGTCCTCCTCTTCCCGAGTGTCGTTCTTCTCTTCGGGCTTCAACTTCCGGAGTTCGCCATGCTCTTGATCGTCTCGGTCCTTCTATGGCTCCAATCTCCGGCGTGGTCTCCACCGAGTCCACAATACGCACCCGGGGCGTACTTGGGCAGGGCTCATAAGGGCCCAAGTCCCCGGGTCTGCGGTTGGTAAGGCAGCAGGTAAGCCTCTGCTACCATAAAGAAGGTCCCTACCAGGACCGGCCCCCGCTGTGCCCCTTCCGCCTGTAACCCCTGCTGATTTACTCCGGATCAACGATTGCATTCCTCAATTTCCAGGGTCCAAATCCAAAAATATAGAAAATAAAATCCTCCTTCATCCCTGAATGGCAACCAGATCCCACAAGTACAGCAATAACCCAATTCACAATCCAAATCAGGCTGCGGGCTTTCGTTCAGCACATCGATTGTCTCACGATGGCGGGCATGTACAAGAATTGCACCAAGGAAGAAAGCCCTGAAATTGGCATATGAACACAAATAAAGCAAAGTTGGGGAAAGATGGAAACACACACACTCACAGCCATAGACCCCTCATTCCCTGGACTCAAGACCTTCCCTTGACTCCCCAACATGATGTCCTGAACCCAGTCCAATAAGATGGCTAAATGCCATGTGTCAAAAGTTACTACACAAACCCCAGAAATGTGTTCACCCCCAAGCCTCTAAATCCTAGCCCAATAGGGGAGGTGGCGTGTCATGGCCTAGAGTGGCACTCAGGACCATGCCCTACCCTGACATAACCTTAGTTGGACTTGGGGTCGAATGGGCTTAGAGAAATGACCTATGAGTTTGAACTCATAACATGTCAAAAAACTGCCAATTCACACCATATTGGCCATATATCAAATATATGCTCAAAATTGAAGTTACTACTTATCCGAAGGCTCAAAGCATGCATGGACCCCAAGTCTAGTATTCATGGAGGATAGAGACCAAAGGCCAATGCCCATGTACATCCCCACTTTACCCTCGAAACCCCTTCGAATATGGGCGCCACGCACTGCCCAAGTCAGCCCATGATCTTGATACCAATTCTTGTGATCCTTCGTGCGTCAAGCCAAATGGAGTACGCGATCCGGCATATGGTGGTGTTCAACTCCAAAGCATATGCCAACATATGAACAACATACCATGGTTCGACTCTCCATAGGCTTCTTGCTGTTTGCCGACCAGGTAAGTACACAAAACGCAAAAATGAGCAAAAATTGAGGTCAAAAACATGAAAATATGACCAAATACAAAGTTGTCATGATAGTATATCTCTATGCTCACCCATGATATCCGCTCATGGTTCAATACACAAATGATTGGAACCAATTGCAAACAATTCCCCCACTTGGATCCCCAATCAGGCGCATGGAGATACCTTGGCCACTCGTATCTACATGCCCCATGAAAATGGGAGTGCACTCATGGATGTCTTTGCCTAACATACCATGAGCAATACATATGCGGTAGACTTAGTCTAGCGCTTTGAATTCCACAATTGGGACATGGGCAAAACCCTTGTCACGTATGGCTCCCCATCTCTTCGGCCACACGAAGATATATAACATGGGCGTGAGCATATCAAGACATATACCATGCATATAAAACATACCCTCAAAAGTGGCTCCCACCATGATATGCCATGTCCCTCCATGGACATAACTTCACGTTAAAAATGCGTAGGAACCCAAGGAAAGTGTCTATGCAACCCCAACACTCATGCGGTACACTCGAAAGTCGCATTAAAATATTCGGTTGCACGGTCCAAGAGTTATGTATCACTTTATACCCTCTTGACCATTATCCATTGCAACACCGGGCATGTGTACGCACCAAAGGCGTTTGATGCTTCCTAAATTAAGTTGAGACCAAGGCCGTTCCAACCCAACCTTCCTTATTCTCTTTCATCGCACTCGCGCATAGATATGGCTCTTCAAAGTGGTCCCACGATTCGCTTTTGTTTCCCTTATATCTCCAAGTCAAATGGGTGGCAAGTATAAGGGAAACCTGATTCGGGCATAGGGAAAGGAGTATGACCATTCGAAGAAGTCCAAATCAAGTGCGGTGATGTCGAAGTCGAAAATCCGATTTCGACATCGCGAAAAATTCAGAATAAAATTTCGAGTGCTTATTTAGAAAGTTGCGGATGCAACGAACCCTTTGCTGATGAAATCTGACCCTTCAACGGAGTATCCGCCAAAATATCTGGAAATAACAGTTAACCAATCGGTTAACGCAAAATCGCGAGCCAACTGACGGTCGCCGATACATTGACCATCAGAACGAAAGGCTGAAAAATTACGGAAACATTATGATAATAAAACCCTGTTGATTCCTGATATTCCGATATATAAATCTCCGCTGGCGGTGCCTCGGTTCTGAAAATGGCCGCTCATAGCCGGAATGGCCAAACCTATCACACTATCACATCGGGTTAGGTCAGGTGGATGGGAGAGTATGATATCAGCCAATGGCGGCTTGCCGGCACATAGATACACACCCCAGGTGACCCCAAGATGGCCACGGGGGTCCGAACCGGCTTCAATTGTGGGTAAGCGGAAAGCGGGGTGAAAATGTCCATGGTATGGAAGATGTTTTTGGAAAACGGGGTGGCATGGGGCTTAGGGGATGGGGAGGGACGGGTTTGAGCGGTGGGCGTGGCTCTGGGGGGGGTTTGGGGGGGCTGATTGTGGGTAAGCGGAAAGCGGGGTGAAAATGTCCATGATATGGTAAGGACGAGTTTGAGAGGTGGAGGCTCCGGTAGGAGGCCGTCCCAGGGCGCGGGGGTGGGGGCGGTGGGTCTAGCCCTCGGGGCTGAATGACTTTGGGTGCAACTGGGTGGTAAGCGGTATTTTGAATTACATTTAGCAAGGTTCGAATCATTGGGAGTCCCACTCCGTTGGAGTCAGTAGCTTATTTGATTGCCTTGAATGGCATTGAATGACAATGAAAAACCATGTCAATAGCTTTGTACGCGATTACGCAGCAATATGTCGCTATTGAATGTTTGATGTACACATCATGGCACTGCATGCGAACTTAGGCACTCTTAGTTACAGAAGCACATAAAGTCGCTTTTTTGGGGGGCTGATTGTGGGTAAGCGGAAAGCGGGGTGAAAATGTCCATGGTATGGAAGATGTTTTTGGAAAACGGGGTGGCATGGGGCTTAGGGGATGGGGAGAGCCTTGAAAAGCATTGAACCGCATTGAAAACGCAGTTGAATGGCATTGGAGAGCAATTGGTCGCAAGTGGTGGCCATTGACTGTAAGGGCCGGTACAGTCCCATTATCAGATCGGGCTAATTGCAGGGCTAATACATGATTCTGATGTTTTGTAGCTAACTCATGATCTGGCGTTTTTAGAGTTAATCCAAGATTCCAAATGATCTAGTGTTTTTATAAGTCGCGCATTCATCAGTGATCTTTCGGACAATGACATGCAGTGTGGTGTGCAGCATCTAGTATTTAAGTTTTTCTGCATTGTTTTGTCGTTGCAACCAATTGCGTTTATATCCCATGTGCTCATGCTGCTCTGCAGCATGACCGAGGTCTCTGGGATTCAAGTTGGACATCGCCGGGATCATCTGATTTGCAATTACTTTGTGCTGCAGGGTTGTTGCAGGTAGGTTTCGGAACCGGTTTTACCAAGTAATCGGAAAAACCGGTTATAGGCAATAATGGGAGGGTATTTTCAAAGCAATTGGCACAAACGTTTATTTTGAAAACTCATTTAAACCAATCAATCGGAATGGTTCCAAGCTTTTTGGATTCTTTTCGGCAGTACCATTTTGTCCAATTTTTGCACTCAACGGAGTCTTTTGGTAGCAATAAACGATGGCGAATGGTAAATTGCAACTTGCAACGTAGTTTTGATCACTGTGTTCCAGGTTGTATGGGCTTATTTCTGCCAACGGCGACATTTTGGTTAGTAGGGTTAGTAGTAGTAGGGCAACTACTTGGAAAAACATCGGTTATTTTTAAAACCATTAATCGGCAAAACTGGTTATTGTTGTAAAAATAATCTTTTAACACCGGTTAGTTTCAAAACTACGAGGTTCCAAACCTTGGTTGCAAGTATACTGGTGCATTTTGATATTTGGCAAAACAAGCAATTTGCAAAGTGGCACGGTTAAAGGATAGCACTCAAGCAAAACTCAGCGGCTACCGATTACATTGACCAGCATTGTGTTGCAATAGGTGCCTATTGGGGATCACTAAATAGCATTGGGCAAAATTCTGTAGCAGCTCGGCTGCCTGGAATGGTATTGAGCGGGGGGTTGATTGAAAGAGGGATGGGATGCAATAGAAAAGAAAACCTTTAGAAGGCAATAGCCACGAAGTGCAGGCATTTCTATTTTGCTTTGCTGTTTTTGATTTTTCTATTGGTTGCCATTCAACCCGGATGAAAATGATCTAATGGTTCTGCTAGCAAGATCCAACCCCTTGGAGAGGGGTAGCCAAAAGCATTTCAAAAAAGCAAAAACTATCTCAAACGGGTGCGGTGTGCTCCAACTACTCTCGAAAAGGATAGGCCTTGCCCCTAAATTCCCTAAAAAGGGCCCATAGCCTTCGAATCGGTGTGCTTCGTTCCCAACACCTTTTCAAATGCTAGGCACCAAAATTCCCTAAAAAGGAGTTGGTCCTCGCCCCATAGCCGTCAAATTGGTGCGCCTTGAAGCTTACACCTTTTCAAAGGCCAGGTATTGCTCCAAAGTCGTTTGAAAGGCGTGCCAGCTGTCAAAACAGTGAATATCAGAACGGAAGCGTAAAAATTGACCGAAAAAATATGAAAATAAAACCCTGTTGATTCCTGCCATTCTGATATATAAATCTCCGCTGGCGGCGCATCGGTTGCCGATGCGGGGCTTTACGGCATGGAACACGCTCCCGCCGGGCTCGCACCGGGCGTCAACGGGCGTCTTCCCTTCCGTACATGGGGTTAGTGGACGGGAGACCGGTTGTATGCCCTACCCTAGCCATGGGGTTCTGGGTACCGCTTCACTAGGCGTACCCAGTCCTTGGTACGCTCCTGTTTCATCAGTATTCTTAAGTTTTGCTCCACCACACGGTTCTGTCTCTCACAGAGAGGGTTAGACGTGTGGGTATAGGGCACACCTGTGGTTACCTCCACGTTGAGGGCATTTAGCACTTGTTTGTACCACCCAGTGTCACTGCGGATGCGTACATCCTCATCAGAGTGCACCTGCTTAGGTTAGGGTTAGGGTTAGGGTTAGGGTTAGGGTTTGGGTTAGGGTTAGGGTCACCGAGCTGGTGGAACCAGTCTTGGTTTTATAACCCTTTTTAGGGTCTAGGGTGGACCTACTAGGTTTAGCAGCAAGCAAGCAAGCAGCAAGCAGCACGCGCGAAATGGCTAAAAATCACAACTCCGTCGTGGTGCTTCGGATTCAGCTGAAATTTCGGTGGATGATACCTATGGGTGTGAAGTACAATCACACAATGTTTGAGCAAGAAACTCAACGGTGGCGGCCAGGAACGGGATTCGCAAGTGGCACACCTCAGTTTCAAAAACTGCAATTTAGGGCCAAAAACAGCCATTTTTGGGCCAAAAAAGCCCTGGAACCCATTCAAACCGGCCAAATGAAGGGGAACGGTGGGCACATTCCACGTGCAGCTTGACTTTCCCGTCTCAACGAGCTCTTTGCGGCCCTCTAACTCCATGATATGTCCCGGAAACGGCCCAAAAAGGCCCCTGGAAGCTCCAAATGCCGACAGCCTCAAACCAAGAATAGGCCATATCTTTGGCTACATGGCTCAAAATGCAATTCCGAGGGCACCTACTCCACCCGCAACCCCCCACTTTTTGTGGTTTCCACCCTTCACAATTGCCCAAACGGACGCCTAGACCCCAATACCTATGCCCACTCGGCTGCGGCAAGCTGCAAGCTCAAGCCCAAACAGGTGGGTGCCCAAATGGGTCAACAGGGTCCAGTAGGGGCAAAAAGATGACTTTTCTCAAAAATTATCCTAGACCATGTGCGACGCTAAAACAACTGTTTTTGGACCCTTTTGCACTAGTGGTGGCCCATTTTGGTCCTCCGAAAATCCCAAAATGCCTTGAAAATGGGCTGTTTTGGGACGAAAAATGGGTCAAAAATGGGTCAAAAACGCATTTTTCCAAAAATCATCCTAGACCATTTGGGGTGGACAAACGGGTAAAATGAGCCCATTTTGAGCCCATTTTGGGGCATTTTGGCCCCTTAGAAGTCCAAAAAGCCTTGAAAGTGGGCCTCGTGGTGAGGGGTTCACTTGCAAGCTGATTGCACTTTGTGAAGAGCCATCAATGTGTGAATCATTCTTGATGTCCCTGACCAGTCATAGCTGATGTTCCCTCCCCCACCAGCTCGGTCCCAATATTCAGTCTTGATTAGGGTTAGGGTTAGGGTTAGGGTTAGGGTTAGGGTTGGGGTTAACTTTCGGGTTAAAAAGCCCTCTAAAGTGCACTTAAGTGCACTAAAGCATCCCCCTAAGAGTACTTAAAGATGCTTAAGTTACATTAAGCACACTTAACATGGCAGATAACTATCAACCAGCGTGAAGGCAACACACATTCAGCCAAATTTAAACAACTATGCCACACTATACAATAGCAAAAGGGAATTTTCAGGGAATTGTGGACCAAGGCCCATGCCTTTGAAAGGACTTTGGAGCAAGGCGTTGCCTTTGGAAAGGTGTTGGGAGCAAGGCACACCAATTTAAAGGCTGTGGGGTGAGGACCACCCCCTTTTTAGGGAATATTACCAAACTTAGGAGCAAGGACCACCCTTTTCAAGAGTAGTTGGGGAAATCGCAGCCGTTTGAAAGGATTTTGCTTTTTTGAAATGCTTTTGGACCAAGGCCCACGCCTTTCAAACGACTTTGGAGCAATACCTGGCCTTTGAAAAGGTGTAAGCTTCAAGGCGCACCAATTTGACGGCTATGGGGCGAGGACCAACTCCTTTTTAGGGAATTTTGGTGCCTAGCATTTGAAAAGGTGTTGGGAACGAAGCACACCGATTCGAAGGCTATGGGCCCTTTTTAGGGAATTTAGGGGCAAGGCCTATCCTTTTTCGAGAGTAGTTGGAGCACACCGCACCCGTCTGAGATAGTTTTTGCTTTTTTGAAATGCTTTTGGCTACCCCTCTCCAAGGGGTTGGATCTTGCTAGCAGAACCATTAGATCATTTTCATCAGGGTTGAATGGCAACCAATAGAAAAATCAAAAACAGCAAAGCAAAATAGAAATGCCTGCACTTCGTGGCTATTGCCTTCTAAAGGTTTTCTTTTCTATTGCATCCCATCCCTCTTTCAATCAACCCCCCGCTCAATACCATTCCAGGCAGCCGAGCTGCTACAGAATTTTGCCCAATGCTATTTAGTGATCCCCAATAGGCACCTATTGCAACACAATGCTGGTCAATGTAATCGGTAGCCGCTGAGTTTTGCTTGAGTGCTATCCTTTAACCGTGCCACTTTGCAAATTGCTTGTTTTGCCAAATATCAAAATGCACCAGTATACTTGCAACCAAGGTTTGGAACCTCGTAGTTTTGAAACTAACCGGTGTTAAAAGATTATTTTTACAACAATAACCAGTTTTGCCGATTAATGGTTTTAAAAATAACCGATGTTTTTCCAAGTAGTTGCCCTACTACTACTAACCCTACTAACCAAAATGTCGCCGTTGGCAGAAATAAGCCCATACAACCTGGAACACAGTGATCAAAACTACGTTGCAAGTTGCAATTTACCATTCGCCATCGTTTATTGCTACCAAAAGACTCCGTTGAGTGCAAAAATTGGACAAAATGGTACTGCCGAAAAGAATCCAAAAAGCTTGGAACCATTCCGATTGATTGGTTTAAATGAGTTTTCAAAATAAACGTTTGTGCCAATTGCTTTGAAAATACCCTCCTATTATTGCCTATAACCGGTTTTTCCGATTACTTGGTAAAACCGGTTCCGAAACCTACCTGCAACAACCCTGCAGCACAAAGTAATTGCAAATCAGATGATCCCGGCGATGTCCAACTTGAATCCCAGAGACCTCGGTCATGCTGCAGAGCAGCATGAGCACATGGGATATAAACGCAATTGGTTGCAACGACAAAACAATGCAGAAAAACTTAAATACTAGATGCTGCACACCACACTGCATGTCATTGTCCGAAAGATCACTGATGAATGCGCGACTTATAAAAACACTAGATCATTTGGAATCTTGGATTAACTCTAAAAACGCCAGATCATGAGTTAGCTACAAAACATCAGAATCATGTATTAGCCCTGCAATTAGCCCGATCTGATAATGGGACTGTACGGGCCCTTACAGTCAATGGCCACCACTTGCGACCAATTGCTCTCCAATGCCATTCAACTGCGTTTTCAATGCGGTTCAATGCTTTTCAAGGCTCTCCCCATCCCCTAAGCCCCATGCCACCCCGTTTTCCAAAAACATCTTCCATACCATGGACATTTTCACCCCGCTTTCCGCTTACCCACAATCAGCCCCCCAAAAAAGCGACTTTATGTGCTTCTGTAACTAAGAGTGCCTAAGTTTGCATGCAGTGCCATGCTGTGTACATCAAACATTCAATAGCGACATATTGCTGCGTAATCGCGTACAAAGCTATTGACATGGTTTTTCATTGTCATTCAATGCCATTCAAGGCAATCAAATAAGCTACTGACTCCAACGGAGTGGGACTCCCAATGATTCGAACCTTGCTAAATGTAATTCAAAATACCGCTTACCACCCAGTTGCACCCAAAGTCATTCAGCCCCGAGGGCTAGACCCACCGCCCCCACCCCCGCGCCCTGGGACGGCCTCCTACCGGAGCCTCCACCTCTCAAACTCGTCCATACCATATCATGGACATATTCACCCCGCTTTCCGCTTACCCACAATCAGCCTCCCCAAACCCCCCCAGAGCCACGCCCACCGCTCAAACCCGTCCCTCGCCATCCCCTAAGCCCCATGCCACCCCGTTTTCCAAAAACATCTTCCATACCATGGACATTTTCACCCCGCTTTCCGCTTACCCACAATTGAAGCCGGTTCGGACCCCCGTGGCCATCTTGGGGTCACTTGGGGTGTGTATCTATGTGCCGGCAAGCCGCCATTGGCTGATATCATACTCTCCCATCCACCTGACCTAACCCATTGTGATAGTGTGATAGGTTTGGCCATTCCGGCTATGAGCGGCCGTTTTCAGAACCGAGGCACCGCCAGCGGATATTTGTATATCGGAATATCAGGAATCAACAGGGTTTTATTATCATAATGTTTCCGTAATTTTTCAGCCTTTCGTTCTGATGGTCAATGTATCGGCGACCGTCAGTTGGCTCGCGATTTTGCGTTAACCGATTGGTTAACTGTTATTTCCAGATATTTTGGCGGATACTCCGTTGAAGGGTCAGATTTCATCAGCAAAGGGTTCGTTGCATCCGCAACTTTCTAAATAAGCACTCGAAATTTTATTCTGAATTTTTCGCGATGTCGAAATCGGATTTTCGACTTCGACATCACCGCACTTGATTTGGACTTCTTCGAATGGTCATACTCCTTTCCCTATGCCCGAATCAGGTTTCCCTTATACTTGCCACCCATTTGACTTGGAGATATAAGGGAAACAAAAGCGAATCGTGGGACCACTTTGAAGAGCCATATCTATGCGCGAGTGCGATGAAAGAGAATAAGGAAGGTTGGGTTGGAACGGCCTTGGTCTCAACTTAATTTAGGAAGCATCAAACGCTTTTGGTGCGTACACATGCTCGGTGTTGCAATGGATAATGGTCAAGATGGTATAAAGTGATACATAACTCTTGGACCGTGCAACCGAATATTTTAATGCGACTTTCGAGTGTACCGCATGAGTGTTGGGGTTGCATAGACACTTTCCTTGGGTTCCTACGCATTTTTAACGTGAAGTTATGTCCATGGAGGGACATGGCATATCATGGTGGGAGCCACTTTTGAGGGTATGTTTTATATGCATGGTATATGTCTTGATATGCTCACGCCCATGTTATATATCTTCGTGTGGGCGAAGAGATGGGGAGCCATACGTGACAAGGGTTTTGCCCATGTCCCAATTGTGGAATTCAAAGCGCTAGACTAAGTCTACCGCATATGTATTGCTCATGGTATGTTAGGCAAAGAGATCCATGAGTGCACTCCCATTTTCATGGGGCATGTAGATACGAGTGGCCAAGGTATCTCCATGCGCCTGATTGGGGATCCAAGTGGGGGAATTGTTTGCAATTGGTTCCAATCATTTGTGTATTGAACCATGAGCCGATATCATGGGTGAGCATAGAGATATACTGTCATGACAACTTTGTATTTGGTCATATTTTCATGTTTTTGACCTCAATTTGTGCTCATTTTTGCGTTTTGTGTACTTACCTGGTCGGCAAACAGCAAGAAGCCTATGGAGAGTCGAACCATGGTATGTTGTTCATATGTTGGCATATGCTTTGGAGTTGAACACCACCATATGCCGGATCGCGTACTCCATTTGGCTTGACGCACGAAGAATCACAAGAATTGGTATCAAGATCATGGGCTGACTTGGGCAGTGCGTGGCGCCCATATTCGAAGGGGTTTCGAGGGTAAAGTGGGGATGTACATGGGCATTGGCCTTTGGTCTCTATCCTCCATGAATACTAGACTTGGATTCCATGCATGCTTTGAGCCTTCGGATAAGTAGTAACTTCAATTTTGAGCATATATTTGATATATGGCCAATATGGTGTGAATTGGCAGTTTTTTGACATGTTATGAGTTCAAACTCATAGGTCATTTCTCTAAGCCCATTCGACTCCAAGTCCAACTAAGGTTATGTCAGGGTAGGACATGGTCCTGAGTGCCACTCTAGGCCATGACACGCCACCTCCCCTATTGGGCTAGGATTTAGAGGCTTGGGGGTGAACACATTTCTTGGGTTTGTGTAGTAACTTTTGACACATGGCATTTAGCCATCTTATTGGACTGGGTTCAGGACATCATGTTGGGGAGTCAAGGGAAGGTCTTGAGTCCAGGGAATGAGGGGTCTATGGCTGTGAGTGTGTGTGTTTCCATCTTTCCCCAACTTTGCTTTATTTGTGTTCATATGCCAATTTCAGGGCTTTCTTCCTTGGTGCAATTCTTGTACATGCCCGCCATCGTGAGACAATCGATGTGCTGAACGAAAGCCCGCAGCCTGATTTGGATTGTGAATTGGGTTATTGCTGTACTTGTGGGATCTGGTTGCCATTCAGGGTTGAAGGAGGATTTTATTTTCTATATTTTTGGATTTGGACCCTGGAAATTGAGGAATGCAATCGTTGATCCGGAGTAAATCAGCAGGGGTTACAGGCGGAAGGGGCACAGCGGGGGCCGGTCCTGGTAGGGACCTTCTTTATGGTAGCAGAGGCTTACCTGCTGCCTTACCAACCGCAGACCCGGGGACTTGGGCCCTTATGAGCCCTGCCCAAGTACGCCCCGGGTGCGTATTGTGGACTCGGTGGAGACCACGCCGGAGATTGGAGCCATAGAAGGACCGAGACGATCAAGAGCATGGCGAACTCCGGAAGTTGAAGCCCGAAGAGAAGAACGACACTCGGGAAGAGGAGGACGTGACATGGAGGACCTGGTCTCCATGTGTGAGCGTCGCTGCCGAAAGGCATGCAACCTCCGCTCCGCCGCGGAGGACTCTGATGAGGCCTGCCATTCAGGCAGCAGTGGAGGACGGGCCCGGCGCTACCGGAAGCGCGGGTCACCCAAGTCCGCGGCAAGGGACGCCGGGACTATGGACACGGACCCCGCCAGGTCAGGCTGTGGGAATCCGAGGGGCACTCCGAGGGCTATCGGACAGCCTACGTGCCATCTTCGGAGTCGGAGATGTCCGCGCCGATCGCCAGGGCGCATACGGCCCCCGAGCCCGCCCTGCAGCACGACGCCGAGGGCTTGGAGAGGCCAGCCAGGGCCCGGACGGCACCTGTGCCCCGGCACACGGGACCAGAGACGGACGCCATAGGCGATACGCCCATGGGCGATGAGTCTGAGGTGCCGGGAACCGCGGGTTGCGCTGAATCTGGCGGAAAGCACGCTGCGTGCCACTGCGAGCACGTGTCCTTCCTCATGGGCAAGTACCCGAAGATGGGGATGGACGCCATCGTGCATCACCTTGACCGCCTGGACAACGCCAAGGACGCTCTAGAGGAGGACGTCGCGGGGATCCTGGACAACCAGTCGGCCGCGGAGAACCACATGGAGGAGCTGCGAGCGGATCAGGCCCGGTACCGGGAGAATCTGGAGCTGGCCCTGCAGAAGCAGCAGCAAGTGGTGGACAGCCTCCTCCACTTAGTGGAGGACATGTCGGGACGCCTGAGAAGGCTAGAGGAGCGACAGCCCCTCGCCTCGGGTCCGGAGCTCCCGGCAAAGCCGGCCGCGGTAGAGCTGGTGGAGCGGGTTAAGACCCTCAGGAGCGCCATGGAGAAACCCATGGGCGGCCCTGCAGAGGCACCATACGCGCCTCCGCGTGTTGACCCGGGTGCGCTGCCGTTTGCTCCCATGTTCAGCGAATCCACAATGCTCGGGGAACACACGGCACCGGCTGGGTCCATGCGGGAAGGGCACGTAACCACGGACCCGAGGAGCCTGACATACAGATGTCCCATGCCGCCCAGGATGTACCGATCACGACGAATATGGTAGTTTATGCGGAAGAGAAGATCGACACCATGCAGGGGCGAACCATGGGAAGCGCCGACGGACATGGTCGAGGTCATCCGAGCGGAAACCTGTGGGCGAAGGACCCCAATACGGGGATATGGACGGCCGATGGAGCAAATCCTTCCCGCATTCCAAACCCCATGGCTTCAGGCCCAACTGGACCGCACTCCATGGAGGAGAGGGATGTACGTGGAGTGTACTCACACCCCCAGGCCACAGGTGGAATCCGTCTCGGTGGAGTGGTGGCTGGAGACGTCGGAGACGCCATCAGGATTGACGACCTCAGGGGAATCAAAATCCCCTATTACGACGGGAAGCCGTCCAATCTGGATGACTTCATCCTGGACTGGGAGGACTTCGCCGAGGAGGTCGTCGGCGAGATGCGGGGAGCGCCGCGGGACAAGTGGGTATGCCGTACATTCCCACACCGCTTGGCGCAGGACCTGAAGGAGGAGCTGCGGGATCAGATCCGGGAAGGATTGATCCGGACGGAGCAGGCCTGCCTCCAGTGGCTGGAGGATGAGGAGCGGGTGGACGCTCCGAACCAGAAGCTGGAGGACCTGTGGTCCATTCCACTGCCGCTGGACCGCGGTGAGTTGCGGGTCCGGGAGTGGAACCGGTATCTGCGGAAGTACCGCAGATGCCTCAAGTTGGTGGAGGACTGGAACGAGGCCAGTGAGATCCGCCACCTGCTGAAGGACGTCCTCCCGGGCAACTGGAAGAGGAGAGTGGAGGACGAGGAGAAGAAGAGGGCCAAGAAGCGGGTGGCGGTGAGGATTATGGCGGCGGAGGATACCCACGCGGGTATCATGGAGTTCTTCAGGAGGAACGTGGGCGAACCCAACCGGATGTTGGGACTGAAGAACGCCTTGTACTTGGAGGTATTTGGAGACTCCATGGGGCGAAGGTTGTTGCGCCTCAACAACGTGGAGTGGAGGCGCGGGGAGCCGCTGAGGATGCAAGTCATCTTCGCCCGCATGAGCCTGGACGAGATCGTGAAGTACATCACGGTGGAGTTGAAGCTCAATGCGAAGAACGAGGCCCACGTGCAGGATCGACATGGTCATGGACAACGAGGCCACCGAGAAGATCGCCATCATCGGGAGATCCAGGAGGACACGGCCAACTCCGCGGAGGATGGTAGTGGAAGTGGCCAAGACCACTGGTCTCGGGAGGATCACGAGGAGGCCCATTTCTTCGCGTTTGTGGCGCACAACGTGAAGAACAATGGGCAGGATCGGTCCAGATGGAGCCGGGCGGGAC
The DNA here is from genome assembly GCA_964036045.1 of Eutreptiella sp. 'Long Island Sound 2002'. Taxonomy (NCBI): domain Eukaryota; phylum Euglenozoa; class Euglenophyceae; order Eutreptiales; family Eutreptiaceae; genus Eutreptiella; species Eutreptiella sp. 'Long Island Sound 2002'. The sequence goes on from OZ038386.1 coordinate 74,152,348, forward strand.
CAAGGGGCAAAGAGCCAAGGAGGATCGGGAACCCACCGCTCTCGTTCCGGGAGTACAGGTCTCAGCACGACGGGTGCTGGGTCTGTTATGGCAAGGGAAGCAACCATGCACATGACCACCGTCAGTGCAAGGTGTATGAGGCGGACAAGAAGGCTTACTTCGCCGCTCACCCCGAGAAGAAGCCGGAGGAGCAGCAGATTTCCGATTGGAAGGCTAAGGGCGGAGACGGGGGAAAAGGCCAAGGCAAAGGCCAAGGAAAAGTCGGAGGAAGAGGCTATGGTGGTGGACCTGGCCAAGACCGACGAGTGAGGTCGATCGAGGAGGTTGCTGAGGACATGTTGAGGACGTTGGAGGAACTCAAATCCCAGCAACTTGGTGGACAAAGTCCTGGCGGATCGCAGCCGGAAGGGGTTGCGGGAAGCCAAGTCTAGAGGAGCCCCCACGGGAGTGGGACCTCGGAGGTCTCTCCTCTGAAAATCAGTGGAATCCCAGAGAAAGCGAAGGCACATCGGGTGCCGAAGGAGGCTCCGGAAGAGCCAAAACCACTGAGTTTCGCCACTCCCAACCCCTGGAGCGCCCTTCCAAGGGAAGTACATGTGGGTACGGGACATGGCAAGAAGGAAGGAGCGACCACGGAGAGCCCCGTGGACGGGCAGGACCAACCCAAGATCTACACCATCCGTGACCATACCCTTGAAGTCCTGATGCACCCGGACGTGCTAGAGTTGCATGCCGTGAGAGTCGTCCATACACCTCATGGCGACGAGCGGCAGTTGCACTTGAAAGTGCGAGTACGGTGCGGACAAGAGGAGAAGGTGGTGGATGTGTTAGTGGATACGGGTGCCCAGGTGAGTCTGGTCCGGAGAGGGTTGTTCAAGGAGGAACTCCTGCAGCCCAGCCGGAGACCGGTCCGCCTGAAGGTCGCCAACGGAGAGATTATGGGTGGAGGCACCCATGAGGCCACCATCAGTATGGAATTCTGGGAGCATGAGCGCTTGAACCGCCCTGATCAGGCGAAGGGAAGCACTCTATCCGGGAACTTCTATGTGGCCGACATTACCGATTGGGATATGATCATGGGGGATGACTTCATGGTGGCAAACGCCATTGGAGCCCTTCCCCATCGTGCAACGCTGGTCCGGGAGGATGATGAATGCCTCACATGGCTGTCCACGGACTATGCATGCGGATCATCCCAATGGAATGCTGAGGAAGAGGATCGGATCGTCCGAGCGGTGCAAGCTGTGGGTGCCAAGTCCAGAGGAGACCGCGGAGCTCAGCTCTCGGAGTATGGAATGGCGCCGCAGGTGTACGACAGGATGATCCAGACGCTGGGAGCCGAAGCGCCCGAGACGGACGTCTCCGCTTCCCGGGATGCCCCACTTCTGCGGAAGTGTAGGAGGCATGGGCATCGAGGAGACTCAGCCTGGCACAGGCATTGGGGTTTGAAGGAGTTGGGACCCATGTATTGGCATGGCTCCCTGGATAACACCAGACGTACGGTGGAGAAGATCATCGCGGATAGGGCGAAGGGGATCCTGGTCATAACCGGCATAGGATCCACCCCATGTCCGCTGGAGGGTCTCAAGTCGACGCTGGACTCCATCACCCTGAACGAGGTGTCATTCGGGCCAGAGGAGGAGTTGTTCATCGACGCCAAGGGTGTATCAATGCCCTCCCCTGGGTCAAGCGTGGGGTACCAAGGCTTTCCCGGTGGATGGGGCGCAAGCCGAGCCCACGGGTGATGAAGCATTCATCCGTAGGGTGGAGGCGGTGCCCATGAAGGTCATGTTTGAGCCCAAGGAGGGGACGGATCAGCCAATTGATGGCATTGACGTCCTGTCCGGTGCCGAGATCGACGACGTCGTCAACTACATGCGGATGGGGATGCATGACCGTGTGGCAGCCAAGAAGAGGCGGGCCATGGTCACATCTCCGCATTGGTGGGATGACAAGATGTTGGTCACCGGCATGTACGAGAAGAATGAGTTCGTGGCGAGGGTCATGGATCACATCGCGGACCAATACGATGGTCTGGTTGGGTCGGACCCACCAACGTGGGGTTTTCCAAGAGTGGGAACCGGTAGCGACAAGCACCAGCCGGAAGCCACAAATTTTCGAAGATTATCGGTGGGAATCGCGACCCACGACGATGAAGACGGCATATCGGACGAGGAGAAGTCGGACTCGGACCCAGAAGAGGCCTATACCGCAGTGCGGTCGGTTGTATCGATACCGAAGCAAGCGGCTGAAGAGGCCCAGGAGAACCCGAAGGTCGCCGAGCTGAAGGAGAGGCTGATCCATGCCTATCCGCGGCTATTCAGTGGCGTCGCCAACAAGAACCCTCCAGATCGTGGGAGGTTTGGTACAGCGAAGATCAAGCTGAAGCCGAACCTGAAGATCTATCGTCATCGGGAGTACCAACTTCAGGGCGATCGGGCCGAGGCCATGAAGAAGCTGTTGGCCGAGTTCATTGAACGGGGATGGATCGAACCCTCCGACAGTGAGTGGGCCAGCCCAGCCTTCATCGTGCCCAAGAAGGAGAAGGGCGAGTGGAGGTTGGTGGTTGATTACAGAGGTTTGAACGAGCAGACCGAGCACGACTCGTACTCGCTTCCCCTGATCGACTCCATCCTCCAAAAGCAACAGAAAAAGCGGATTTTCACGGTGTTGGACCTGAAACACGGTTACCACCAGATGCCGCTACACCCGGACTGGTGGCCCTGCACAGCGATGTCGACGCCGCTGGGGCCCATGCAGTGGAAAGTGGTGCCTATGGGTGCCAAGAATGGCAACGCCGCTTTCCAGCGCATGATGGAGGACCTACTCGGTCCTGTCCGGGACTGTGCCGATCCCTTCGTGGATGACATCACCATCGGGTCCGGCACGGAGAACATGACTGAGGACGAGCTCATCGACGCGCATGAGAAGGATCTGCGCCGAGTGCTCAGCGAGTTGGACAAGCACAACATGGTGTGCAAGCCCACCAAAGCCTCACTCTTCGTGAAGGAAGTGGAGTTCGCGGGTCACGTGGTTGGTCACGGGCAACGCCGTCCCATGCCTGGGAAGCTGGCGTCCCTGCACCACTGGGAGAAGCCCCAGACCATCAGCGAACTCCGGTCCTTCGTGGGGTTCTGCAATTACTATTTGGGCTACGTCCGGATGTATGCAGAACTCTCGGGGCCGCTGCACAAGATGCTGCAGGTGGGGAAGTTCGATGGCCGGAAGGGAAGCAATAAGAAGCTTGCCTGGACCCCTGAGGCTGAAGATGCGTTCAACAGCCTGAAGGAGCGACTCCTGGGGCAGTTGGGGCTGTTCCTGGTGGACCCGGACAAGGGGTTCGTGCTACGGACAGACGCTTCGGACTATGCCGTGGGGGCAGTCCTCGAGCAAGTCCGGGACGACGGGACTCATGTTCCCTTGGCGTTTTGGAGCAGGATCCTGGCCGAGGGCCAACGCCGAACTGTTCACGAACATGGACCGCGAGGAAGAAGGAGACATACGCCATTGTATGTGCGCTCAGGAAGTGGTCTGGCCACATCGGACTGCAGCCGGTGGTGGTTTGCACGGACCACCAGTCCCTACAGAGCTGGCACAAGGAGCATGTCGACACCCCCTCAGGACCAGCGGCTAGAAGGGCCCGATGGCACGAGACGTTCGCCAAGTTCGACCTCAGCGTCGTGTACGTCCCGGGGAAGGACAACACTGTGGCAGATTGCCTCAGTCGCTGGGCCTACCCCGCGGGCAAGGCGTGGATGGACATATCCAGCCATGGCGACGCCGAGGAGACCGAGGAGGCCAAGCGCATCATCGAGATGGAGAAGGTCATGGAGCAAGAGGGGGTCAAGTGTTTTGTGGTGATGGCAAACCGGACAGACCTGGCCAAGTTCCGGGGCGCCCGAGTCCAGGCTATTCGAGAGGAAACACTCGAGCAATGGTTGGTGGCCCCTGTAGAGCTAGTCAGGTCGGTGCTCACAGAGGACTGGTCGGATGACTACGCGGCATCCGAGCACTTGAGCAAGTACTGGAATGCCGTGAGCGCCCCGTCGGACGACGAGTGGCCCGAGGGCTTGACCGAGGATGGGGACAAGTTGTTCCTCAAGGACAAGCTGCTGGTGCCCGAGAACCGAGTCGAGGAGCTCATTGACCATTGGCACAATGCCCAGCTCATGCACCCTGGCCGAGACAAGATGCAGCAGGACCTGGAGTGGCGTTTCAAGTTCCCTCCGGGGTACTACGCCATCCTGGATAGGTACTGCAGCGACTGTGCCGTGTGTCGGGCCACAAAGAGCCCCAACCACTCCACGGCGGGCAACCCGGTGTATACGGCTATACCGGAAGCCCCTATGCGGTCCGTGGCCATGGATGTGTTCGCCATGACTGAGGTCACCGTGGACGGAGAGACCTACGACTGTGTCATGCTGGCGGTGGACAGGCACAGCGGGTATATCGTGGCAGTCCCGGGCAAGAAGTCCAAGAAGAAGGACAAGAAGGACAAGCATGGAGTGGGGCTGCAGGCCAAGACCGTCGCTAATGCCATGATCAGGCATTGGCTGACGATTTTCGATGTCCCAGCTGTCATCTGCAGCGATCGGGGCAGTCAATTCGTGGGGACGTGGTTGAAGACGATGTGCAAGCACATGGGGATTCGGCACGCCAAGACCGTGGCGTACCACAGCCGGTCGAATGGCCGTGCTGAGGTGGCCGGGCGGCAGATGTTCGAGAAGTTCCGCCAGCTGCACATTGATGAACCGGGCCGGAACTGGTATAACTCGCTGTGGAGAGTGCTCCAAGCGTATCACGACCTTCCGGGACCCACTGGACTGTCGCCCCATCGCATCCTGTTCCTACGGGATCGAGTGTCACGCACTCTCCCGTGGATGAACGATGGCAAAGTGGCCCGGGATGCGAACGCTATGATGGCTGAGGCGGACGACACGGCGGCCAAGGTGTGCAAGGCACTTCAGGACGAGCATGACAAGAGGGCCAAGTACTTCAAGCAGGGAAAAGTCCAGAAGTATGCTCTCCAAGACACCGTGTGGGTGGAGCGGCACCACAAGGATGTCCTGTCCAGACATCGGCAGGCATCTTGGTATGTGCCGGGGGTAATCGTGCGGAAGGTCGGGCAGGATGTGTATGCGGTTCGTGTTGGGGATAACAAGATCCTGGACCGCGACCATACCCAGCTTCGTCCCCGAGCACCAGACCCCAGCGGACGTCCCGTCACCTTCGAGTTCACGGCCGGCGATGTGGACTCGGACGACGAGGGTGAGGACGACGACTTCACCGCCGAGAGAATCCTGGCGGACAAGCCGGACCCGGGGACGCCTGGGGGTAGGCTTTATAAAGTCCGTTGGAAGGGATTCGCCGCATCCAGGGATTCGTGGGAACCTCCGAGCAGTTTCGTGCCGAGATATACCACGGTCTGGATGGACTACCTAAAGAAAAAGAATATTTCTTTGGATGTCAAGGACGTGTTGGTCCACTTGGTTGCTGCTGTAGCACCGTAATGGATCCCCCCTTGGCATTTTGTTTGTTTCTGTGCTTGGGGAGACGGGTGAGGGCGTTCATCCGGGGATTTTTCGGCCTTGATTGGCCATATACCCCCTTCACTCGATCTCCACGTATATATTTCACTGTGGTATACTTATTTAGGTCGACCGACGACGTTTTTCTATCTTTGATCCCCTTGGTCCATGTTGTAGATCAAGTGGAGACCGGATATGGCGTAGGGCGCTGAGTATCAGTGTCCTCACCCCTCCTTTCGGGCATGGGGGACGCCTACGACGTGTGTGGGGCCTCAATGTGTCCTTGGGACATGGAGGGGGGGATTGGAGCCCATTGGGGTCCTCCCGTCCTCTCTTCAATGACTTCCGAGCGGTAACAACGCTCTGAGAAGGGGGGTGAAGCCGGTTCGGACCCCCGTGGCCATCTTGGGGTCACTTGGGGTGTGTATCTATGTGCCGGCAAGCCGCCATTGGCTGATATCATGCTCTCCCATCCACCTGACCTAACCCGATGTGATAGTGTGATAGGTTTGGCCATTCCGGCTATGAGCGGCCATTTTCAGAACCGAGGCACCGCCAGCGGAGATTTATATATCGGAATATCAGGAATCAACAGGGTTTTATTATCATAATGTTTCCGTAATTTTTCAGCCTTTCGTTCTGATGGTCAATGTATCGGCGACCGTCAGTTGGCTCGCGATTTTGCGTTAACCGATTGGTTAACTGTTATTTCCAGATATTTTGGCGGATACTCCGTTGAAGGGTCAGATTTCATCAGCAAAGGGTTCGTTGCATCCGCAACTTTCTAAATAAGCACTCGAAATTTTATTCTGAATTTTTCGCGATGTCGAAATCGGATTTTCGACTTCGACATCGCCGCACTTGATTTGGACTTCTTCGAATGGTCATACTCCTTTCCCTATGCCCGAATCAGGTTTCCCTTATACTTGCCACCCATTTGACTTGGAGATATAAGGGAAACAAAAGCGAATCGTGGGACCACTTTGAAGAGCCATATCTATGCGCGAGTGCGATGAAAGAGAATAAGGAAGGTTGGGTTGGAACGGCCTTGGTCTCAACTTAATTTAGGAAGCATCAAACGCCTTTGGTGCGTACACATGCCCGGTGTTGCAAGGGATAATGGTCAAGAGGGTATAAAGTGATATAGAACTCTTGGACTGTGCAACCGAATATTTTAATGCAACTTTCGAGTGTACCGCATGAGTGTTGGGGTTGCATAGACACTTTCCTTGGGTTCCTACGCATTTTTAACGTGAAGTTATGTCCATGGAGGGACATGGCATATCATGGTGGGAGCCACTTTTGAGGGCATGTTTTATATGCATGGTATATGTCTTGATATGCTCACGCCCATGTTATATATCTTCGTGTGGCCGAAGAGATGGGGAGCCATACGTGACAAGGGTTTTGCCCATGTCCCAATTGTGGAATTCAAAGCGCTAGACTAAGTCTACCGCATATGTATTGCTCATGGTATGTTAGGCAAAGAGATCCATGAGTGCACTCCCATTTTCATGGGGCATGTAGATACGAGTGGCCAAGGTATCTCCATGCGCCTGATTGGGGATCCAAGTGGGGGAATTGTTTGCAATTGGTTCCAATCATTTGTGTATTGAACCATGAGCGGATATCATGGGTGAGCATAGAGATATACTATCATGACAACTTTGTATTTGGTCATATTTTCATGTTTTTGACCTCAATTTTTGCTCATTTTTGCGTTTTGTGTACTCACCTGGTCGGCAAACAGCAAGAAGCCTATGGAGAGTCGAACCATGGTATGTTGTTCATATGTTGGCATATGCTTTGGAGTTGAACACCACCATATGCCGGATCCGGTACTCCATTTGGCTTGACGCACAAAGGATCACAAGAATTGGTATCAAGATCATGGGCTGACTTGGGCAGTGCGTGGCGCCCATATTCGAAGGGGTTTCGAGGGTAAAGTGGGGATGTACATGGGCATTGGCCTTTGGTCTCTATCCTCCATGAATACTAGACTTGGATTCCATGCATGCTTTGAGCCTTCGGATAAGTAGTAACTTCAATTTTGAGCATATATTTGATATAGGGCCAATATGGTGTGAATTGGCAGTTTTTTGACATGTTATGAGTTCAAACTCATAGGTCATTTCTCTAAGCCCATTCGACTCCAAGTCCAACCAAGGTTATGTCAGGGTAGGGCATGGTCCTGAGTGCCACTCTAGGCCATGGGGCGCCACCTCCCCTATTGGGCTAGGATTGGGAGGCTTGGGAGTGAACACTTGGTTAGGGTTAGGGTTAGGGTTAGGGTTAGGGTTAGGGTTAGGGTTAGGGTTAGGGTTAGGGTTAGGGTTAGGGTTAGGGTTAGGGTTAGGGTTAGGGTTAGGGTTAGGGTTAGGGTTAGGGTTAGGGTTAGGGTTAGGGTTAGGGTTAGGGTTAGGGTTAGGGTTAGGGTTAGGGTTAGGGTTAGGGTTAGGGTTAGGGTTAGGGTTAGGGTTAGGGTTAGGGTTAGGGTTAGGGTTAGGGTTAGGGTTAGGGTTAGGGTTAGGGTTAGGGTTAGGGTTAGGGTTAGGGTTAGGGTTAGGGTTAGGGTTAGGGTTAGGGTTAGGGTTAGGGTTAGGGTTAGGGTTAGGGTTAGGGTTAGGGTTAGGGTTAGGGTTAGGGTTAGGGTTAGGGTTAGGGTTAGGGTTAGGGTTAGGGTTAGGGTTAGGGTTAGGGTTAGGGTTAGGGTTAGGGTTAGGGTTAGGGTTAGGGTTAGGGTTAGGGTTAGGGTTAGGGTTAGGGTTAGGGTTAGGGTTAGGGTTAGGGTTAGGGTTAGGGTTAGGGTTAGGGTTAGGGTTAGGGTTAGGGTTAGGGTTAGGGTTAGGGTTAGGGTTAGGGTTAGGGTTAGGGTTAGGGTTAGGGTTAGGGTTAGGGTTAGGGTTAGGGTTAGGGTTAGGGTTAGGGTTAGGGTTAGGGTTAGGGTTAGGGTTAGGGTTAGGGTTAGGGTTAGGGTTAGGGTTAGGGTTAGGGTTAGGGTTAGGGTTAGGGTTAGGGTTAGGGTTAGGGTTAGGGTTAGGGTTAGGGTTAGGGTTAGGGTTAGGGTTAGGGTTAGGGTTAGGGTTAGGGTTAGGGTTAGGGTTAGGGTTAGGGTTAGGGTTAGGGTTAGGGTTAGGGTTAGGGTTAGGGTTAGGGTTAGGGTTAGGGTTAGGGTTAGGGTTAGGGTTAGGGTTAGGGTTAGGGTTAGGGTTAGGGTTAGGGTTAGGGTTAGGGTTAGGGTTAGGGTTAGGGTTAGGGTTAGGGTTAGGGTTAGGGTTAGGGTTAGGGTTAGGGTTAGGGTTAGGGTTAGGGTTAGGGTTAGGGTTAGGGTTAGGGTTAGGGTTAGGGTTAGGGTTAGGGTTAGGGTTAGGGTTAGGGTTAGGGTTAGGGTTAGGGTTAGGGTTAGGGTTAGGGTTAGGGTTAGGGTTAGGGTTAGGGTTAGGGTTAGGGTTAGGGTTAGGGTTAGGGTTAGGGTTAGGGTTAGGGTTAGGGTTAGGGTTAGGGTTAGGGTTAGGGTTAGGGTTAGGGTTAGGGTTAGGGTTAGGGTTAGGGTTAGGGTTAGGGTTAGGGTTAGGGTTAGGGTTAGGGTTAGGGTTAGGGTTAGGGTTAGGGTTAGGGTTAGGGTTAGGGTTAGGGTTAGGGTTAGGGTTAGGGTTAGGGTTAGGGTTAGGGTTAGGGTTAGGGTTAGGGTTAGGGTTAGGGTTAGGGTTAGGGTTAGGGTTAGGGTTAGGGTTAGGGTTAGGGTTAGGGTTAGGGTTAGGGTTAGGGTTAGGGTTAGGGTTAGGGTTAGGGTTAGGGTTAGGGTTAGGGTTAGGGTTAGGGTTAGGGTTAGGGTTAGGGTTAGGGTTAGGGTTAGGGTTAGGGTTAGGGTTAGGGTTAGGGTTAGGGTTAGGGTTAGGGTTAGGGTTAGGGTTAGGGTTAGGGTTAGGGTTAGGGTTAGGGTTAGGGTTAGGGTTAGGGTTAGGGTTAGGGTTAGGGTTAGGGTTAGGGTTAGGGTTAGGGTTAGGGTTAGGGTTAGGGTTAGGGTTAGGGTTAGGGTTAGGGTTAGGGTTAGGGTTAGGGTTAGGGTTAGGGTTAGGGTTAGGGTTAGGGTTAGGGTTAGGGTTAGGGTTAGGGTTAGGGTTAGGGTTAGGGTTAGGGTTAGGGTTAGGGTTAGGGTTAGGGTTAGGGTTAGGGTTAGGGTTAGGGTTAGGGTTAGGGTTAGGGTTAGGGTTAGGGTTAGGGTTAGGGTTAGGGTTAGGGTTAGGGTTAGGGTTAGGGTTAGGGTTAGGGTTAGGGTTAGGGTTAGGGTTAGGGTTAGGGTTAGGGTTAGGGTTAGGGTTAGGGTTAGGGTTAGGGTTAGGGTTAGGGTTAGGGTTAGGGTTAGGGTTAGGGTTAGGGTTAGGGTTAGGGTTAGGGTTAGGGTTAGGGTTAGGGTTAGGGTTAGGGTTAGGGTTAGGGTTAGGGTTAGGGTTAGGGTTAGGGTTAGGGTTAGGGTTAGGGTTAGGGTTAGGGTTAGGGTTAGGGTTAGGGTTAGGGTTAGGGTTAGGGTTAGGGTTAGGGTTAGGGTTAGGGTTAGGGTTAGGGTTAGGGTTAGGGTTAGGGTTAGGGTTAGGGTTAGGGTTAGGGTTAGGGTTAGGGTTAGGGTTAGGGTTAGGGTTAGGGTTAGGGTTAGGGTTAGGGTTAGGGTTAGGGTTAGGGTTAGGGTTAGGGTTAGGGTTAGGGTTAGGGTTAGGGTTAGGGTTAGGGTTAGGGTTAGGGTTAGGGTTAGGGTTAGGGTTAGGGTTAGGGTTAGGGTTAGGGTTAGGGTTAGGGTTAGGGTTAGGGTTAGGGTTAGGGTTAGGGTTAGGGTTAGGGTTAGGGTTAGGGTTAGGGTTAGGGTTAGGGTTAGGGTTAGGGTTAGGGTTAGGGTTAGGGTTAGGGTTAGGGTTAGGGTTAGGGTTAGGGTTAGGGTTAGGGTTAGGGTTAGGGTTAGGGTTAGGGTTAGGGTTAGGGTTAGGGTTAGGGTTAGGGTTAGGGTTAGGGTTAGGGTTAGGGTTAGGGTTAGGGTTAGGGTTAGGGTTAGGGTTAGGGTTAGGGTTAGGGTTAGGGTTAGGGTTAGGGTTAGGGTTAGGGTTAGGGTTAGGGTTAGGGTTAGGGTTAGGGTTAGGGTTAGGGTTAGGGTTAGGGTTAGGGTTAGGGTTAGGGTTAGGGTTAGGGTTAGGGTTAGGGTTAGGGTTAGGGTTAGGGTTAGGGTTAGGGTTAGGGTTAGGGTTAGGGTTAGGGTTAGGGTTAGGGTTAGGGTTAGGGTTAGGGTTAGGGTTAGGGTTAGGGTTAGGGTTAGGGTTAGGGTTAGGGTTAGGGTTAGGGTTAGGGTTAGGGTTAGGGTTAGGGTTAGGGTTAGGGTTAGGGTTAGGGTTAGGGTTAGGGTTAGGGTTAGGGTTAGGGTTAGGGTTAGGGTTAGGGTTAGGGTTAGGGTTAGGGTTAGGGTTAGGGTTAGGGTTAGGGTTAGGGTTAGGGTTAGGGTTAGGGTTAGGGTTAGGGTTAGGGTTAGGGTTAGGGTTAGGGTTAGGGTTAGGGTTAGGGTTAGGGTTAGGGTTAGGGTTAGGGTTAGGGTTAGGGTTAGGGTTAGGGTTAGGGTTAGGGTTAGGGTTAGGGTTAGGGTTAGGGTTAGGGTTAGGGTTAGGGTTAGGGTTAGGGTTAGGGTTAGGGTTAGGGTTAGGGTTAGGGTTAGGGTTAGGGTTAGGGTTAGGGTTAGGGTTAGGGTTAGGGTTAGGGTTAGGGTTAGGGTTAGGGTTAGGGTTAGGGTTAGGGTTAGGGTTAGGGTTAGGGTTAGGGTTAGGGTTAGGGTTAGGGTTAGGGTTAGGGTTAGGGTTAGGGTTAGGGTTAGGGTTAGGGTTAGGGTTAGGGTTAGGGTTAGGGTTAGGGTTAGGGTTAGGGTTAGGGTTAGGGTTAGGGTTAGGGTTAGGGTTAGGGTTAGGGTTAGGGTTAGGGTTAGGGTTAGGGTTAGGGTTAGGGTTAGGGTTAGGGTTAGGGTTAGGGTTAGGGTTAGGGTTAGGGTTAGGGTTAGGGTTAGGGTTAGGGTTAGGGTTAGGGTTAGGGTTAGGGTTCGGGTTAGGGTTAGGGTTAGGGTTAGGGTTAGGGTTAGGGTTAGGGTTAGGGTTAGGGTTAGGGTTAGGGTTAGGGTTAGGGTTAGGGTTAGGGTTAGGGTTAGGGTTAGGGTTAGGGTTAGGGTTAGGGTTAGGGTTAGGGTTAGGGTTAGGGTTAGGGTTAGGGTTAGGGTTAGGGTTAGGGTTAGGGTTAGGGTTAGGGTTAGGGTTAGGGTTAGGGTTAGGGTTAGGGTTAGGGTTAGGGTTAGGGTTAGGGTTAGGGTTAGGGTTAGGGTTAGGGTTAGGGTTAGGGTTAGGGTTAGGGTTAGGGTTAGGGTTAGGGTTAGGGTTAGGGTTAGGGTTAGGGTTAGGGTTAGGGTTAGGGTTAGGGTTAGGGTTAGGGTTAGGGTTAGGGTTAGGGTTAGGGTTAGGGTTAGGGTTAGGGTTAGGGTTAGGGTTAGGGTTAGGGTTAGGGTTAGGGTTAGGGTTAGGGTTAGGGTTAGGGTTAGGGTTAGGGTTAGGGTTAGGGTTAGGGTTAGGGTTAGGGTTAGGGTTAGGGTTAGGGTTAGGGTTAGGGTTAGGGTTAGGGTTAGGGTTAGGGTTAGGGTTAGGGTTAGGGTTAGGGTTAGGGTTAGGGTTAGGGTTAGGGTTAGGGTTAGGGTTAGGGTTAGGGTTAGGGTTAGGGTTAGGGTTAGGGTTAGGGTTAGGGTTAGGGTTAGGGTTAGGGTTAGGGTTAGGGTTAGGGTTAGGGTTAGGGTTAGGGTTAGGGTTAGGGTTAGGGTTAGGGTTAGGGTTAGGGTTAGGGTTAGGGTTAGGGTTAGGGTTAGGGTTAGGGTTAGGGTTAGGGTTAGGGTTAGGGTTAGGGTTAGGGTTAGGGTTAGGGTTAGGGTTAGGGTTAGGGTTAGGGTTAGGGTTAGGGTTAGGGTTAGGGTTAGGGTTAGGGTTAGGGTTAGGGTTAGGGTTAGGGTTAGGGTTAGGGTTAGGGTTAGGGTTAGGGTTAGGGTTAGGGTTAGGGTTAGGGTTAGGGTTAGGGTTAGGGTTAGGGTTAGGGTTAGGGTTAGGGTTAGGGTTAGGGTTAGGGTTAGGGTTAGGGTTAGGGTTAGGGTTAGGGTTAGGGTTAGGGTTAGGGTTAGGGTTAGGGTTAGGGTTAGGGTTAGGGTTAGGGTTAGGGTTAGGGTTAGGGTTAGGGTTAGGGTTAGGGTTAGGGTTAGGGTTAGGGTTAGGGTTAGGGTTAGGGTTAGGGTTAGGGTTAGGGTTAGGGTTAGGGTTAGGGTTAGGGTTAGGGTTAGGGTTAGGGTTAGGGTTAGGGTTAGGGTTAGGGTTAGGGTTAGGGTTAGGGTTAGGGTTAGGGTTAGGGTTAGGGTTAGGGTTAGGGTTAGGGTTAGGGTTAGGGTTAGGGTTAGGGTTAGGGTTAGGGTTAGGGTTAGGGTTAGGGTTAGGGTTAGGGTTAGGGTTAGGGTTAGGGTTAGGGTTAGGGTTAGGGTTAGGGTTAGGGTTAGGGTTAGGGTTAGGGTTAGGGTTAGGGTTAGGGTTAGGGTTAGGGTTAGGGTTAGGGTTAGGGTTAGGGTTAGGGTTAGGGTTAGGGTTAGGGTTAGGGTTAGGGTTAGGGTTAGGGTTAGGGTTAGGGTTAGGGTTAGGGTTAGGGTTAGGGTTAGGGTTAGGGTTAGGGTTAGGGTTAGGGTTAGGGTTAGGGTTAGGGTTAGGGTTAGGGTTAGGGTTAGGGTTAGGGTTAGGGTTAGGGTTAGGGTTAGGGTTAGGGTTAGGGTTAGGGTTAGGGTTAGGGTTAGGGTTAGGGTTAGGGTTAGGGTTAGGGTTAGGGTTAGGGTTAGGGTTAGGGTTAGGGTTAGGGTTAGGGTTAGGGTTAGGGTTAGGGTTAGGGTTAGGGTTAGGGTTAGGGTTAGGGTTAGGGTTAGGGTTAGGGTTAGGGTTAGGGTTAGGGTTAGGGTTAGGGTTAGGGTTAGGGTTAGGGTTAGGGTTAGGGTTAGGGTTAGGGTTAGGGTTAGGGTTAGGGTTAGGGTTAGGGTTAGGGTTAGGGTTAGGGTTAGGGTTAGGGTTAGGGTTAGGGTTAGGGTTAGGGTTAGGGTTAGGGTTAGGGTTAGGGTTAGGGTTAGGGTTAGGGTTAGGGTTAGGGTTAGGGTTAGGGTTAGGGTTAGGGTTAGGGTTAGGGTTAGGGTTAGGGTTAGGGTTAGGGTTAGGGTTAGGGTTAGGGTTAGGGTTAGGGTTAGGGTTAGGGTTAGGGTTAGGGTTAGGGTTAGGGTTAGGGTTAGGGTTAGGGTTAGGGTTAGGGTTAGGGTTAGGGTTAGGGTTAGGGTTAGGGTTAGGGTTAGGGTTAGGGTTAGGGTTAGGGTTAGGGTTAGGGTTAGGGTTAGGGTTAGGGTTAGGGTTAGGGTTAGGGTTAGGGTTAGGGTTAGGGTTAGGGTTAGGGTTAGGGTTAGGGTTAGGGTTAGGGTTAGGGTTAGGGTTAGGGTTAGGGTTAGGGTTAGGGTTAGGGTTAGGGTTAGGGTTAGGGTTAGGGTTAGGGTTAGGGTTAGGGTTAGGGTTAGGGTTAGGGTTAGGGTTAGGGTTAGGGTTAGGGTTAGGGTTAGGGTTAGGGTTAGGGTTAGGGTTAGGGTTAGGGTTAGGGTTAGGGTTAGGGTTAGGGTTAGGGTTAGGGTTAGGGTTAGGGTTAGGGTTAGGGTTAGGGTTAGGGTTAGGGTTAGGGTTAGGGTTAGGGTTAGGGTTAGGGTTAGGGTTAGGGTTAGGGTTAGGGTTAGGGTTAGGGTTAGGGTTAGGGTTAGGGTTAGGGTTAGGGTTAGGGTTAGGGTTAGGGTTAGGGTTAGGGTTAGGGTTAGGGTTAGGGTTAGGGTTAGGGTTAGGGTTAGGGTTAGGGTTAGGGTTAGGGTTAGGGTTAGGGTTAGGGTTAGGGTTAGGGTTAGGGTTAGGGTTAGGGTTAGGGTTAGGGTTAGGGTTAGGGTTAGGGTTAGGGTTAGGGTTAGGGTTAGGGTTAGGGTTAGGGTTAGGGTTAGGGTTAGGGTTAGGGTTAGGGTTAGGGTTAGGGTTAGGGTTAGGGTTAGGGTTAGGGTTAGGGTTAGGGTTAGGGTTAGGGTTAGGGTTAGGGTTAGGGTTAGGGTTAGGGTTAGGGTTAGGGTTAGGGTTAGGGTTAGGGTTAGGGTTAGGGTTAGGGTTAGGGTTAGGGTTAGGGTTAGGGTTAGGGTTAGGGTTAGGGTTAGGGTTAGGGTTAGGGTTAGGGTTAGGGTTAGGGTTAGGGTTAGGGTTAGGGTTAGGGTTAGGGTTAGGGTTAGGGTTAGGGTTAGGGTTAGGGTTAGGGTTAGGGTTAGGGTTAGGGTTAGGGTTAGGGTTAGGGTTAGGGTTAGGGTTAGGGTTAGGGTTAGGGTTAGGGTTAGGGTTAGGGTTAGGGTTAGGGTTAGGGTTAGGGTTAGGGTTAGGGTTAGGGTTAGGGTTAGGGTTAGGGTTAGGGTTAGGGTTAGGGTTAGGGTTAGGGTTAGGGTTAGGGTTAGGGTTAGGGTTAGGGTTAGGGTTAGGGTTAGGGTTAGGGTTAGGGTTAGGGTTAGGGTTAGGGTTAGGGTTAGGGTTAGGGTTAGGGTTAGGGTTAGGGTTAGGGTTAGGGTTAGGGTTAGGGTTAGGGTTAGGGTTAGGGTTAGGGTTAGGGTTAGGGTTAGGGTTAGGGTTAGGGTTAGGGTTAGGGTTAGGGTTAGGGTTAGGGTTAGGGTTAGGGTTAGGGTTAGGGTTAGGGTTAGGGTTAGGGTTAGGGTTAGGGTTAGGGTTAGGGTTAGGGTTAGGGTTAGGGTTAGGGTTAGGGTTAGGGTTAGGGTTAGGGTTAGGGTTAGGGTTAGGGTTAGGGTTAGGGTTAGGGTTAGGGTTAGGGTTAGGGTTAGGGTTAGGGTTAGGGTTAGGGTTAGGGTTAGGGTTAGGGTTAGGGTTAGGGTTAGGGTTAGGGTTAGGGTTAGGGTTAGGGTTAGGGTTAGGGTTAGGGTTAGGGTTAGGGTTAGGGTTAGGGTTAGGGTTAGGGTTAGGGTTAGGGTTAGGGTTAGGGTTAGGGTTAGGGTTAGGGTTAGGGTTAGGGTTAGGGTTAGGGTTAGGGTTAGGGTTAGGGTTAGGGTTAGGGTTAGGGTTAGGGTTAGGGTTAGGGTTAGGGTTAGGGTTAGGGTTAGGGTTAGGGTTAGGGTTAGGGTTAGGGTTAGGGTTAGGGTTAGGGTTAGGGTTAGGGTTAGGGTTAGGGTTAGGGTTAGGGTTAGGGTTAGGGTTAGGGTTAGGGTTAGGGTTAGGGTTAGGGTTAGGGTTAGGGTTAGGGTTAGGGTTAGGGTTAGGGTTAGGGTTAGGGTTAGGGTTAGGGTTAGGGTTAGGGTTAGGGTTAGGGTTAGGGTTAGGGTTAGGGTTAGGGTTAGGGTTAGGGTTAGGGTTAGGGTTAGGGTTAGGGTTAGGGTTAGGGTTAGGGTTAGGGTTAGGGTTAGGGTTAGGGTTAGGGTTAGGGTTAGGGTTAGGGTTAGGGTTAGGGTTAGGGTTAGGGTTAGGGTTAGGGTTAGGGTTAGGGTTAGGGTTAGGGTTAGGGTTAGGGTTAGGGTTAGGGTTAGGGTTAGGGTTAGGGTTAGGGTTAGGGTTAGGGTTAGGGTTAGGGTTAGGGTTAGGGTTAGGGTTAGGGTTAGGGTTAGGGTTAGGGTTAGGGTTAGGGTTAGGGTTAGGGTTAGGGTTAGGGTTAGGGTTAGGGTTAGGGTTAGGGTTAGGGTTAGGGTTAGGGTTAGGGTTAGGGTTAGGGTTAGGGTTAGGGTTAGGGTTAGGGTTAGGGTTAGGGTTAGGGTTAGGGTTAGGGTTAGGGTTAGGGTTAGGGTTAGGGTTAGGGTTAGGGTTAGGGTTAGGGTTAGGGTTAGGGTTAGGGTTAGGGTTAGGGTTAGGGTTAGGGTTAGGGTTAGGGTTAGGGTTAGGGTTAGGGTTAGGGTTAGGGTTAGGGTTAGGGTTAGGGTTAGGGTTAGGGTTAGGGTTAGGGTTAGGGTTAGGGTTAGGGTTAGGGTTAGGGTTAGGGTTAGGGTTAGGGTTAGGGTTAGGGTTAGGGTTAGGGTTAGGGTTAGGGTTAGGGTTAGGGTTAGGGTTAGGGTTAGGGTTAGGGTTAGGGTTAGGGTTAGGGTTAGGGTTAGGGTTAGGGTTAGGGTTAGGGTTAGGGTTAGGGTTAGGGTTAGGGTTAGGGTTAGGGTTAGGGTTAGGGTTAGGGTTAGGGTTAGGGTTAGGGTTAGGGTTAGGGTTAGGGTTAGGGTTAGGGTTAGGGTTAGGGTTAGGGTTAGGGTTAGGGTTAGGGTTAGGGTTAGGGTTAGGGTTAGGGTTAGGGTTAGGGTTAGGGTTAGGGTTAGGGTTAGGGTTAGGGTTAGGGTTAGGGTTAGGGTTAGGGTTAGGGTTAGGGTTAGGGTTAGGGTTAGGGTTAGGGTTAGGGTTAGGGTTAGGGTTAGGGTTAGGGTTAGGGTTAGGGTTAGGGTTAGGGTTAGGGTTAGGGTTAGGGTTAGGGTTAGGGTTAGGGTTAGGGTTAGGGTTAGGGTTAGGGTTAGGGTTAGGGTTAGGGTTAGGGTTAGGGTTAGGGTTAGGGTTAGGGTTAGGGTTAGGGTTAGGGTTAGGGTTAGGGTTAGGGTTAGGGTTAGGGTTAGGGTTAGGGTTAGGGTTAGGGTTAGGGTTAGGGTTAGGGTTAGGGTTAGGGTTAGGGTTAGGGTTAGGGTTAGGGTTAGGGTTAGGGTTAGGGTTAGGGTTAGGGTTAGGGTTAGGGTTAGGGTTAGGGTTAGGGTTAGGGTTAGGGTTAGGGTTAGGGTTAGGGTTAGGGTTAGGGTTAGGGTTAGGGTTAGGGTTAGGGTTAGGGTTAGGGTTAGGGTTAGGGTTAGGGTTAGGGTTAGGGTTAGGGTTAGGGTTAGGGTTAGGGTTAGGGTTAGGGTTAGGGTTAGGGTTAGGGTTAGGGTTAGGGTTAGGGTTAGGGTTAGGGTTAGGGTTAGGGTTAGGGTTAGGGTTAGGGTTAGGGTTAGGGTTAGGAGGTTAGGGTTAGGGTTAGGGTTAGGGTTAGGGTTAGGGTTAGGGTTAGGGTTAGGGTTAGGGTTAGGGTTAGGGTTAGGGTTAGGGTTAGGGTTAGGGTTAGGGTTAGGGTTAGGGTTAGGGTTAGGGTTAGGGTTAGGGTTAGGGTTAGGGTTAGGGTTAGGGTTAGGGTTAGGGTTAGGGTTAGGGTTAGGGTTAGGGTTAGGGTTAGGGTTAGGGTTAGGGTTAGGGTTAGGGTTAGGGTTAGGGTTAGGGTTAGGGTTAGGGTTAGGGTTAGGGTTAGGGTTAGGGTTAGGGTTAGGGTTAGGGTTAGGGTTAGGGTTAGGGTTAGGGTTAGGGTTAGGGTTAGGGTTAGGGTTAGGGTTAGGGTTAGGGTTAGGGTTAGGGTTAGGGTTAGGGTTAGGGTTAGGGTTAGGGTTAGGGTTAGGGTTAGGGTTAGGGTTAGGGTTAGGGTTAGGGTTAGGGTTAGGGTTAGGGTTAGGGTTAGGGTTAGGGTTAGGGTTAGGGTTAGGGTTAGGGTTAGGGTTAGGGTTAGGGTTAGGGTTAGGGTTAGGGTTAGGGTTAGGGTTAGGGTTAGGGTTAGGGTTAGGGTTAGGGTTAGGGTTAGGGTTAGGGTTAGGGTTAGGGTTAGGGTTAGGGTTAGGGTTAGGGTTAGGGTTAGGGTTAGGGTTAGGGTTAGGGTTAGGGTTAGGGTTAGGGTTAGGGTTAGGGTTAGGGTTAGGGTTAGGGTTAGGGTTAGGGTTAGGGTTAGGGTTAGGGTTAGGGTTAGGGTTAGGGTTAGGGTTAGGGTTAGGGTTAGGGTTAGGGTTAGGGTTAGGGTTAGGGTTAGGGTTAGGGTTAGGGTTAGGGTTAGGGTTAGGGTTAGGGTTAGGGTTAGGGTTAGGGTTAGGGTTAGGGTTAGGGTTAGGGTTAGGGTTAGGGTTAGGGTTAGGGT